>CM024763.1:24873101-25346849 GCA_014218235.1 Colocasia esculenta | reverse complement strand
AGATTTGTCACGATCTCGTTATGGTGTAGTGGACCATCACTACAAGAAAATGCGCATTTAGAGACCGACATATTCGGTCACTATCGGTCACTAAAAGACTCAGAGAGACCGAATAGTGACCGAATTCGTCGGTTGAAAAATTTCTGGTCACAAATCTATGACTGAAAGGTTTCGGTCACTAATAGTGACCGAATAAGGACCGAAATGAAATAAAATCGGTCACTAATAGTGACCGAACTAATTCGGTCCTTATTCGGTCCCTAAAATAGGGACCGAATTGGGCCGAATGAAATCGGTCACTAATAGTGACGAACTAATTCGGTCACTATTTGGTCCCTAAAATAGGGACTGAACATTGGACTGGATTTCAATCGGTTACTATTAATGACCGAACAATTTTGGTCACTATTCAGTCCCTAAAATAGGGACTGAATCAAATCGGTCACTAATAGTGACCGAACTAATCGGTCAATATTCGGTCCCTATTTTTAGGTACCGAATAGTGACTGAATTTTTTCACTGTTCGGTCCCTATTTTAGGGACCGATTAGTGACCGATTGAAATCGGTCACTAATTGATCTCACTTTTTTTAATATTTTTTAATTATAAATTTTTAGGAAAAAACATGTGTAAAATAAATAACAATGTCCACAACAATAATAATTGTCCACAAGAAAAATGTCTACACACAACAATAATAAAAATATCCACAACACAACAATAATAAAATGTCCACAACAATAATAAATATCGACAACAATAATAAAATGTCCACAAAATCACAATAATAAAATTGTCCACAACATAAAAAAGTCACAAGATAAAAATAATCAAAATGTCTACAACACAACAATAATAAAAATATCCACAACCAACAATAATAAAATGTCCACAACATCACAATAATAAAATGTCCACACAATAAATAAAAATATCCACAACATCACAATAATAAAATGCCAACAAAAAATAAAATGTCTACACAATAATAATAATGAAATAAAATCATGAATCCTCGCTCGTCTTCATCCTCGTGCTCGTCTCCTCCACGCCACCGAAGGAACCTACAATACATATATAACATAATAAGTTAAAATTAAATACAATTATAAACAATAATTTATTTTAGAAGTATAAATTAAATACTATTATAAGCAATAATTATTTAAATTTATAGATTTTTATTCACTCACTTTCGGTCAATATTTGGTCACACTTAAGATGACTTTGAGCGTCGAGCTCAAACCGAGAGTCCGAATTGAACTCCGTCGGTTTTCACAAGTCACACTCATCGCCCCGACCGTGTGAAACAAACCGGAGGCCAATCGGATGAGTATTCTAATTTTGGACCCACAAACCTAAGTTTTTCATTTTTAAACTAAACTAACTTGTTTATTGTGACTTTGAGCGTCGAGCTCAAAACGGGAGTCCGATTGAACTCCGTCGTTTTCACAAGTCACACTCATCGCCCCGACCGTGCTGGAACAAACCCGAAGGCCAATCGATGAGTATTTCTAATTTTGGACCCACAACCTAAGTTTTTCATTTTTAAACTAAACTAACTTGTTTATCGTGACTTTGAGCGTCGAGCTCAATTGGGAGTCCGAATTGAACTCCGTCGGTTTCCACAAGTCCACTCATCGCCCCGACCGTGCTGGAACAAACCGGAGGCCAATCGGATGAGTATTTCTAATTTTGGACCCACAAAACTAAGGTTTTCATTTTTAAACTAAACTAACTTATAAATTTATATTTTATTATTTGCCTTTTTATTTTATTTTATAGAATAATTATATATAATATATTATTTGAATAATTCAAATAATTATATCTATAATATAGCTAAACTACCATAATATAATAAAATAGGTAATAGTTAGCAACAATGGTTAATAAGAATTAAGTAAAATAACATATAATGTACCATATATTCAATCAACTAAAAGTGTAAATAATGAATTTGTATTTGTCTTATTTATTTTTTAAAATAATATATAAACTATATATAATAATATAGATAACTATATCAATAACTAAGCTACTAATAAATAATATACTAATAGTTAGTGTGGTAGCATTTTCCTTGTTTGGGCCGGAGTCAAACGAGCCTCCACTGAAGAAGATGGGGAGACGAACGCCGGTGCGGATGGAAGCCTGCAAGACCAAAACCAGATCAAGGGGGCCCGGTTGAAGAACCGGGAGAACCCTCTGATGCCTAAGTTAGCAGGGGACTAGAAAGGCTTGAGGAAGGAAGGTTCTGTGATGTGTGAATCGCTCGAGGCGAGTGCGAGACTGCATACCTTTGCCTGGTCGTTGTCTGGTCTTTTATAGGTAGGAGCGGTGGAGGAGAGGGACGGAACGTCCCCCAACATGTCGAAAAGGGCGCATCGGTTAGCGCCCTTGGCAGGGGGTTATGCGTTGAGGCACCCGTTGAGGGGTTCGGCAGTTAATGTGTTGCTTGATCGTGGGGCGCGTGCCGTGCAGTTTCGTAAACCGTGCTAGGCAGTGAGAGCTCCTTGGATTCTCTTGGGTGAAAGGTACCGAGCAGGTTGCCTGTTCGGTAGGCTAGACATGTTGTTCGGTAGCCAGGCCCAATGCTCGTGCCTGGTACCCTGGGTGCTGCTTATGCCCGCGGGTCCATGACATGATTCCTGCAAGGCCTGTTCGGTAGACAGTGTCTAAACCGAACATGATGAGGTTGTCCGGAGACTACCTTTGGAGACCTGGAGGGCGTCGGGCGCGGAGGCCGCGCGGTGCCCAGTGCTCGGGTACTTTGGTGATTGCGGGCTCGAGCAGGAGCCGCTTGATCTGCTCGGCAAGGACAAATCATGTTGGAGCAGCCGTGCGGTGTTCGGAAACTACCGCTGGGACCGTTGGGCGTTTACAGCTGAAGCGTGTTCGGCAGCCGGTTGGCTGAAGCTGAGGACACGTGGCGGAGGGCCAAGGCCGTTTTGCCTTGCTGGGTCTTGATGGGCCTTTGGGCTAGGAGGCTAAAAATAGCCTCTACACTTGCCCCCCACCCTCTCCAAGTCTGCTCGGATGTGATCGTGAGCACTTGAGAGGGGGGATGTCTTCATGCCTGCGGCGAGCAGCAGTCGCGACATCAGACGACGCGACGTCCTCCTGATGCCCTGTAAACGAGGTCGGAGGTTGCTTTGGCGGGCGTGGCTGCCGAACCTGTAACCCTCAATTTTTAATACCATGATTTGCTTAGAAATTCTTGTTTATGCAAACCGATTAAGTTTAAATTGTGATATTTAGGATTAATGGTATGTTTAAGACACTTTATCATACCCAGGTACTACTTTCGGTCGTGCGCACCCCGACAGGGCGACATCGAAAAATTGTAACGAAAATAAAATTGAGAACACCATAATTCTTAGAAAATTGTGGAGATATTAATATAATTATTTAGAATTTTTTGCATACAGATTTTGAGATTAAGTCGACGCAACTATTTTTGGGGTGATTTTTCACCCCATTGTAAAATAAATTCAAAAAATTAAATAAAAATCATAAAATTTGTAAACCTTTCTATTAGTCTATGGTTGAAATTTCAAGTTAACGGATATCAATAGACACCTAACCATGAAGATCTTTGGCCCAGCTGAATTATGGGCTATTTACGGCAGGGATTTTTCTAGGTTTTTTCTGGAGCTACGTGTGAGGCTTAGGAGAAGCCAACACATATTAGGATAAGGCTTAGCCAGGGGTTGGCTATCATTAAGGTTACTTGCGTGTAACCAAGAGTTTGTTGCATGAGATAGGTGGCCTCACATGGTTTAAGGGGTTTACACCATGACACGTCCATGGCCAACGTGCCCAGTTTGCAAGGGAACTTGGGCTTATAAAACACCCCAACCCCATCGTGTGCATTTTTCTAGCTCATGCCCTTTCACACTTCAGTTCTTATTCTTGCATTCTTCTGCTACTGTTGCTCCTGGGTGATTGCTGCTGGAGCCACTGTTTCTATTGGTCCTACAGTGGGAGCAATTACCAAAAGCTATCATTTCCATCTTGCTGCCCTGTTGTTTGCTGTGTTGATCCTTACGTTAAGAAAGAAGAAGAAAACTTGTTATTCTCTTTACAGATCAAGTAGGTTCTTATCCTTCCTTGAACTTCTATTCGCTATTCATGTTGAAAGAATTAGCCTCATACGAGTTGCTTTTGGAGCATGCTAACCAGTCTCGGTTAAGTTCGTATACAAGATTGTAACCTCAGATTCTTTTGTTGGTTTTCCCAACTACCTTTGGAACTATGTGATTACCAAAGAAGAATCTTCACTCTCCTTACAGATCAAGTAGGTTCCCAATTTCTCCTCCACCACGATCCAAGTTTATGTTATAGAGATTTGCTAAAAATTTTGATATTCTATAATATTGTGATTTCTTTCCATTCGAATGTTTGTACCTCAAGCCTTGATTTGGAACTTAAATATCTTGTGTTTTAGTGTTCATCTTGTAAGAATCTCCCATAATCCATTGCTATCAGACCACACTTCCAACATATACTATGTCTATTTTTAGCTAGACAAGTTTGAATTGCAACCTCTCAATTCATCTCGCTTGTTCGGTTTATAAACCACTGTAGAACTATAATTAGACTCTTCTATTTGATATACATCATGCCTTGATTCATAGGTTCCATGGTCAGCATGTTTAGAGTACATTCTAAGTCCTTTATGAGTGAGAAACAGCGGCTGTCGACAGACAGCCCAAATCTGTCGACAGGCGCATTTTTCCTGAACTCTGGATAACTGACTGTGTGGATCTGTCGACAGATCCCTGCATCTGTCGACAGATCCCCACAGAGCCAGCAAACCTGAGCTCTGTCTGTGCCATCTGTCGACAACCCCTTCCTAGCTGTCGACAGCTACTGTCCTGCCTTGGATTTCAGTAACTTTTCATGGTAGAACTCTTGCTTAAACTTCATCTAAAAGCCAAGGAAGTTACCCTCTCATTACCTTGATATTTACTGTCATATTACTTCAAAGTTCACCCACTTTGGGTACCTTAACTTTCCTTGAATTGTTCTAAAGTTAGCAATTACGAATAGTACTCCGATTGAGTCTATTCTTTAGTATTCGGTATCTAAGTTAGTAAAACTTGACCACTTGAGAGTTCATATGTTTGAACACCTTATGAGATATGAATACTTGTGATGACAATTGTGGACTCTCATTTCTTGGGTTCTTATGTGATTAAATCTTCTGAAGTTATTGGCTTTGAGTCATACCTTGTCTCACCAATTGTCTTTCTCATTTTCTTGATCTATGAACTACTTTGTCACCAAGATATTTGTATTGATTCTCAAGAAAATATTCCTTTAAATTTCCATTTCCATTATGCTCATGAAAAGAAATTTATGATTTGAAGACAGTGCTCTCTTCAAAGAGGGTTTAGGATCACTTGTAGTAGCACCAACTACTTGTGATCAGCTGAGGGCGACAGTTTGTACATATGTAAATCCAAGTCAATGGACTGACGATGGTGGGTAATAAAATAATTATCCCCGTTCTTGCGCAATGAACAAGATCTAAGGTGCTGGAATCGCCTAGGCACCGAGGATGTATTTACGTCTATATAGTAACCTCTTGAGAGCAGTGATGCTGTCGAATTTATTTCCAAATTAAGTTATGGTCTGAATTTTGAAAGACAAATATGACTTTGTTCTGATATTCGTTTGAGCCCGTCATGAAATAACTGGGCTATATGTTTATGTTAAGTATGAAATTCATGAACAATTATGTTTTGATCCACGTATGCACTACTTGATTATTCATTCAGTTCTGCAAATGAAGCTTCTACTCTATGTTTACTTATACCTACTGAGTCCTTTCGACTCATGCCCTTGTTTTTCCTCCAACCTTCAGATTGAAGGCGTGTATAATCTCAGCTATATGTGAATCCTAATTCCGCTGCGGATGAAGAGATGAAGAAGAATAATGTAGTTTTAGTAGTTTCTTTTAGTTGATAATGTATAAGTTAGAGAGAGAGAAACTTGTCTTTTGTAATAATGAGTATTTATACTTTGTTACCTACTGAATTATAATGTGTTCGAAGATACCTTTGTGGAATGGTTTGCCAGTTTTGTGCATTGCATGGATATATCTACCCATAATGAAAGTTTGTCAGCGTAACCCCTCTTCCGATCAAAGGTTACGTATGTGTTTGTGTGAAGTCGGAGGAGGGTGTTACAGAACCGTGGCAGGCGAGGTGGGTTCCGCGCAGGTGGGTTCCGTCGGTGTCTAGAGGCTCATGGTTCCGCGCAGGTCGAGCTGAAGAGCTCGTCAACCCGGGTTGTACCGAACACCTCTGTCTTAGGACTGGTACCGCGCTGGTCTTCTGAGCTGAGGAGCTCGTGACAGGGGTTGTAACCTTCGCCCGAATTCTTTAACTAGCGTTGTCCTTTTTCCCTCTCTTTTTAGTTATGTTCTGTTCGAATCGGAAGTCGGTGTCTAGAGGCTCGTGGGTTCCGCGCAAATCGAGCTGAAGAGCTCGTCAACCCGGGTTGTACCGAACACCTCTGTCTTAGGACTGGTACCGCGCTGGTCTTCTGAGCTGAGGAGCTCGTGACCAGGGGTTGTACCGTTCACCACCTTTACATCAACCGATAGAATAGCAAAGAGAGAAGTAGGACGCTGAGCAGAGAGGCTTTTATAAATAATAAGCCTTTTACATGCCAAGTTCTCGGTATGGTTTTGCCGCCGAGGGTAGACAGCTTGTAGAAACCTCTTCCGAGAACCCGAATGACCTTATAGGGTCCTCCCATTTTGGGGCGAGTTCGCCTGGTCGGCTAGGCCGGCAACTAAGCTCTCCTCGCACGCAGCGTGGCGCTGGGCAGTGGAGAGAAGCTCGGCGAGGGTCAACGGCTGTTGCACCCCGAGCGTCCTTTGAAGGAAGTCGTGCGCGAGTGCCTCGGATGAGGGCATGGTGGCTAAAGGGACGTCGAGGCACGGAATGTGAAGTGCTTCTGTCCGGAACCGCTGGATGTAGTCCATAGTGCTTCGTCGTTCTTCTGCCGAACAGATAGAAGAAATGCCGCGGTGCGCGGCTGAGACCTTCCGACCAGGAAGTGGTCCCGGAAGGACTTTTTCAACTGGTGGAAGGAAGAGATGGAGCTTGCGGGGAGGGCTTCGAACCATGCCCACGCAACCTCCTTCAGCGTGGTCGGGAAAGACCGGCATTTGGCCGCGTCTGATGCTCCGTGGAACACCATATGCGACTCGAACCAATGGACTGGTCCGCTGGATCAGTAGTGCCGTCGTAGGGCGCGATGGAAGGTAGAGGTAGTTTTGGGGAGACCCAGGCCTCCAGGATCTCCGCGGTGAATGGGGAGCAGAAGTCCAGGTCGTCATCCCCCAAGAGTTTGCCTTCTGCCTTCCGGATCATCGTGTTCATGCGGCGCTCAAGGTCAGCGACGTGGCGGAGGCGTCTGACCAATTCCTAGTCGGCATGCGCTGAGCCCTCGCGCGTGGACGCGTGGGCGTTGGAATCGACGTCGAAACACGTGGGGGCCTGAACCGCCGCGGCACGGCGGGGTGAGTTGGCCTGCCGCAATGGTGTTCGGCGTGCGAACGGGGGCGATTTTGCATGTTGCTTCTGCGGCGCTGGAGGGGCACGAGACCGTCGGTGAGACGACTCCGCTAGTTGCTCCGGTGGCGGGGGAACCGTCAGGGCCAGTTGTCTGGCCAACTGGGCCTGGAGGCCCTGACAGATTCCTGTCAGATGTTGCATATGTCGCCGGAGCTCTGTTATCTCCACGGTGGTCACAGGTTGCTGCAGCAGCAGATCGTCGCCGGGTGCACCAGTGGGGGCAACGGCGGCGTCGACAGGGGGGACTCTAACGCGCGAGTCCGCGCGCGGCTGTCGAGACCTCGTCGCCCTGCTGCTGTAGTTCTGGTGAGAGGAACGTCCGCGAGCTATGGCTACTGTCGTTCCCACAGACGGCGCCAAACTGTGGTAGTGTTTTCCTGTTTGGGCGGAGCCAAACGGGCCTCCACTAAAGAAGATGGGGAAGACGAACGCCAGTGCGAACGGAAGCCTGCAAGACCGAAACCAGATCAGGGGGGGCCCAGTTGAAGAACTGGGGAGAACCCTCTGATGCAAGTCAGCAGGGGACTAGAAATGCTTGAGGAGGAAGGTTCTGTGATGTGTGAATCGCTCGAGGGCGAGTGCGAGACTGCGTACCTTTGCATGGTCGTTGCCTGGGCCTTTTATAGGTAGGAGCGGTGGAGGAGATGGACGGAACGTCCCCCAACAACGCCGAAAAGGGCGCATCGGTTAGCGCCCTTGATGGGGGGTTATGCGTTGAGGCACCCGTTGAGGGGTTCGGCAGTTAATGTGCTGCTTGATCGTGGGGCGCGTGCCGTGCAGCTGTCGTAACCGCTGCTAGGCAGTGAGGAGCTCCTTGGATTCTCTTGGGTGAAAGGTACCGAGCAGGTTGCCTGTTCGGTAGGCTAGACCTGCTGTTCGGTAGCCAGGCCCAATGCTCGGTGCCTGGTACCCGGGCGCTGCTTATGCCCTCGGGTCCATGACATGATTCCTGCAAGGCCTGTTCGGTAGACAGTGTCTGAACCGAACAGGATGAGGGGTGTCCGGAGACTACCTTTGGAGACCTGGAGGGCGTCGGGCGCGGAGGCCGCGCGATGCCCGGTGCTTGGGTACTTTGGTGATTGCGGGCTCGAGCAGGAGCCGCTTGATCTGCTCGGCAAGGACAAATCCTGTTGGAGCAGCCGGTGTGGTGTTCGGAAACTGCCGCTGGGACCGTTGGGCGTTTACAACTGAAGCGTATTCGGCAGCCGGTTGGCTGAAGCCGAGGACACGTGGCGCGAGGGCCATAGCCGTTTTGCCTTGCTGGGTCTTGATGGGCCTTTGGGCTAGGAGGCTAAAAATAGCCTCTACAGTTAGCAACATCGGTTAGTTAAGTATAAATTGGGAAGAAAAATTTATGTGTCTCTAAATGGCGACAGAAAATTTTGTCGCTAATTAGGGACGAAAAATTCGGTCACCGATCTCTCGGTGATTCCTCGCAAATCTGTCGCTACTCAGTGACAGATTAGGGATGGAATTTTTCCGTCGCAAAATTCCGTCGCTAATAATGATTTTTTTTGTAGTGTTTGTGATTGAAATACAATTAGTCACATTCGGTCTTAAAATAGAGACTGATTTATTTCAGTCACTATTCGGTCACTATTTAGGGACCGAATAGTGACCGAATCTAATCAGTCCCAAAATATAGAGACCGAAAATTTCGGTCACTATTCGGTCCCAATTTTGGGACCGAATTGTGACCGAATCAAATCGGTCCCAAAATATAGAGACTGAAATATTCGTCACTATTTTGTGATCGAATTGTGATCGAATTTATCGGTCCCAAAGTATAGAGACTGACAATTTCAGTCACTATTCGGTCACAAAATAGTGACCGAATAGTGACTGAAATTAATCGGTCCAAAAATATAGAGACCGAAAATTTTGGTCACTATTCGGTCCCAAATTTTTGGGACCGAATAGTGACCGAATATAATCGGTCCCAAAATATAGAGACCGAAAATTTCGGTCACTATTCGATCCCAATTTTGGGACCGAATTGTGACCGAATCTAATCGGTCCCAAAATATAGAGACCGAAAATTTCGGTCACTATTCGGTCACAAAATTGGGACCGAATAGTGACTGATTCTGAATCGGTCTCTAAAACTTTTATTTAGCGACTGATTAATTTCAGTCACAATTCGGTCACTATTTTGTGACCGAATAGTGACTGAAATTTTCGGTTTCTATATCGGTCTCTATAAGCGTTTTTTTCTTGTAGTGCATGCCTCATTGTCGAGGAGTGGGCGGGCGTCGTGTGCCATCAACCTCAATGATGGTGCTTGCTGCGTGTCGAAACGTTGTGCCTCCGGATGCCACCACGCGTCTCGTCAAGTACGAAACATCTTGAAGTGATGTTACGCATCCCTAGGGATGTTAGTGAGAAAAAGTATTAGTATTTTTTTCTCCGTCAAAAAATTGTTAATCAAATCCTAACTTAAAGTTATAATCAAAATACAATATATGCCACTAATCAAAGTGCTAATCGATGTAGAAATAGGCTTGTTAATCGAAACGTTAATCAAAGTGAAAATAAGATGTTAATCAGATCAATAATCGAAGCGCTAATTAATATAAGATAGTCATGATAATCAAAGTTGTAATATCATGAACGTTCAGATCGTAGTTTACCGAGTTTGGGGGACAGTGTGTGGCCCATTAGTTGAGTTTGTGTATGTACATGACTACATGAGTGTGTACAGCTTTGTGTAGCAGGGTGTGAGGCTGGAGGGTTGGAAAATTCCAGCCCAACAGACCTCTAGCGCTTCATGCAAGAACGCGACTAACACAGGCGTCGCGATTCTTCATGAACACGACCACCTGCTACGTCGCGATTCAATCACCGCCTTCTGAGTGCACGTCCGCATGAGCGCCGCGTGTGACATGCAGGGGCGTCGGGGTTTAAATTGCGACGGCGGGGTACGTCGCGTTTTAAACGCGACAGCCCGATACGTCGCGATTTAGCCACTGTGTGTTTTGGGCTTTTGTGCAGCTGAAGGGAAGGTTTGCTGAGGGTTCTTGCTAGCGATTTTGGAGTTTTTACTGTCCGTTCAACGTGGCTTTGGCACGAGGAGGTGTTTCGGAGCGCGGAGAATGCCTGGGCAGCATTGGTTTTGCGTTTCTTTTGTTGGTAGGAGAACTTTCTCCTGTTTTCACTTGTATGGGTTGTGTAGATTAGGGTTTGAGAATTTTGTTTAGGAAATCACTTATACTTGATAGTAAGTGTTGTTGTAAGTTCAACATGGGTCGGCTCAAGCCGAGGTGACCACGGAGGTGCTTCTCGCCGAAGGGTGAGCCGAGACGACCATGCGATGAATCTTCCCTGAGGCACGCTTGCCGACGTGACGCATGCTCCGAGATCCCGACTTGACCTGCAAAGCCCATTGAGAGGCCTCTCGGCGGGAGACACTCCGACGCTCTAGTCAGTTGCTAGCCAAGCAGAATGGCCTAGCCTAGGGTGGAACCACGTACCTGCGCTGGTGGAGTGTCTGCCCTTTATATAGTGTTAGGACACGTACGTGTGAGCTGGACGAGCCGCCAATCTCGCTGGGGGGTTACCACAATTCTCGCCGGATTGGGCGTCGCCACCTCCCTGCCAAGTTATCAAGATCGTGGTCTTAACTGCTACGGTTACCGATCCGTGATCTTCGGACATTACTTTGTTCGCCTCATCCGCCACGTGACCAGCGCTCCGGGGAGCCCTTCAAGTGCGCCGAGCTCAACGTCGGCTTCTTCTGTGGAGTACGTGGCCGGGCTTAAGAAGACGGCCCGAGGAGTGGAGCTGATGATATTTTCGACCAGAATTGTTGGAGGATCGCTGTGGGCAAGCGTAAACATCTGGCACAAGGTCGGCTACGGCCGACCTTTGAGATCGTCCTCGACTGAGCAGCGGGATGGGTACCAAAGAGGTCGCACTGGTCGACCATGAATGTCGGCTGACTAACATTCTGCTGGAAGCTCAGCCATTGTCGGCATCATAGCCGACCTGTCGAGATATCCCCGTATCATTGGCCCCCTAGGTTCACGTCGGACTACGAACGAAGGCCGAGGTGAAGCTGAAACTTCTCCCCGAACATACGCGCTTAGCCATGTGGCAATGCTAATCCACGTGGCCCATTTATTGCCACGTCATTTTGTTGATCGGAGTCGCCCTGTCAGAAGGCCTGTCAAAGCCGCCATGAGCCGAACGTCGCTTCGTACATCGCGCCAGTTGTCAGATCGTCCCCTCGACCGGCGCGCATCATCATGGCTCTCCTCGTCACTCGCGCTTCATCATGGCGCTCCTCGTTGCTTGCGCAGATCGAAATCCAAAGCGGTGCTCTCTGGTCAATCTGCTAACGCCACGTGTGCGGATCTCCACCATTGTCATGGAAGATGAGTGCTCACCGTTGGATTCGATCGATACGCCGGCACTATAAGTAGTGGGTACCGCGGCCGAAGGACCACCCTTGCTCTCGCGCGCGAGCTTATAGCAGACGATGAGCCGACGTGCCGACGACACGAGGTTGACGTCCGAGCGCTCACTCCTTGCTTTCCGCTTCTTCTCGGAGGTAAGCCATGAGCTCTACCTCGTACCATCCATCCTCTTCTTCCTCGTCTGAAGATTCTCCTTCTGAGAACTTCACCTCTTTGGATCCTTCTGGAGCGGAATCTCCTCGTTCTGAAAGGTCGGGTCCAGAGGCATCTCGGCCTGATAGTCCGCCAGAATCCGCCGAGGATTCCTCTGAGGTGGAGGTCGGCCTTGGGGACTATGTTCCCTGGCAACCTTCATCTCATACCTCGGGATCTCGTCGGCAAGCCGACACCGTGGCTGACGCTCGGTGTGGGATCGATGAGGAGACCTGCCACTGGATGAAGAATCATCCAGGTCTCGTCCTCCCCGACGACTTTACCTTTTATTATTCCAACCAACTCCGCGCACACTATTCCATGCCGGGGGGGGGGTTGTATTTATTCTGAGGCTGTCCGAGCAGGCTTCCGCTTGCCTCTACACCTCTTCTGCATTCTTCTTCTCGCCAAACTGGGCGTCGCTCCATCACAGCTAACCCCAAATTCCTGGAGGTCGATCGTCAATTTCTTGGCCGTCTGTGCTATGGCCGAGGTCCTTCCGACCTCGCGCCTGTTCTTCCTTTGCTTCTCGGTGAAAGTCTTCGGAGACTAGATGTACTTCGCAGCCCGGGCAGGTCGGCAAGTCCTTGGCCGAATGCCCTCCTCTGTCCACAACTGGAAGAGGAACTTCCTTTTTGTTCGCTCTCGGACCAAGTGGCCCTTCCCGACCACTTGGTCGGCCGTAAATATCAGGGATAAAGCCTTTAGCCCACCTACTCTTGTGGCCTCCGAGCTCTCGGAGTTTGAGTCTCTGCAGGCGGTGGAGCCTCCCGACCTATTCGAGCCTTCTGAGAAGCTGTTCAAGCTCATCGCTGAGGCTAGCCGAGGTCTGATCTGATCTTCATTATCAGCTGTTGCCATGATTTCAGGAGAGCTAACCCTTCTCTTTGCAGTGATGGCTGACAAGGGAAGCCTTTCTCTCTCGGATATGGCCGAGAGGGAACTCTTGTCCCGAGGTAAGAAGAAGGCAAGCCGAGGTGCACAGCGCCCTTGCCCTGCCGAGACCGACGTTCAGGTCGTCGCCCCATCCTCGGCTCCTCCCAAGTCGCCGCTCATCCTAGAGAAGACGGGGCCGTCCAAATGTCCCCGGATAACAGAAGATGTGCATGCCGACGTTGCTGCCCCGGTCGCCCCTCAGCCGAGGTTTTCTGGGCAGTCTGGACCGGTCAGTGCCACCGAGTGGGGAAGACGAGCACTTCCCGCCAAAGTGAAGATTTTGCCCTCGGGCATGAGGTCGAATCAGATAGTTGAAGAGTTCTACTCTTCGGTCCAGGCCGCCATGGCTCAGTTCGAAGCATTTCTTCAGCGGGCCGAGAGGTTGAGGTCCTCCTCCGAGGCGCGCCTAGCCGAGGTGAGCAAGAAGCTAGAGTCCGAGAAGGCTCTTCGTGCCAAAGAGGCCGAGCGAATGAAGAGGGCTGAGGTCGAAGCCGATGAGCTGCGGAAGTCACTATAGGCCGAGAAGGAGGCTCATCAAGCTGAGCTTAAATCTCACCAGAAGACCAAAGCTACCATTGTGCAACTGGTAGCTGACAAGCGTGAGAAGGCAGCCTCCGAGGCCGTTGCTGAGTACCGAGAGTCCGACGAGCTCAAGGCTGAGGTGGTCAAGCTCTTCAGCAAAGGGTACGATTTCTTCCTCAAACGTGTCCGGGAACACTTCCTGGACGTTGATATTTCAAAGGTCGTTCTCGACAAGGAGGATGACGAAGAGACGGGTGCCGACGACAGAGACGAGAACATTGCTACTATCGTCGATGCTACGCTAGCCACTGCTACGGAGGACGCGTTCAAGACAGCTGCCGAGACAGTCATTGTCGAGGACTCTGCGGTGCCTCATGATCAGGAAGCTCAGGTCGGCCACGATGACATCGTTATAGTCTAAGCGCCTCGTGCTTGTACATGGTGCCTCGCCGAACATTGTACCTTCTCTATCAATAGAAATTTACAACTTTTGTCGTTGTTTGCATGTGTTCAGTCCTCAAAGTCAGCTTAAACCTCATCAAATAAGGCTTAGACCTCGGACATTTTCTCGATTTAGCTCCTGAGGTCGTCTCAGACCCCTGTGATACCACATTAATTCTGTAGGTCATCGCGAACCCCTGATCACGTCAAGTCTCGAGGTCGATCGAAACTCCATGACCACAGCCAACTCTCGTGGTCGGCTCTAACCTCGTCAATCCTCGAGGTCGGCTCGGACCTCTATGATCACCAATTCAAGAGGTCGTCTTAAACCTCTATGACCACCATCAGCCCACGTCGGACGTCGTCTCTCAGTTCGAGGAGAGTGCCAAAGCGACCTCGTCCAGCGAACTACGACGTCCCCGTCCATTGTGTGTGCCGAAGCAACCACGCCACCTCTCCACGTCGGATGTCGTCTCTCAGTTCCAGGAGAGTGCCGAAGCGACCTCGTCCAGCGAACTACAACGTCCACGACCATTGCGTGTGCCGTAGCGACCACGCCATCAGCCCACGTCGGACGTCGTCTCTCAGTTCCAGGAGAGTGCCGAAGCGACCTCGTCCAGCGAACTACGATGTCCACGTCCATTGTTGTGCCGAAGCGACCACGGCATCAGCCCACGTCGGACGTCGTCTCTCAATTTCAGGAGAGTGTTGAAGTGACCTCGTTCAGCGAACTACAACGTCCCGACCATTGCTTGTGCCGAAGCGACCATGCCATCAGTCCACGTCGGACGTCGTCTCTCAGTTCCAGGAGAGTGCCAAAGCGACCTCGTCCAACGAACTACGACGTCCACGACCATTGCTTGTGCCGAAGTGACCACGCCATCAGTCCACGTCGGACATCGTCTCTCAGTTCCAGGAGAGTGCCGAAGCGACCTCGTCCAGTGAACTACGACGTCCACGTCCATTGCGTGTGCCGAAGCGACCACGCCATCAGTCCACGTCGGACATCGTCTCTCAGTTCCAGGAGAGTTCTGAAGCGACCTCGTCCAGCGAACTAAGACATCCACGTCAATTGCGTGTGCCGAAGCGACCACACCATCTCTCCTGCCCAGTAGAGTGCCCTCGGGATAACAAACCACAATGTCGTAATGTAATGGACCGAGATTCGACTTTTCGATCCGTCATATCATGCACGTTCAGAGGAAACTCAACTCTTTACTGATAAATCAAAACAGTTAAAGCAGGTTCCAGGCATATCCGACCTGCCGACCTGGACGACCTCACACTTGAGATCTTTTATCGCATAGTATGGGGGTGGTTAATCTAGTGCACTCATAAACATGTTACATGCAATAAGAGAGGACGATGCCCTAAGCGACCCGTCATTTCTTGTTTTATGACTATTCTTTGGGAATTCTCGTCGAGGTGACCTTACACCTCTCTGGCCGGCCCCCCTTGCCGCTCATTTGTAATTCCTCGGGGGCTTCTCAATGCCTGAACTTAGATGAGTTCACCTAACGAGGTGTGGGGAAGCCGTACTGACCTTTAGTAGTGAGTTTCCTACAGACGGTGCCAATGTTGCTGTAAGTTCAACATGGGTCGGCTCAAGCCGAGGTGACCATGGAGGTGCTTCTCACCGAAGGGTGAGCCGAGACGACCAATGAGATGAATCTTCCTTGAGGCGCGCTTGGCCGACGTGACGCATGCTCCGAGATCTCGACCTGACCTGCAAAGCCCACCGAGAGGCCTCGGCGGGGAGACACTCCGACGCTCTAGTCAGTTGCTAGCCAAGCAGAATGGCCTAGCCTAGGGTGGAACCGCATACCTGGGTCGGTGGAGTGTCTGCCCTTTATATAGTGTTAGGACACGTACGTGTGAGCTGGACGAGCCGCCAATCTCGTTGGGGGGTTACCGCAATTCTCTCCAGATTGGGCGTCGCCGCCTCCCTTCCAAGTTATCAAGATCGTGGTCTTAACTGCTGCGGTTATCGATCCGTGATCTTCGGACATTACTTTGTTCCCCTCATCCGCCACGTGACCAGCACTCCGGGGAGCCCTTCAAGTGCGCCGAGCTCAACGTCGGCTTCTTCTGTCGAGTACGTGGTCGGGCTTAAGAAGACGGCCCGAGGAGTGGAGCTGATGATATTTCCGACCAGAATTGTCGGAGGATCGTTGTGGGCAAGCGTGAACATTTGGCACAAGGTCGGCTACGGCCAACCTTCGAGATCGTCCTCGACCGAGCAGCGGGATGGGTACCAAAGAGGTCGCACTGGCCGACCATGAACGTCGGCTGACTAACGTTCTGCTGGAAGCTCGGCCATTGTCGGCATCATAGCCAATCTGCCGAGATATCCCCGTATCAGTAAGCATGCTTAGGATATCGTGTGAATGGTTGTTTACTGCTTTACAAGAATGTATAGTCATTTGGTGTGATTTCTGGAATGAGAGAACAAGGTAGATTTCTTCTGTCTGAAAGGCGATGGAACTAGACGTTGCGATTTGTGAACGCGATGACCTGTTCGGTCACGATTCAGTCTTTAAGGTGACGGGTTGCTCCATCGCGATTCAAGCTTCAATTGGCGTCCACTGTGTTGGTCGCGATTTAGATTGTGGCCACCCGAACTGTGGGGTTCTGTGGCCAGTCTATCTGTTTTCTATTGTACATTGCTTGCACAGTGTTGGTTAAGCAATGTAGAGCATGCAAGGGGTGTATTGGTCTATATCGTGATTGAAAATGTCGGGTTTGCTTGGATATGTGTGCATAGCAAGTTGGGTTGTTTAACGCTTTCCGTGGTTACCTCTCAAGTCGGATACCCCAGGTTCATTGTGAGCCAAGCACAGGGTGCTCAGGGTTTGTCCTGGTACGGTGTGTACTGTCAAGGTTTGTGTCGTCTTCCTGGACACCTTCATTCCTGAGTTTGAGTTGTACGTCCGGCTGAGGGAAAGACGGCAATGTGCAGCGACTTGTGTTCGTGGTTGGGGGATGGACACTGGTAGACGTACTGGCCCCCAGCTAGTCCTGTTTTCCAGTGCCTCACTTTATAGAGCTCGGGCCGGAGTCCCTAAAGGTGTCAGGCTTGGGCCTGCAGCTGTGTAGTATTTAGGAGTGGTGTTGGTTGGTCTCCACAGTTCTTGACCTTGTTGAGGTGGAGCGGCAGCTGGACCTTTCGTCCGTGGCTGCGAGGCTGAGATGTAGTATTGTGTGGTTTGTCCAGGTCAATGGCTGGTGTCGCGAACCAGTTCTCGTGACTCGTGTGCGGCGTGCCCTTATTTAGCTTGTATACGTGTACGTGGTTTGCCGTTTATTTATTTACAGTTGTAGTACCATGTATAGGTAGTGTTACCTTTTAATTGAATATAAGTCTTGTTTATATTATATGCTTGTTTATCGTTCTCTTGGCTTTTGGGGAGTTGCCCTACTGAGCCAGTGACTTGTGAGGCTCACCCCTTCTTCTTCCAGATGAAGGAGAGCAGGAGGGTTCCCGTCCCTCTTCTAGTTCGGGACCGCACCGTAGCGGAGTTGGGCCAACGCCACCAGCAGAGTAATTTCCTTCTTGTTGTGCCTTGGGGGTTTTGTCACAAGCAGATGTACTCTGTACTTTGACTTTGGTTCAGAACTGGATATGTACATTTCATGTGAATATATGTTCAGCGAGTTCTTTATATTTCCACGAACATGTGTGTGTTGATATCCCTTGCGAGACTTTGGCCGGTTCGCGGGAGACGGAGTCGGGTCAAGCTCGTTATTGGTTTAACGGGTTTGGACGACAAGACCGTCACAAAAGTGCTTAATCGATATAGAAATATATTGATAATCAAATTGATAATCAAACAAATAATGGATCCAAGATATATCTGCAATTGAAACAGTTAATAATCCATTCAAAATTTATTAATAATCGAAGTAATAATCAATCCAAAAATAACTTAGCAATTGAATGCATAATCAATGTGTCGATTAGATTTCACTGATAATCGAAGTGATAATTGAAGTGGGTTGAACTACTAATCGATATGATCCAATAACAGATAATCGGAGCGAATTTGTTCTTGTAATCAAACTGACATTTAAATTAGTAATCGGAATGATATTTATTCTTATAATCGAACGATACTTGAACTAATAATCGGAACATAGTTTACAACTAGTAATCGAAGTGAAACTTGAACTTCTAATCGAAACGACTTATTCTAGTAACCCCGAAACAGTGTATAACATGTAATCGAAAGAATACTTAGAAATGTTTTTAGAATATTTACCACTTTGTTCTTCTAATTGATTCATGCTATGACTGATGATTGAAGTAGCTCTAAGGGAGATTTCTTGTTTACTTACAATATGTTTTTCTTGGCGATAGGAATTCTTTTTTTTTCTGTCTGACACGTTGACTTAACAAAATAACATTAAATATATATATTTTTAAATTTAAATTATCACCAAAACTTAAGAACATAAAGAGGTGAGTGTGTTCAACACTTATAACCTCTTCTTCGTCAGGTCCGGGGGTACTAGTCTTGTGTCAATTCTTTATTTTATGCAATTATCTTAATGGAGATCACACCCCTTTTCACACAAATTTTATTGGAAGCATACCCTCGTGATCACATTTTTGGCAATTACGGCAGGATACTTACTGGCTTTCTTACTTTGTTTGTGTATTTTCATGTTCTCCACGTTCTAGATTCTCACTTTTTTTTCCCATGAAATCTATTTCATGTTGTTTTGAGTCATCCTGATGTAAGTGTCAGGATAGGAAGGCGTGTTTAAAGGAGACCACCCGATACGTCGCATTCAGAAGTCCCTGTCTATTTTATTTTCAAATGTTTTAGTCATTTTCTTTCGTGTTTTCAGTGATTGTTTGGATCGTGTTTAGACTATTTTAATTAGATCATCTCTCATGCTCCTGTTTTGATTTGATTTTTGTGTATACTCGATCATTAATTTCCTCTCCGCCAGCTCTGAACCCTTCTTATCTTGAGAGGGAGACAGATACACTGTAACTCGATTGTGATTAGGACTGTCCATAGATCGAGTTGACCAAGTTAAGTGTGGTTTAAGTCTAACACTGTTTTTTCTAAGTTCAAATTCGTCTCAAATTCTAGTGGTATTGGATCGGATATGGTCGAACCGAATTAATCTATCAAATTATAAATTTTAATTTTAATTCAAATCTATTTTAAAAAAATCAATAATTATTTGACTTTAAAAACATAGTAAAATTTTATTAAAATTATTATATATATATAATTATCAGCCGACCAAATATTTAATATCAATTGATTAATTTAAAATTTGATCAATTAAACATTTAATGTCAGTCGACTTATTTAAAAATTAGTTGATTAAAAATTTAACATCGATTGATTGACTTGGAATTAAGTTGATCGAAAACTTTATATTACAGATTTATCAAGTCTACTCGAGTCGAATAAAAAAGTTGAAGTCTAACCCAAATTTTTAATGAGCCAAGTTATAAAGCTCATCCAAACATCTGTAGATTTAAAGAAATATGAAGACTCGACTCAATATCGGATCAGACCCCCGCAGATCTATGGTGTCGATCCGATCTACTCACAGCTCTATTTATGATCCGATCCCTCAAGTCCGAAAACCAAATCCCCCACTTAAATAATCCGAACGAAATCCGACGTGATTTTTTTCGCCCTTAACCCCTCCTCTCTCTCTCTCTCTCTCTCTACATGAACACCCACCTGTCTTCCTGCGGAATCCGGATCACTCCCACACCCCCAACGCGCACGCGCACGCTCTTCGTCTTCGACCGTTCCTTCTTCCGTGCGTTGCTCCATTGGCGTTTCTGTTGATTTGCTTCGCTCCAGCGGCTGGATTGCAGCAGCGGAACTGAGAGCTCACTCTCTCTTGCTCTTGCTGGCGTTTCTTGTCGACGGCAATGGAGAAGAGCAAGGACGTGATAAGGCTCGAGCGGGAGTCCGTCATCCCCATCCTCAAGCCTAAACTCGTCATGCAACTGGCCTACCTTATAGGTTGCTCTTCTGATCCCACCCTGATCTCTCTCTCTCTCTCTCTCTCTCTCTCTCTCTCTCTCTCTCTCTCTCTCTCTCTCTCTCTCATATTTGCTCCGCCGTTCCTCTTCCGCCTCTCTAATTCAAATGGCTTTACCAGGATGATTTTTTTTGCCCTCCTGTTACTGCTACGTTGTTGTTCTCGCTGTTGAATGCTCGTAATTTGGCTTTCATGTTGTATTGTGTCTTCCTCTGGCGATTTGGGTGGAGTGGTTTTTCGGATACCTTGTTCAGGGTCTTTCTACATCTGGACGTCGGCGCCCCAAATACTTTGTTTTCTTGTCTGGTCGACCGTTTTATGATCATAGTTAACCGGAGACTCATTCAAACTCTTGGATTCATCAAATTCCAACACCTGGCCTTTTGGTTTTTTGTCTTCTCTTTGAGCGTGCTTTGGAGTGTGGTTTTCACAAGCGAGAATTCGTGTCTTGACTGACAGTATTTCTTCGGCTTTATGTCCTTAGCACTTAATTTTGTTTATGCAGAGCATGATTCTGACCGCGCGGAATTTTTGAAGCTATGCAAGAGAATTGAATACACAGTTCGAGCATGGTATCTTCTGCATTTTGAGGATCTGATGGTGGGTTGATCTTCCTTTGCCAAATGCTTGTGCTTTTTTATTTGTTCTCTTCCGTGACTTTGATGATGTACGGTGTTTGCAGCAATTATATTCACTTTTTGATCCCGTCCATGGCAGTCAGCGGTTGGAACAGCAGAAACTGTCTCATGAGGAAATTGATGTTCTTGAACTAAATTTTCTTACATATTTATTTCAGGTATATTAGACTTTTTGCAACGATGGGTATGCATTCACTTACACCATTCATCATAGAGAACATGAAGGCATCTACTTCTAGTGGGATATTTGACATTCATAACTTTATTGGATTTTCTATGAGTTTTCCCTTAATTGTATTTAGTCAGAATTTTCTGAGAATCGTACTCCAGACCCACTCAGAAATTTAATCATTGGTCCTTATCCCTGATAGTAGAAATAGAGGGAATAATTGAGGATGACTAGCCATCCCCGAGACTTCATCTCTTTCAATTTTAGGACCCTAGTGAACTGATCAAGCATGGTCGCTTTTTCATTTGTTTGTAACGAGATAACAGGACCAAGTTACTAATTCAATTATAAACAGAAAATTGAATCATAATGGATGATGGTTCACCTTTGGTTAGTACCCATCTCGCACACTTTTGCGTTATTGCGTACGGCCTAACATCAATTCTATGACCTGAAAATCAACCTAAAATGCAAATGAAAAGACTTGCTCTTTTGTCTTTCGGGTTGATTTCATAGAAGTTACTGTTAGATGTAAAATGTTATACATGCCTCTATTGCATACATAACACATATGCCATACATATAGGAGAATACTACCATATCTATTCTTTGTCACTCGTGCTTAACCAATTGTATTTTATAGATGTAGCGTTATACTTCCCTCCAGGTTTGAAGTCTCTGAACATTAATACGGGGACTGAATTTCACCAAGAAATAAATCAAATGAAAGGCTTGAGGGCAAATAGTCTTTGGGTAAAGAGTCTCCCAGCATCATTGCGATGTTCCAAATGCTCAACAGATGGCACGAGGTAATTGGACAGTCTATCTGCCCATAAATGGTATTACCAGCCATTCTGGGGGAGCAATTGATTCAGCAATCTCCAGTCTTTATCTACAGGTGTTTCAGAAATTTTGAGACCTGTAGAATGCTGAGTCTGCTGGGTCCTAAATACTCCCACATAGCTTCCACCGTATGGAAAAGCCCTAAGATGATACTAATGATTATGAAAGTTGATGATGGTATCAATCAATAGTTCAATCGAAGTAGATGACAATACCAATGTGGTGGAGATGCATCAGAACCCTAAGAAACTCAAGCTATACAAGATCTTCTCTAGTCAAATATCCCAGCCAATGGAGGTCCATGTTCCACCTGGCAGGATGGTCCCTTGGCTTAGCACTTCTTCACTCACCCTCCCCTATGGCACCAGACAGGAAACACCCCGAGAAAATTCATCATGCCAAGACTCCTATAAAAATGACAAGATTGCTATCAGAGATGGGTCTTCCTTCTCCCCCCCCCCCCCCAAACTCCCAATCTCCTTTTCTTTCCATTCACACAGTTCTGATACATTTATTCATTGATTGTTTTCTTTTTATTTTTGTCCTATGAAGGTAATGGAAAAGAGCAACTTCAAGATAGTCAGTGACGAGGAGATTGAAGTCGCACACTCTGGGCAATATCTCTTAAATCTTCCTATCAAAGTTGATGAATCAAAGGTAGAATAATGTTTTTGAGACTAGGTAATAGATTTTTTTACATATGGTATTTCGCTGAAGCCTGAATTACTGTGAGATATGTAGCTTGACAAAAAACTTTTATCACGGTATTTTGCGGAGCATCCTCATGAAAATCTCCCAGATTTTGCTGACAAGGTATTCCCTAAATCTGAATAAAAAGTTGCTGCGTGAATGTCTATCAAATATTTTAAATAAACAAGTAGTCTCTTACATTGCGTGCATAAGTTCTATTTTCGAGAAGACTGGATTGTACCACCAACTTTGTTGAGTAATAAAAAGAGGTAGTTCAATGAAATAGGTGAGGAGAGAGTCTTCAACATTGCGGGGCTTGAGTTACTGCAGTTGAAATACAGAGTTGTTTGATTACCAAAGTATCAAGTTTAGTGGTCTCAGTCATCTAACGTGATTCCGTGATGTTTGCATGAGAATGGGAAGTATGTAATCTTTCGCCGCGGTATTGGTATGGATCGCACAACTGATTTCTTCTTTATGGAGAAGTTAGATATGATTATTGCACGTTTCTGGGCATGGCTCCTTAGAGTTACTAGGTGAGATGTCTATAGACATTATGATTGTTTTGCTGCTTATTGTTTAACTTTCATACATAGCCCAACTATCTTTATCTATTTGTTTCTTTTGATTTTTTGTGTGGATGGGGAATGGCACATTATTGCAGGATACAGAGGATTCTGATGCGGAAACCAAGTAAGCAACCTAAGAATGATACTAAGAAGAATGATGAGATAACCCCAGGAAGTGAAGAAGATGATCTATATGTTGAAAGGATAAGGATTGAGAATATGGAGCTCAGGTTTCATTATAATTCTTTGAAATTTAATTTTCGAAATGTTTGATGCATGTGGATGGACTAATTCCTTATATTATCTTTGACACCTACAGCATGAAGAATCTGCTAGGGAAGATCACAATTCAAGAACCAACTTTTGACCGGATGATTGTCGTGTACCGGTAGAAATTGTCTTATATCTTTCCTTTCTTCTTTCCTCAGAAGGAAACAGATGTGCCTCAACTAGAATGGTCTTTCTGTCAGAAAAGTTAATCTAGACTTTATAGCAGGCAATATATTCATCCATTTCTAGACTTTATAGCAACCAATAATTCCTCATAAGTCAGCTTAATGCTGTCAATATCTCTCTCTAGGCGTTTCTAGAGTGAGAAGCTCTGAGTGTTTTGCTCCCTCTGCCTTGCCTCTCCGGGCTTGGAGATGCCTCTGGCTGGGTGCTAGGGATCTCTGGGCCCAGTCTGCTTATGCTGCGGTTGGAGGGGTCATCTGCGGTGTGTGTGCAAGGTTTTTCGCAGTCGGAGTAGGGTGGAGGGGATCGTCAGGGTTCAGAGCACAGTTTCTTTCGTGGATGTCGTGAAAGCCCTCAGCGTTGAGGTCTCCTGCAGCCATGGGAGAGGCCGTGCACGTTGGTGTATTCCCTTTGTCTGGCCTGGCTGCCTGGCTTGAGAGGTGTCTTTGGTTTCGACCATCACGGCTGGAAGTTGAAGATTTACAATGGGCAGACGATTCGATTTCGAATCTTCTCGCCCAAGGAATGGGGTGTGGTCCGAGGCGGCAGGCAAGCGGGTTTCCGGACCGAACGAGGTCCAATATTTGCTCGGTTCAGGGGTCGACGGATGGTTTAGTCTCACGGTGGGCCGGATACACGAAGTGGGCCGCCTTGAGCCAAGGCTGGGGCTTGGGAGCCATCCTGAGGTGGGCGGGTGTTCATTGGGCCCAGTCCAAGATCCAGACTTATCCGGCGGATCTGGGGCTCATGTGCTTTATGGGTCTCGAAGGCCCAAGAGGAGTTCTCTTCCCCACCCGAGTAGCGGTTTTGTTGGGTCTTTCCAGTCGCAGCCTTCAAGGATCGACGACCATAGTTCGCCACGGTCGACAACAGAGCAGGTGGCGGTGGACCGACCAGCCGGTCCCATGTAGGCGGGGGATCAGTGATGCGGTGGTGCCATGGGCCAGGTGGCCTTGCTTTTGGCCCCCTCCCAAGACGGTGCTCGTCTCTCTTATGGCCAGCCGATGGCAGCCAGGTGGTCTCGGTAGCAGAAGCAGAGGGTGCAGGTGCTGGTCTGGGTAATCCCTCCTTCTCCCAGGCCTCTCTGAGAGGCTCAGATGTGCCCGGATCCTTCCCCATCTCCCGTCCTTGGCAGCGAGGTCTTCTTCGTCTGTAGACAAGGCAAGGTTGCGGCAGGTGCTTGGCCCGTCAGTAGAGGGGCCGCTTGAGGAAGCAGTTGAGGTGTCACAAAGCTGTCTCCCACTCGGTCACGGTGTCAACCTCTTCTTCGGAGACCCCGACGACCACCTCGGAGCAGCTGGGAAGCCTCTCAGTGGAGGCTAGCTGCGAGGATAGAGGTGGTGGCTCCAATGGTTGTGAGGGAGATGGAGGTGGGAGTGTGTGTGGCATCAGGGAGGAGGAGGGTGTGCTTGCAGATCTTCTTCCCTTCTCCTTTCTGACCGATGAGCAACTCTAGGAAGCCACCTTGCTTCACCTGCCTGCGCCTGCGTCTGTCTCTCAGGTAGGTGGAGCTGTCAGGCTGGAGGTGGAGGTAGTTGCCACTCTCCCAGAGATTTTAGCCCTTCTTGCCCGGCCCTCGGTGTCAGATGACTTGTGTGCAACACTGAAACAAGTTGAGGAAGCATTTCAAGGGGAGGAGTTATCTAGCATGGAGAACAAGAATCTCACCATGGGGGAGGTGATGGATATTTTGTCAAAGGTTGAGAACTATATGGGGACACAGGCGAGTGAAACTGCTAGGTTGATTGGTGTCTCTGATGTAGGCGTGGACAAAAGCTTGAAGTCCACCCTACATTTGATCAAACGTAGGTGGCTGGCGGACATTGCTAGAAAGGCGAACACTAATACGGCTGTCAAGAAAGGAGTTTCTCAGCAGTCTGAGGTATAGGTGGTAGTTGGAGCGAGGAGAGTTCTTGGTGGATCGCCTGCTTTTCTTTTTATGAGGTTTTTGGAAGCTGTATGATGACGGTGGGGATCTTGGATGTGGAGTTTTTTTTGGGGATGTTGGGTGTGCTTGGAGGAGGGTTAGCGAGTAGGTGATCTCTTGCTTTCTTTTCTTTGCTTCTGAGTTCTGAGGCAGGCTGTGGTTTGTTGGGGGTTTAGATATTGCTGACTCAAGTGCTGTGGGTAGGCGGTGTATAGGCAAGTTGGGTTGTTTTTTGGACCTTTTGTGAGCCTATACTTGTACATTCTTTACCTTTTCTCATTTATATATATCAGTGGTACCATCCACTTCTCAAAAAGTATATTCATCCATTTAAGATGAAACATATCATTGATTGGAGTCATGTTTTTGAACGTCCAAGGCACAGTTTCCTTTATAATAGTTCTGGTAGGATTTTGGTTGTAAGTGTTCCCTATCTCTGTGCATATTATAAAATGGGTGTTTGCAGGAGGGCAAGTACCAAGAGCAAGTCAGAACATGGAATATATGTAAAACACTTCAAAAATATTCCCATGGCTGATATGGAATTAGTCCTGGTAAGTTTCTTTCTTTGACTGGGAAAGATGCATCATGCATCAACACTATTTTCACTTGCTTGTTTCTTTGATTCATATTTTGTTGATTCACCAAACCTGATGGTTGTTCTTGTAGCCTGAAAAGAAAAATCCAGGTTTAACTCCGATGGACTGGGTCAAGTTTCTTGTCTCTGTTGTTCTTGGGCTGGTATTCTTTGAACTCTGTCAAACAAGATCAATCTGTATTCTTTTTGTTTATGCTCCTGTTGTACTCAAATTATTGTACATTGTGGCAGGTCACTCTCGTCAGCTCACTTGAAATGCCCAAAGCTGATATCTGGGTTGTTATAGCTATCCTTTCTGGTCTAATTGGCTACTGTGCTAAGGTCTACTTTACGTAAGTGTTGCCTATGACTGGTGCCTTCTCAGATATATATTTTCTAAATCTTAAGAACCCTGAAACTTTCTACCTAATGCAAAAGTGACAACAGTCACACCAATTTATTGGGATAATGAAAGCTTGATCTAGCCGACAAGGCACTTGCATGCCCTTTGAAATTTTATGTTATAATACAACTTTTGAGGAATTCATGTTAATATATCATATTCAACTTTCAATAATAAAACAGGAAGATACACATTTCAGAAGTGTACAGCATGACTATGTTACTGAAAACCAACAGAAAGGTATGTACAAGTATACAAAATGACAAACACACCAAGATGGTGTGTCACATTCTAAGCGCCCAACAACATTGAAATTAGAGTTGAGAGTAATTTGCCTTCTGAAAACAAAGAGAATGTCTTAATGTTATGTGAACTTGTGAAAGTTATCTTTGATCTTTTTCTGGTTAATCGGGCACCAACTAGAGAGGGAGTCGCCAACATTAAGAAGCAGGTTTTATTGTATGAAATAATCTACTTTTCCTGCCTATTTTTATTTAATGTCTGATTCCCTCCATTCTTATGTTTCTGAGCAACAGTTTGTTCTGCTTCCATTTGTACTTCTAGCTGCGTGTTGAACATGTTTTTTGCCAAAAAAACATGTAGATTCTAATAAAGAAAATGATCGTAAATTCATGCACAGTCATCGGGGCCAGCAGTGTTTAAAAGGCCTAAAGAAGAGGAAAGCACCTTAGCAACCAGTGTCTTGTCAAACCAGTCAAAGAACACCCCTTATAGCTGGTCAAAATCTCCCTTGGGGACGCACCAATTAGCCCCTCTCTTCCACTGGCTGACGGATCAGAGCATGAGGAGAAAGAAGAGGGAGGTGGCCTTATTCCCTATTTATAGGGAAAGGAAAGAGAGGGTAGGGGCACAGGATGTCCTAATCCCACCAGGATTTGGACCTGGTGGGGATTAAAAAGGGGAAGGGTCCCCCCTTCCCCCTATTTCCTTCCCCCCTTCTAGTCCTAGTTGTACTAGGAGTGGCTCCCTCTCACCCTTTTCCCTCTCCTAATAGGATTCCTCACCAGTGTTGCCCACTGGTGGGGTTCCTAAAGGGGAAATTCCCAATCCCAGTCAGACATCTCTCCCTCTCTTGCCCTCTTGAAGCCATTCCCAATCCCCACCAGTGTCATACGCTAGTGGGATTCAAAGAAGACAGGAACAGGCCGCCCCTCCTCCTCTTCCAAGTATGAAATCCCCATTGGTGGGACTTCAAAGAAGGAAAAGCAGCCCTCCCCCCCCCTTCCTCACTTGCCTATTTTGATCCCCCACCGGTGCATGCCACCAGCCCCCAGTGGGACTTCAAGAAGGAAAGAACAGCCCCCCACCCCACTTGCCTATTTTGATCCCCACTGGTGTCATAAAAGAAGGAAGGGTGGCAGCCCAATCACTGAAAAATCCTCACTCGTGCATGACACCCCTCACTGGTGCATGACACCGGTGAGGTTTTGAAAAAGGCAATGTGGCGGTGCCCAATAGGGGGATGCTAAAGAGGGGAAGAAAACATCATCGGTGGGGTTCTAAGAAAGGCAAGGGGGGATGCCATCGCCTCCTCCATGCTGCCCACCCTCTCTCTATATATATAGAAGGCTGCAGCCCCTGCAAACCATGCAACAAGGTGAGAAAAATCAGTCAAGGAGAAAGCCACAGTGCTAGGCAGTGCACCCTGCGCCAAGAGGAGAAAAAGAAGAAGGGAAAAGGGGGGGGGAGGGGGGGGGAGGAGCAGCAAGTAACTCAGGTGAG
Source organism: Colocasia esculenta (assembly GCA_014218235.1). Taxonomy (NCBI): domain Eukaryota; kingdom Viridiplantae; phylum Streptophyta; class Magnoliopsida; order Alismatales; family Araceae; genus Colocasia; species Colocasia esculenta. Next base: position 25,318,715 of record CM024763.1, on the reverse strand, counting down.
CACTGAGAAGAAGAAGAAGAAGAAGAAGAAGGGAAAGCTGAACGGGGTTCAGTGGAGGGAAACACCCCAGAAAGCTGTTCTTGCGCACTGAGGGAAAGGGTTGCAAATTTGCAACAAAACCCCTTGCAAATTAATAATTGATCAAGACCCTCTTTCTTAAGTTGTACAACATTTTTTGATATACTTTGTGCATGTAATACATCAAAAAAGGGGAATTTCCAGACTTGTGAACATATGATCACGATACACCCCGACTCTCTGGGTAACTGCAATTATACCCTGATCTTTTGAACAATTGCAATAATGTCCTAATTTCTGACTAATTACTTATTTAACCCTTGTTACGTATGTAATTACATGAATTATCCCTCAAGGAGTAGTCTACACATTTTAAATGGAATATATGAATAAGGAAAGCAATAAACAACAGTATGGCATAATAAAAAGCTAGAAGGCATATTATATTTCCGGATGACAAAGGCAATTATACATTTGCAAACAATGAAAACACTGTGCTACAACCAAGAGGCATACATTTTGCCCTTGTGACCTTGATTTATTTTTCAATTTCAGAACTAAATACTATAGGGTAATACCTATTGATTCATTTTTAGGGAACGAGTATTGCACAAAAGAGTAGCAGCCATCCCATCACATTATGTGATGGAAAGAGCTATGTACTATGGAAAATGCATCTTTTCGAGCTCCCAACACATCTATATTCCAAATGACTAATAGTATTGGATGTCCACCATGATGAGTGCCATAGCCATTGAATTATATTTCCTCTTGCTGTTCAGATTTTATGGAGCATTTGCCAAGTCTTGTTTGTGTAAACCAAGCAACATGATAGTGGTGGCTTGGGAAACCCAGTATGTCCAAGAATTGAATATAAAAAAATCAAAGCCTTGCCTATTCAACTATCCACTCTTCAACTGAATCTAGTGTTCTGTGCTAATCCGCATGCACTAGAAATATACATGATACAGTACATGTAAAAACCATAAAGATAGATTTGTTCCTTGCTCCTGACTGTCACATGCATTGCATCTCACTTCAATACCTAATGGAAAACCTGCTGATCAGATACAGGTGGGAAGCCTGTGATTTGTTGCTACCCCACATCATGATTGGGATCTTGAGCTACCCGATTCCAGGGAACGTTTCATCTGATTCATCCATCTGTGATGAATAAGCAAATTGATTCTGAAATTCAATGATGATATAATGTAAAATTCCCCTTCTTGTAATTCTTCTATCTGTTTGAAACGTTTTAAAGAGAGATTTTGCCTATAATCCATTGTTAGAGTGATAGTAGCAGATTTATCATTCCTGCATTTGCATTTGCACACATCACCAAGAATGCCAAGAGTGTGCAAAAGAGTCTTTTTGGACCATTTTAAAAATAGCCACCTGGCCATTCTGTGTCGCCTTGCACACCGTAGGCACTTGTAGTGTCATGTATGCAAATGCAAACGTAAATGCAGGTGTTAAATATGCCATTTTGCATTTCAACAATGATATATATGCGAAAGTCCTTTTTTGAAAATGGACCTAGTTTTTCCTAGGCATTCCCCTTCTGGTGGCCCATTTTCCTCAGAGACCAACCAGCCCATTGTCAAACTGTTCTTGCAACCTTTGCTACTGTTTTAACTATAATCATGCTGTATACTATGACTTATTACAATTTCATTTCTTTGATGTTATCAAGCCATGATTCTGTACTATTTATGAAGAGGCTGCAATTTATTGTTGTGATGTATTTCTGGGATAAATCATGCTTAGAGCATGAATTTTCAATAAAAATAGGTGCTTTGAGTATCTTCTCATACGTGGGGAATCCACATCCTGTATTTCTATTGTTTATGCTTGATGTTTATCCACATCCATCTCTGCCTAGAATTTGGGATAAAATCTAGTCTTCTAGGATTGTATGAAATGTGGCTTTTGTAAGGTTACTGATGGTTATCACTCTGTTTCCTTGCTTGAATTTTGATTCATTGTAGGTTTCAGCAAAACATGGCTACTTACCAGAACTTGATCATGCAGTCAATGTATGACAAACAGTTGGACAGTGGTAGGGGCACTTTGTTACACTTATGTGATGATGTTATCCAACAGGAGGTATGCACCAAACTAGAGTTTCAGTTCATTTCCAAAGTTCATTAATTATTATCATATTTTAGCATAATTTGTCACTTTGTTAGACCTTGATAGTCATGATAATAACAGTACAAGATCCAAATATGTAGGTCAAGGAAATTATAGTTTCCTTCTTTATTTTGATGGAGCAGGGTAAAGCTACAATACAAGTAAGAATTCAACAGTTTTCCTAGTTCTGTTTGTGTTGCAAGAAAGTTAGATTTTGACTTGTGTGCTTGTCTTTTTATTCTAAAATGAACATTCAGGATCTGGACTTTCGGTGTGAGGAGCTCATTAGAGAAGAATTTGGTGCACAATGCAATTTTGATGTTGTAGATGCAGTTCAAAAGTTAGAGAAACTTGGTATCGTTGCTCGGGTAATCAATCTTCAAGTATTCATAGTTATCATATCTGATATATTCCTTTTGTTCATAAAAGTTTTCTTTATGGATGCCATGAGATGGATCTCTATGTTTCTCTTCACAAGTGAGTTTTAGCTTGTTGTCTTCTTTCCAGTGAAATAGTATCACACATGGAATTTGACCATTAGTCTTGCCAGGAACTGTAAGACTTGCCTAAACATGGTTATTGGTAAGAAATTCAAAATATCATGGCAAAATCAGGAAAACTTGCTAACATTTGGGATATGTTCCTGATAAATTGATATACCTCATGATAAATATGCATACTTTCATGAGAAATTAGTGTATTGTTACTCTTGTGGTAAATCCGCGCTGAGTTATGTTCTTTTAAATTGTTTCTTTCATGTAACATGTTTATTTAAAGAATATTCTTTTATTTTTAAACACAGAGTCCGGCTTACTTTGTCTTAGTTTCTGTATATTTGTTCTAACTGTTACTTGTTGATTTAATTATTGTAAATGATTAAACATATAAGATTTAAGGTTTTGTTTATCAGGTATCGGGTTTTCATTATTTCTGAGGTTCCATTATAATTCTAAGGTCTGATTGGGGCATTCAGTATGGGTTGACATTGGTATACTGTACTGGCTCAAATCCTTTGGCGGATCTTAAACTAAATCAGAACTGGCTGGCAAGAGAAGATATCGGTCTCGAGTCCCTAAGGGCATTTCTGCTCCTCTCATTTATCCTAGAAGAACACCCAAAATGAGCTTCACTGCTTCAGCCCTCTTCAAGTGTTTGGGTTGTCAATTAATGTTGACTTTGACCCATCATGCAAAGTGTAGCTAGATCATTCTGCCGAAGAATTAGAATCTCATTATGGTCCCTTTTGGCTTCATATCTTGATATCCGTTGTTGTTGGTACTTTGACCTACGGTGTGATATTAATCGTGTTTTTAGTGAGACCCATTGGCATAATGCCTTATGATTTGTGAACCTAGGACACAATTGGAAGAATATATTGTGTGGGTTTGAAGCGCGCGAATGAGCTCATAGGTACCACTACTGAGGAATTGGTGCTGAAAGCCAAGCAAGGAACTGCTGCCTGATGCCATGTTTCTAAAGGTATTCATGAATCATGATACATGCATAGAAATGAAAGGACTTTTTTGCATATATACTTCTTTTAAAAGGCTAATTGTGTGAGAATCCTTCATAGATTTGTATTTGCATGTATACCCCTCTTACTGTGTTAATATGCCTTGATGGAAGTCAAAAATATACTCGGAATGTTCCGTCACTGTTATTTTTGGCAAGGGTATATATGCAAAAGTGAAATATATATATTTCAAGTATATTCTTGACTTCTGTCACGGCAGATTACGGCAGGTCTTTGAGAACATTTTGTCTCCATAATCTAGGAAGAATTTTTTGCACAAATTAATCTTTGAACAGGGATACATACATATATGTGTGTGAGTGTGAGTGTGAGTGTGTGTGTGTGCGCCCGTGCGCAGAAAACCCAAATGAAAAGAAGGAAAAAGAGAAATCATGGTTAAATTAGTTTTGATCTGCCTCCAAATTCAGGTCACTGATGCTGAAAGCAAGGAAGAGAGTTTGATGCCCTCTTTCTCAAGTTAACTGATGATTCCCATAGAGATCATAAAAGAAACCATGGTTTGAATTGACTTCATTTTGTTTCTCAATCCAGGTCCTCTGTACTTGATCTTCTGAAGTGGACGCCAGTTCCGCCATCAGTTGTGTGCCCGCAATGTGAAAGGTTGGGAGAAATCATGTAACACTCGTTTCATGCCTTTGATCATCCACCGAAATTTCCCTTTTTTGTCATGTCAAAAGTCTGTGGCGTTATGAACGTTCACGAGCATCACCTGTTCTTTTTCTGAGATCAAGTGTTTCTTTGTAAAAGGCTGCTTATTTCCGTTAAGACTTAAGAGACATGAAGCTGGGAATTATCAAAAATACCCCATTGTATATATGCCCCTGTGAACTCTCATATTTATGTACCCTTTATTTTTAAGAATTATAAAAAATGTGCTTGATACATATAAATACTTGCAATTATACAGAAAATTGTGACTCTGTCCTTCATAGGAATATGACTAGATAGCATGCCCGAAAGGGCATTTTTGCACTTTTCAATATTTTTCGTAATATATATTTTTGCAACTACCGGACCGGTACGTCTGAACTCCACCGATACTAGGGCCTTGTGGTCTCAGGCATGGCTTTTTTTGACTCATTATTTATTTCTTATTATTAAAATTTAAACATGAATCAGACCAACTTGGTACACTTTGATTCCTACAGGTATTTGGAGGATCCGGTTCACTGGCCAGGCCAACCATAATTTAGATCAGGGTTGGATGTACCAGTGTATTGCGTTGATCTGGTACGGTATAATATTAGGAGTATCATACCGGATCAGTATGCTCAATCTTGACCCAATAAAATTATAGAGAAAAATAAAATAATTTTTTTTTTGTTTATGAACGGAAAATCTCTGACACAGTACAAGTTGAGACTTGGGAGAGAGTTTTTTTTTTTGGACACTCCATAGAAGTGAAGGATATATATGTAAAATATGATACTTCAGGGTGATTTATATGAAAAAAAAAATCAAGAACATCTATAACGTTCTATCTGCATCCAAGGTTGGATGTACTGGATGACTACGACTGACCTAGATTTCTCCTAATACGATGAAGTACGGAGTGTATCATATTATATCGTATCAGACTAGTATATCTAGTTCTCACCCAACAATATTATAAAAAAAATAAATAAATAACAATTGTTTGTGCATACCATGTTCGAGGGACTTAGTTTCTCTTGGTATAGTACAATCCGCACACGTGCTGCAGTAGCAGACATATCTTATGTTCAGTGGGGTCAGGTGACCCTACTAAAATTTTAAATTTTATTTAAGTGTTTAAACTTTTTTATTATATTAATTTTGATTGAGATTTTTTTTTTAAAGTGACATCCTAACTTTTAGGGTGATTTCGTTGAATAAAATTCTTGCATCCGCCATTGCCATATTGTATTGCAGGGTGAACCTTACGTATATACTGTCCACCATCGCTCATTGTTACCAATCGTTGCTATTGTTATTTTTTATTATCATCTTTATCGTCACCATTGCATATCCTGACGTCTGTACCACATCATCTCAAATCGGATTTATCAATCCATCTCATATAAGAATTTCTCTAAACAAAGGACTCGCTTTTTCTTGGTGAATGGGTGATGGAATTAATTAAAAAATAGAAGTATATACATAAAACCATCCCAAGCTTTTAACTCATTGTTCTTAAAATAATCCTGACTCCAAAGCAAAAAAAAAGGATTTTTACTTTTTGACCCCTAAATTCTTTCGTAAATAGGGTTCAATTTCCGCAATCTATCTATTTATTAATAAATTCTCAAAATCTCTTATATCTTAACAAAAAATTCATCTAGTTAACAATCGTTCAAAAAAATCAATATTCAGAGGAATATTTCTTTTCCGTCCACTGTAACACTCCTTATATCCAAATTAACGCTCCCTCTCTCTGCCTCTGCCTCTCCCTCTCCGATGACTACCCCTCCTAGCTCCAGTCCAAGGCCCTAGATTTGCTTCTCTGCTTGGTCTAGAGCAGACTGAAGGCAGCCGTCAGGGAGTATGTTGCTCAGGTACCCGAAGTCGCAATCAATGTCAGAGAAGAGGAAGTCGTCCACAGCCTTAGACTCTAAGAGCACCCTAGAGTAGGTGGTGTAGATGAAGTTGGTCTTGGCTTGGGAGCCTTTCATGGCGAGGCAACGCAGTCACAGGCGAAGGATGCCTCCTGGGCGGTGTCGAAGGTGCCCAGCCAGTGATGTTCTTTCGTGGAGGGGTCCCTATCTCCACCGCATACCCACCCACCTCCATCTATGCTAAGGGAGGATCCATAAGGAAATGCAAAATTGGTGATTTTTCCCTCTTTGATCATCTCTCTTCAGGATGATGAAATGGGGGAGGCTCTGGCTATAGTTCTTACCTGCTCGTCATTGTTCTAGATGAGGAAGACCCTGCCATCATTAGAGAGGAGTGCCCTCAGTTCACGGGTCTCACCGCCGTCGGCCCCAACCATCTATTCTTCCTCTTTTCTTGCAGGCTTTGATCTTTGTGTGCAAAAAAGGAGAAGGAGACGAGAAGGTAGGGGCCGCCTTGGGGTGTGACAGAGGTGGAGGTAGACTTCCACTATGTGGGGGGGGGGGGGGGGGGGGGGGGGGGGTTGGGGGGGGAGGCATCGACAGGTGGGGAAGAGGCATGTTGGAGGTGGGAGAGGAACATCATAAGTTGGGGGGGGGGGGGGGGGGGGGGGGGCGTCATTCCTAACTTGAAGTGAAGTTAAACTATGATTAGGTTAGTGTGACCAGACTTTTCCTCGTGGCTATAGACGGCCGAGTTTCTTTTTATGTATGGGCAGAGATTTTAGGGGTTTGTTAATCAATAGATGGATTTCTAGGCGTAAATCCTAATTACGAGATAATTCGGGGTTAAAAACTAAAAATCTAAAAAAAGAAAAGCCACTGTTTGAAAACAAGTGAGTGCACCCTCTCCCGTTGCAGATCTCCAAATTTGTGTGCATCACAACAAATATCAAAATGACGATCTCTAACACTTAATTTCTTAAAATAAATATTTTGTGTACACCAATGATGTGCACCAAGAGACACGTTCCTAAGCACATCTAACAGGTAGGCGACTTGTGGAAGACGATAGGTGACATGTAAAGGAGGAGAGAGATGCATTTAAATGTTAGACCCCTCTCTCCCATGATGAGTACTTGTTATGCTTTGGAGGAAAAGACCTACTTGCCCTCTATGAGCAGGTGTAGATTCCTGCCATAGAAGAGCTGCACACAAGAGAAGAAATCCTGATAGGGTGCGGTGGATGTGTGGCATGCCCAGAACCAATAGGAGAAGAAACGTCACATTGTTTGCAACTCCATTGAACTTCTTTATAGTGAGTCGCGACACAAACCTATAGCTCTCCAAAGTCAGTGGCATTTGGACTAGAGAACGATTTAAAACAAGGAAGAAGGTGAGGACATTAATAGTATAGAGTTAGTGCTGCTCCTTTTTTATGTCGTAGAAGCACCCTTTCTTCTCTTCAGATTTTTTTAAAAGAAACACCAAGTTGTACATTGAATGTTAAAATATTATAAATACAATAGAACATAAAAGTGGCTGCCATCCTCCCTTCGGAGTAGTATGTCAATTTTTTGAGCTGAAGTCACAACTATATATGTAAGGGAGGAATTTCAGTATATGCTTATGAAGGAATTGTATGTGTTATTGAAATATTTGTGTTACTACACGTAGATATTTTTGTTTCCATATAGATGTTTTTCATTACATATATGTGGACATTCAATTTACAGAACAATCTAACTAATACCATATTTATGTTACTATTAGATGTCAGTGATAAAATTGTGTCAGATACTTTTGTAAGACCCTCATAAAAGATATCATCAACAATTGTGAGGGCTTGTAATTGGTTACGAATATGTGATGGTATGGAATTTGACCATATTGATGATGTTGTGACATTCTACAATATCTATGTGAGGAATGTAGGGTTCAACATATGTGTTATTATGAGTAAATAGAATGTGAAAATTGTGTTTACCGACATTTAATTTGTTGGAGGAATGGAGAATCAAAGAGGAATGCTGAAGTAAGAAAACACATAGACTCTCCAAAGATAGGTTGCAATGCATCATTAAAGTAAGGATGGTTAACAACAGTGGGAAGTGTGTATTCTATAAAATAATACTGGAGCACAACCATACTTTGAATCCAAGTGCTACAAGATATTAAGGTCACATAGAAGGATATGTACTCCCTAAAAGATAAAAATTAGGAACAATGCGGTGTGTTGACATCTCAACTTCGAAGATAGTTTCTACCATTACTAAAAGAGTGGGAGGCATTCGTCAATTATATTTCATAGAGAAAGATTACCAAAATTTCTTAAATAGGGAGCAACAATTTCAGTTGAAGCAAGGTGATGCACGAACAATGATTTAGTATTTGCACCATATGCAACTTAAAAATCTGACCTCCTTTTATGTGTCAGACTTGAATGAGAATAATCAATTGCGTGATATCTTTTGGATCAACAATCCATCATACTAGATTCTACACTGATTTCAAATGAGAAGACTAAATCATTTATATGGGTATCAAGTATTGAATAGAAGAAAATGGTGGCATAGCATCGAAAGCAATAATTGCCGATCAAGGTAAGGCCATAGAACTTGCTGTCGCCGAGGTTTTCCCTAATGCAAGCCATCATTTTGTCTTAGGCACATACTGAAAAAAGATTCCAAAAAATATTGGACATCTTTGTACTAAATATATTGATTTTACGGATGTATCTATGATTCCATTATGACTCTCGTGAATTTGAAGAGAGATGGGATCAATCGATGAGAAAATATGAAGAGTGCAAGGATAATGATTAGATGAAAGATTTATATGAAAATCATGTGAAATGGGCTCCAATATTGTTGAAAGATGTCTTTTTTGCTGGTAATTCTTCGCATTTCAACAACTTTTTAGTTTCATTCATGTCTTATTTTTTTAGCATATTTTAGTAACTGTAAATGATATGTTACATTATTCTCATAGATTGTGTAATATGTAGGGATGTCAACTTCCCAAAGAAGCGAAAGCATCCATCATTCTTTGATGGATTTGTGCAAGAAAAAACTACTCTTGGAGAATTTATTGACAAATATACTGCTACACACACGTAAGCAAATATATGATATTGAGGATTAAGCAAATGTAAAAACAATGGAGACTAATGCCTTCCTACAAACCTCTTCCTCATTTGAGAAACAAGTAGTTAGTATCTATACGAGGGGCATATTTAAGAAGTTTCAAAAAATGGTTGAGATTGTTTCTTACCTTCCTATTATCATCCATAAAGATGAGAAGAGCTTGACTATAAGGGTGAAGTGCTATGAAAGATTAAAGGGAAAGTTTGAGAGAAAGTCATTAAGAAATAATTCACTGTGTCTTGTGATCAAGTTGATGAGATGGTTATGTATACTTGCAAATCATTTCAATTCAGAGGTTATTTTATGCCGACATGTATTAATGTCATTTCAATTTACATGCATAGATAGAATCTTACAATGGTAATTTATGAAACAATGGACAAATGAGATGTGATATCGACATGCAATTGATGAATATAATGCACAAAATGGAATGGTTAATTCAATTGTCTGTCAGTGTAGTAATATAATGTATCGTCTAATGAAAATAGTTGAGGTTGGATCAATGTCTGGTACAATGCATACTATGGCCATCAAAGAATTCGCTAAATTGATCAAGAATTTGATTCATGTAGCTTAGGCACATAAAGAGCCAAAACTTGCCATGACTTCTCATGTTATCAATGATCCACCACAAGCAAAAATAAAGGGAATGAAGAATGAGAAAAGAATTGAAAGCTCCATAAAAAGATCAAAAGGAAGTGTAAATCTAACAAAATAAGAGAAAATACAAGAAGTCACCTCTCCAACTTATACGCTCTTTATGGAGAGACGGTCCAGCCCATTCATCCTGTGCAAATTATGTTTCACATGCACCTCGAGCACAAGCCCACAACCAGATCATTGTATGTCGATCATACGATTCATACACCCTATCCAGGCTATGGAGTTCATTTCGTCCGTGCAAGCCATGCTCCACATGCAACCCATTCACCCCATGTCAGTGATTCAACTACGATAACATTCTCACCACATGCAGAAAACCATAGACTATTAATGTATGTTAGGAACTTTTTTGTATAGAAAGTAATGGCCTTTTTTACATATAGAGGATTTTAAAGTTATGTACTTTTTGTATATGATTTGGAGTATATAAAGTCGTGCATTTTTTTTATATATGACTAGTTGCATATAATATTTTGAAGGGAAATGTTATGAACTTGACCAATACAAATACAAGTGAAACATATTGTGGAGTATATATTAGTGAATCCATTGAATACACATGACTTATATTGTTGAATTCCATTGAATATCTTTGTGTCCTTATCGAGTCATAGTTTAAAGTTGTCTTGAACTCCATTATTATGTCTCATGCTTGACTCCTTGTCATGAGGTTGTATAAATTCTACATGAGTTAAAGATTGATTCATGGAATATTAGTTCAATCTCAGTCAAAATCATTTAAAATTGTACCATCATTAGCAAACCAAGAATTGACTTCCAGTTATCGAAATTGACTTCCAATTATCAGAATCGACTCCTGGTTATCAGAATTGGCTCCCAGTCAATTCTTATAAAAGTTTGGGACTCGAATTATAAAATGTTGAGACTCAATTCTTATAAATACTGAGTCCCGATTCTTATAAATGCTGGACTAAATTCTTATAAACATTGGGACTGAATTTTGAGACTCAATTCTTATAATATTAGGACTTGATTTTGAGATTCGATTCTTACAAATGTTGAGACTCAATCCTTATAAAAGCTAAAACTCAATTCTTATGAATACTGAGATATGATTTTTATAAATGTTAAGACTCGATGCTTATAGCATATGTGAGTGAAAGTATAATATATGCGAGCGAATTCTAACTATATATGAGTGAATCCTTATTATATATAGGTGAACTTACTAACATATGTTTAGAAGTTATTTATAACAAATGTTTCAAGAACAATACATATGTAAGTAAAAGTATAGTATATATGAGTAAATTCTAACTATGTATGAGTGAACCTTTATAGTATGTAGGTAAAAAAAAACTAGCATACATTTAGAATTTATTTCATAACAAATAAGTGTTATGTATGAGTGAACCTTATAGTATGTAGGTAAAAAAACTAACATACATTTAGAATTTATTTCATAACAAATATGCGTTTTAAGAATAGTGTCCATGTGAGTGAATGTACGGTATATGTTAGAGAGTTTTGACTATATATGAGAGAATCATTATTATATGTCAGTAAAAAAAACTAATATATATTCATGAATTATTTCATCACAATAAGTGTTTCAATAGAAGTACATATATGAGTGAATGCATAGTATATATGAGTGAATTCTAACTATATATGAATGGATCTTTATTATAGGCAGGTGAAAAACTAACTTATGTTTATAAATTATTTCATTAAAAAATGTTTTAAGAACATAGCATATGTAAATGAATTATAGTATATGTGAGTGAGTTCTGACCATCTACGAGGGAATCCTTACTATATGTAGTTGAACATTACTAACATGCATTCAGAAATTATTTCATAACAATTATCTTTTCAGAACAATGCATAGGTGAGTGAAAGTATCATATATCTGAGTAAATTGTGACTATATGTGAGTGAATGCTTATTATATATAGGTGAAAAAATAGTTTATGTTCAGAAGTTATTTCATTAAAAGAAATATTTTAAGAACAGTGCCTACGTGAGTGAATGTATGATATATGTGAGTGAATTTAACTATATATGAGTGAATACTTATTATATGTTGGTAAAAAATTAATATCCATTTCATAAATTATTTCATAGCAAGTGTTTAAAGAACAATGCGTGTGTGAGTGAATATATGACATATGCGAGTGAATTTTAACTATATATGAGTTGCTATATCTAGGTGAAAACTAATATATATTCAGAAATTATTTTATAACAATTGTTTCAAGAACATGACAAGTAAGTCATTTTAGACCCCTTTCAAATCACCTTTAATATTCTGACATCTTCTCTCTCCTCCCTTATATGTCACTTGCCATCTTCCACAAGTCGTCTATCCATTAGATGTACTTGCAGACATGTCTTTTGGTGCACACCATCGATGTGCATCAAATATTTATCATTTTGTAAATCTTAAGATTTTTGTTTTTAAAAAAATCCCTTAAAAGTTAAAACAACAACAAAAGCAATTTAATCGAATTTCGCCCTCAATATGGATTCATACTTGTTCCACCTTTTGATGACGTTCTTCCATCATACCAAAGACTAGGGTTTGTTGTGCCGCTGCAATCCGCGATATCATGCAATGCCAGGGAGGAAGCGACCCCTTGACAGGACCTGATGCATCACCAAACTTTTATTCTTCTTTTATTATTTTTATTTTTTTAAAAAATATAATTTGGATCGAAGCGTATGCTTCCATCTGAACGACATCCTGCATAGCCAACCTTGCCAAGGATTTTTGATCAAAAGAAAACGAGAATAATTTTGTGCCAGCATAAGTGCTTGGGGGGATTACCGGCCTTGATGGTCTCATCTTGGCCGGGTAATCCCCCCCATCCCCCCAAGCACTTGTGCTGGTATCAATCTATTCTAAAATAAAACACCACTTTTTTATTTTCTGTTTAGTTCTTATTATCTCCCTTATCTTTTTTAACTTATATATATTATGGTAGAGGGTCTTATATTTATGATCATAGGATCCTATAACTTTAAGTATTTTCAAATAAACATTTTCAAATATAGATCGCTACAAAAAATATATAATTATTCGATCTGATTCTTATAAAAGTTATAAGATTCGAAAATACATTTCACTACCAATAATTGTTGGAATCGGATTCAGATATTTTCGAATCTGATAATATATATATATATATTATAATTTGTATATCATATAATATAAATATATTACATAATATATACTATATATTATTTGAATATCTAATTATTCGATCTGATTCTTATAAAAAGTTAAGATTCGAAAATACATTTCACTACCAATAATTGTTGGAATCGGATTCAGATATTTCGAATCTGATGAATATATGTATATTAAATTATTATATATTTGGTATATCATATAATATAAATTATATATTACATATATATACTATATATTATTTGAATATCTGATTATTCGATTTTTCGAATCAAATTTACCGAACCTATTCATATTCAACACTATTTGATATCTAAATCCAATTATTCGATAACTTGATGAAACAAATTCAGATACTCTAATTCCGAAGCCGATTACTTCTGATAAATTTTATTGGAGTCAGAGTCAGAAACTGCTGTTTCCAACTCCGACCCATTTACACCCCTACTTATAAATCTCTTCCTTTTTTGTTTAAAAAACTACCTAATGTTGCGTTCAAAAGTGAACTTAAAGAGGATTGAGAATAACATAAGATTTTCAGGATTTTTTAGAAGCACTAAGAATATAGGGATTTATTTAGAGTATAATAAGGTAATAGGGTCTTAAATGTAAAACTCCCATATCATAATATTATTACCGCAATAACGTTGTTATTATTATTATATTCCCGCTCGTCGTCGTCTCAAACGCCCCACCTGGCCTCTCCCTCCCCTAACCCGGGACCCGGCCGGTCGCCCTCTGCCCTCATCGATCTGAGGAAGGAAACCCCACCTTCCGATCGCGTTACCTCCTCCTGCAAATCCGGCAGGTCCGCTCGACGCAGGTGATCTTTTTTGTTCGATCTCTTCTTTTCCTTGCCTATTTTTTGGTCCGCTGCGGCGCACCCACCCGTTTCTTCTGTTCACACCTTTCCTTGAGGAGTTATTTCCATACGCGCCGCCCCAACTTTCTGTTTCTTTGTCAATATTTCGCAGCTTTATCTGGGGTTTCCTCTGGGTACACGCGCGGCGTCTTGTGGTATTGGGCTTCGATTGCGGTGCCGATCTGGGGTGGGGGTGGGGATTGAAGGTAAGCTTTGTTCTTCTGTGCGGCTTCTGTGCCATCTCGGAGTAGGGTTCCTGTCGATGCATTTGATGTCGTTTCGTGTTTGTAACTCTTCGTGATCTTAGTTTGTGGGATCTCGCTGCCGGGGGGGGGATCCGTGTTGCTTTCTTACTATCTTGGCTTGTTTGCCCTAAAATTCTATTTTGTATCTGCTGGAGAGCTTTTTGTGTGTTGTTCGTTTGGTCATCCGGCAGTTTTGATGCTCATCTGTTGTTGCTTGTCGCACTCACATTGGTTGGTGACGATTGCATAGGTTGGCGGGACCGTACGGACCATGAACAGATCAAGATGGAACAGGGATATGGTCGAAGATCTTGAGCTCAGGCTCGCACCCTCGACCGCTTCAAAAGGGGGGATGCTGGCGAACAACTGTCTTAGGGGTTATCCTTCTACTATCATAACGATCGATGACGATGACGAAGACGATGATGCCGTGCAGGTATATTCTCCTGGGTCGTCCAGAGAGGTATTTAGAGCTGCTCTTCCTTCTGGTTTGCTTTGAGAATTTCAGTTTTTTGGAATGTAAATGCATGGTACATCTGTATTTATACAGGTTAGGATGTTCTTTCCTCGTTCAAATTCATGGGCACCTCCGCTTACAGAAGAAGACCTGGAACTGCGGCTTGGACTAGGAGGTGATTTAGCTTGTCCTTAAAGATACTGCCCTTTACTGTTATCATTTTGCTGCAAGTCACTGTATGGAGGTCCTCGTGATATATGCTGTTTGAGTATTGTTCATATTTTAACATCTTTACAATATATATCATGCATGCATCCTTCAGTAGATATCTTCATTTATTATTCCACTTTACCTTTTCAGAAAGGATAGTCTTGTATGTTACATTGTCGAGTACATTTGCTATCCTAAAGGTGAAACAATGCATGTTCATATGAATACAAGTTGTTGTATGTAGACCTGGATGTGGTCATATAATGAATAATATGCATGGTTTAGACTTTGTAACAAGGCGTTTGTGCATAAGAATTTGAGCTTAGATGTGCAAGTCTTTTGAGGGCATTGGAAGGGAGGTAAAAGATCTGGGATCTCTAGAGGGAAGGTTTGATTTTGAAAGGTCAAACTTCAAGTAGATGGTTCGATGGATCTTTTAGTAATGATGGAAACGGATGGTAATGACAAGACAATTGGATGGAAAATATATCAAAACACTAGGACTGTGGTTTCTGTGGAACGAATTCTCTTATCAGGCTTAGAGGAGATGTGGCAGTGATTTAGTGACCGGAACTTCCTAGTGATCTAGTGAATGGGGTTCCTTTTCCTTTTAAGGGCAACAGACTTGGTTCATGAAAGGTCTGGAAAAATTAACTTGCTGGATTTCAAATTCTAACAATTTTTTACAACTGAATGGATATGGCTACGGGTTTTAAGCATCCTTGCCTGTACCACAGAATGTGTTCCATACATGCACATATGGGATTTGGATCTCGTTCTGTCTATAGGAGACTTCAATTCACATGGCTGCTCATATGTGGAAATATGTGCATGTGTGGGCTGTGAATGTACATGTATCCCTCCAGCGAACACTAAACACTGGCATGGGGCTGCTTTTAGCTTTCTGATTTTCTTCTCTTTTCCCCCTTCCTTTAACTGTCACCCTTTGTTTACCCCCACAAAAATTTTCCCCCAATTTCCTTTGTACATGTATGCTGTTCCATGCCTTTTGTTCGGTCACAATTGATCTCATATTGTTCAAATAATAAAAAGAGAAAGAGAGGAGATGAGGCCTTCAAACCCCATCCCTTGTCCATGAGAATCCTGCAGAGAAGTGGAGTAGAGATTATTACCAGTCACTAGTGCTGGGCTTATGACCTGCTTTCCCTTTTTTCTGTCTCAGCTCATCATCCATCTTGATTACCTGGTTTGACCCATAACCTGTTAGATATTCTGGATGTAGCTTTAGCCCAATAAGCTTGCAAATGGTCCACTTAGATGTGTCTTATTTCTCTTGATTGAACTGGCCCAAAAAAATAACAGCAGTTTTTCTAAAGACCCAAGAACTTTTGCCTATCCAAGTTATAGTTGGGCACAAGCTACCGTACTTCACTTTGCTGGCACAACCTGTTAAGAATCAGTCAATCAGAAGTCTTCAATTATGATCTTTGGACTTTGTTCTCATATGCAACTTTCATTATTGGCATTTCTTCACCCTTGAACAGTGTTAACCGCATCCTTCTTACATCCTTCTGATTAGTGCCTCTGCCTAGTCCATATATCACTGATAATCTCATATTTTTCAATACCAAGTCAAGGTTGGAGGATAAATTTGAGGATACTTATTTATCTGGATATCAAATGTGACCTAAGGAATACAGTGGCAAGACCAGGCCCCCAGGATTTATGTGGCTGATCCAAAATAAATGGGATAAGGCTCTACCGACAATGACCTGAAAGGATTCGGGCAACCGGCAAAGTATTGACTTTAATCCATTGCCTTCTAGTTGCTGATGGTTTTTATTTTAATAGTGATAAATCACCAGCATGATGTGGAAGTATCTTTATGCCTAATGGAGGGAAATTCATGTTTTCCTACAATTCCTTTCAATCTTTTTGCCTCCTTTAGCCTTGTAAGCAATTTATTTTAAGGGGAAGCTTTAACTTGCTTTTTAAACCTTGTGGCAGCACATTGTAGGAATGCTGGAAGTTCATATGGTAGGACAAAGGTGTGTGAGGATGGAATTCGAGATCCACATGCACGGAAGTGTAGCAAGGTACAGTTGCCAATGAATTTAACTCAGCATCCAAACATAAATGCATGGAAAATATTTGTAGAATCATTTTTGTAATGCAAGTATTGATAAATTATGTATGTGATCATGGTCTTCTCTACTGTATATTAGTGGTCATAAAAATACCATTTTTACGAGAAACGGTCTTACACATACCATTCTTTGATTATAACTGTGGTCACTAAAGGAGTTCTTGGTCTGGTTCCTTAGTATGGGATGGTGATGGATATCACGTTAGTGACCTACTTTGTATAAGAAATTTTTACCTTTTTCACTAATGACTAGATGCCGGGTCCCAAGAATTCTAGCACAGGGGCAGGTGGCTGCCAATTTCATTGGCCATTAAAAGCCATATATTTTGGTTCCCCCATCCTCGAGGTGGTTCAAGCCTCCTTGTCTGAAAATGGTCCCTCTAAAATTGTTGTAATACTTTGAGATCTGTTTGACAAATTATGTATTCTATCATAAGGTACATGAAATTCAGAACTTCTTATACAGTTTTCAAGTCTCCTTGTACAATTCGTTTAAAGTTCTGAGCTATTTGATGAATTTAGGCTTATAATTGCCATTCCCTTCTCTTTTTCTTTTCCCCTTTTTGTGTGGGGTAAGGGGGGTGTCGACTCTCCTTTCCATTTCAGCGTCAGTCTGGTTTGGTCACAGCTTACGCTTGCTTCCCGAGGCTAGTGCTTTGGCTGACCAAGCTGGATGCTGATTGGCAATCTCAATTTCTTTAACTCTTTTGGTCGTTATTATCTTCGTGTGTAAGTTTACCTTTCAAACCAAACCTCTGCATGCACATTGAAAGCATATAATTTTCTTTTGTTGTCTAATCTGTCTGTTGGGAATGACAGAACAAAATTGGACAAACATCAAGCAGTCATGGCGCCAACCAGGGTGTGGAGATTAAGTTGAGATGTGCTATCTGTATGGATACCATGAAAGAGGAGACGTCAACTATTTGTGGCCACATCTTCTGCAAACCTTGCATCACCAATGCCGTCTTAGTACAGAGGAAGTGCCCAGCCTGCCGAACGAAGCTTTCTATCCAAAACATTCACCGCATTTATCTCCCCGGGTCAACTTCCTGACATTGCAACTATTAGCAGTTAGGCTCTTCAGATTGTCTCTCTTAATTCTGCCCATCTGTCAGCAATTCGCTACATGCTTTTCCCCCTCAGAGATGGGATTCGAAAGTAAATGTGAAGCTGTCGATCGAGCTGTCTGATCTAATCTAATGTGTATATAGGAGATATTCTCAGTCCCTTGCAAGTCCGAGCACAGCCATGAGGATGAAACTAATTATAATGAGGTATATCTGAGATTGGGTGTGACTTTCCATGGGGACAAAAAGGAATACAGAAGTCTGACGTGGGTGGTAAGCTCAAATTTAACTCATGCTATCTAATATCATGACTGTCGGTTTAGCTGCTCATTCTTTTTTCCAGTGAGATGCTTGTATGAGTGCTTCTCAGTAGCACATCTCCTTTTTCCCATTGTGTTTGTGTGAGTGCTTCTCAGTAGCATATCTCCTTTTCCCATTGTACTGAAATCACTATCCCTCTTTTTGGGAATGCGACATTTTCTTTATGAGATTGACAGCGTGAGGAACGGAGTCTAAGAGTCATGTTCTTTATGTAAATTTCTCATATGAGTTTCGACCTGTCTATAGGGCACGCCGACTTCGTCACAGAAAATTGCGAATTTGCGTCGCCGTACAGATGTGAAACTTTGTTAAGAAATATTTGGTACGTGTTTTTGGGCATATGCACCCTGTGTGCGGGGCTCCACGCGCTTGGGGGCACTGTTATGATGTGGACATGGCACCGCTTTCATCTCTACCACCGTCCGTCAGCGGTGTTATCTTCGCTGTCAAATTGAACCAAAATCGAATCAGATCGTTAGCGGTGTTCATTATTTAGTTCAAATTGAAAAGTTGATCGATTTATTTTGGTCTGATAGAGTTTGAAAGTAAAAAAAAAATTGATTTGATTTCAAATAAAATTGAAAAATTGATTTCTGAATTTATAAATCAAATAAATTTAAATTAATTAAATAAAATAAAATAATACTAATAATTTTTAATTTGTATATATTTATCAAATTTATTTAATATATTTACTTAAAATATATATTAAGGCAGTTAATATGGTCATCAATATTTAGTATTTTATTTCAAATTTAATTTTATAACAATTTATTAAAAAAATGCATGATTAAAATTTTATTTAAGATTGAGAGAATTAAAAAAATATTTATTTTCAAATTAAACAAAAAATTGGGTTGAATTTAAATGTGATTTGATTTATTTTTTTAAAAATCTTCTATAAACTAAATCAAATTAAATGATGAACATCTCTACTGTGGTCACCCATTGACAGCACCACCGGTTATTGTCCAAGTGTGAGTTAAATGTTTCTAAAATTTGTTTGATCAATTGACTAATATGTTGTGACATCGTATGGATCTTTCCGATCCTTGGATTAAAATGCTAGAAAGATTCATGGCTCTGAGATGTGGAAAATGTCATTCTTATTTAGGAAATACTAAATGTCCAGCCGCCCGGGCAAATGATTTGCCCGGACCGGACGCGCAATATCTCTCTTATTATTTAGAATGCGAGTGATACTAATATCTTTACTTGTTAGTGTAAAAATAATCTTGTCGTACAATATAAATATAAAAATAATCTTGTTACACTATTGAGCAAAATACATTAAATTCATCACAACATATGTTTCTTTTCCCCTCGTACTTAATACGTTCCAAGCGAGATGTGTCGGAACATGGATGATAGTAGGGTGTAGTTTATTAACGTCCGTAGTGATATGTGTCGAAATATGGATGATAGCAGAGTGTAGTTTATTAACGTCATAGTGATAGTGGTAGATTCAGAATTTTATTTAGTAGAATCTTAATAATACACTTATATAATTTAGTGGGGTCATTAATAGTAAAAAATTATCTTCCTAATATAATTTTTTTTTATCCAATGAGATTACAAGACTGAACATTACTAGATCCGCCCCTACGTAGTGAAACGAAAACTTTCATTACACAACCATGCAAAGCCATCAATACTCAATCAATCCTAAGTTTTAGAGACCACGAAAACATAGTGGTTCATAAGATCTTTCCTGATTAAGAACCTTTTTTTCAGAGTTGAAAAAAAGCGTCTTTTATTTTTAAGGCCCTGTGATCTTTCCTAATCATAAAGAAACTTGGTTTTGGTCCCTATAATCTTTCATAATTATGCACTAGTCCTTCAATCTATCATTTTATCAGGGAATATATGAGATTTTCTAATCATCACTCAAAACCTCGTGAGGTTGGAAGGTCCTTAAGAAAATGACGTCCATGGTTGAGGAACATTCCAGCCCCATCCAAATAACAGAAGCTTATGTCTCACAGCGAATATGTTGTTGGATTTCCGGTAAATAGATAGATTGGAGGAGCTAATATATGATTCCAAAAAGAAAAAAAAAACAAGAGTTTCAAAGTAAAAATCTCAAAAGTGAAGGAAAAGACGAAGAATAGTTATTTTAAGATTTTTAAAATTACGAGTACGCCATTTTTCCATATGGAATTGAATATGTATTCGGATTTGATATATCAAATTACTCATTTAACATTTAGTAATAATATTAAAATGGTAAAAAATGAGAAAATATATTCAAATGATTTAGACACATACATCATCGTTATAATTCGGTGCCGGTTAAAAATGTGATTAAATTTTAGTAGACATTAGTAAGAAAATTAAGAGAAGATCTAAAATGATGTGATATTATTAAGAAATATTTTAAAATTTAAATAAGAATGTAGCATTTTGATTAGAATCTTTGGCAGAAAAAATTATGCAACTGACCTCAAATTATAGGATAAGACTTGATGATCAATGGCGGATCTATTTAGATTCAGTGGGGTCATACGACCCATTGAAAATTTAAAACTTTATTAATGTGTGTAATTTTTAAATTAATTAATTTTATTAATTTTTTTAGATAAATTAATTAGAAGTTCTTATCAAAATTTGACTTATTTATTAGTCCCTAACAGAGCTGTAATTCATTACATAATATTATCACTTGTTAACAGTAAAGATTTCGTATTACAATCAATTTTTTTAATTAATTTACCTTTTTTTTTTTAAGAAGTAACCAGATGAAATTTCTAGAACCGCCTATGTAGAGATGGTGACGACTAAAATGGTTGGATTCCGGGAACATCTCGGTAATCCGAAACCGCCGAATCATCCGTGTCCGATAAGAATACCGCCTCGTCGGATCCCTCGTCCCTCCTCCGCCGTCCCGGAGGAAACCCCCCTAAAAAGCTCCCTGCTTTCTCTCTCTTCCTTCTCTCCATCGTCCTGCTCGCTCACAGATGGAGTCGCTGGAGGCTCTGGTAGCGCACGTCCAGGCGCTCTCCGGGAGCGCCGAGGAGGTCTCGCATCTTCACTCCCTGCTGAAGCAGGCGGAGGACTCCCTCCAGTCGCAAGCGTCTCGTCTTCCCCAGTTCCTGGAGCAGCTGGACCCTTCCAAGCACTCCCTGGGTTATCTCTATTTCCTGTGAGAACTCTATCCGACAATTCGCAGGCCTTAATATCGCTCTTTCTTTTTCTCTCTCGCTCTCCACGGGTTTTGCTTCTGTGTCCGCCGTGCCTGGGCGTTGTCTGTTGCGCTTCCTTTGGCTATTTCTTGTCTGTGTCTGCTCGCCTCTTATGTCCACGCCGATTCTCTGATGCATCATCCCTTTATTCGTTGCTGTTGGCTCTTTGGGTGGGTGCCATTGCGAGCAGATCATACTAGTTCCTTACAACGAAAGGATTATGCTGTTTTCGCCTTTTTCTTTTTTCTTTTTAAATTCTTTTCGGATGTCTGGTATTGTTGATTCGTTCTTCTTCAACAGGGTAGAGCAGGTCCTGATGGAACTTGGGTTATTTGCCTTTCGGCCCATCGAGGCATGTCCCTTGAATAAGGATGGAAATATGCATTGCGGGCGCCACTTTGATGTATACTTGTGTTCTGTCTTAAAAGTTCGACTTTGTTTCTCTTGTTGTTTTCTCCACGAAGAACTCTGGCTCGCAATGGAAGAGTCACGTGTGAAGGCAGATACTTGTCGGTGTTTTCTTTTGCTTTACGTACGTTGGCCATATAATTTGTCTCTTGTTCTCAGCCTGTGTTGGTAAAGATCAAAGTGAAAAAAAAAAGTTTGTGCCTTCAATTTTGAATCTACTTGCAAAAGTTACACCGAAACCAAATTATACATCAAGTCAGATGCATAATATTGAAAAGGAATTAGCCTCCATAAATTGTTTTGGCTATTTCACTTAATCTTTTAAAGCACCCTTACCTGCTAATACATATTTTTACTTCAGGAAAACGAATCTTACATTCATCTAGGTGAAGAAACTGGGAAAAATGATTATCTTGGAATATGAGGCATAAGCGTAGCCAACGAGCTTTTTGTTTTCCATTCTAATTTGATTCTCCTCCCTCCCTTTTGGTCCTTGTCTTTAGCAAGGACACAATTATGATTACATATGCTGTTTGCCCATTGAGTTTCTTCTTATTCCCTATGTTATCAAAGGCGATTGAGGCGATTGCCTAGAACATGAGGCGAGGCAAGGCGACCTCAGATTGCGTTGCCCCTGCCCATTTCGCCTCGGCGATTTCAAGCCACCAATTCCACCCTTTTTACCCTTGTCCAGCCCATATATTGATCCATAAAGAGGCCCCCTTGGCCTATTTATTCACTTGCAATTTAGTTTCTTAAATTCTAGTTACTTTACATATAGAAATGAATAGATTTAGTAAGTCATACAATAATTTGACATATATGAATGATTAATTTTATGAAATATACTAGTTTCATGCACATATTTAGGTGATATTTATAGTTTTATTCATATTTTAACTATAAATATATATTATTTTATAATATATTGCCTCAGTCGCTTCTCGCCTCTAACTACATAGCTTATTCCAAGTTGTCCATGTACTTAAACATAATGGTTGCATGACCAGATGCCGACATGATCACTTTCTGGAGGCTCTCCATTGTTAATTGGTTCCAATATTTCTTGCAAGGAAGAAACTATATTATGCATCCTAGTCATTCTGTAACAATCTGCTAAAATCACATGGAACACTAGTCTGATCAGTGCTCTCTACCTTCTCCACATGGCACGCAACCAATATCACTGTCCTCCATTCAGATTCTCCTCTGGATCCTCATTCAACTTTCCAGACATGCACTCTCTACAAGTCATCTTCTGTGGAATGCTAATCTATACATCTTTTTCATACTCATTGTGTGCCAACATAGTGAACCTGCTGCTGTACATGCATTTATTTGTTCCGAGGCTGGTTTTGGCCTAAAACCACCCACTGGAAATGGAATGGTTCCAATGGCGTCCAGCCAGTTCCTGTCCGTCTGGTTTTGATACCATGGTTCCTACGTGGCTTGGTCTTCCAGAGACAGAGATCTTCAACTTTGTGGTCTCAGGGCATTGTCTATGATTTTTCTTTATTGCGAAAGACTATCTAATGGAAAAAATTCTGCTTCCAGTTAAGGGACTCTTGGTGTTGGATCCAGCCCATGTGGAAGGGGCTCTTGGGTAGGATTGAGTAAGAACTCAGGTATAGCAGATTGTCCAAACATGGAGGGGGCTTTTGGGGCATTGTGGTTCTTTGCAATGAGCAAAATGTCAAACAAATTCAGGAGTTGTGGAGGGTGGGGAGGTATGCTATGGCACTTGCATTTCAGAGTGTGGAGGATGGTTTTGTCTGGGACTTCTCCAGCACTTCTAGTAATAGGAGTAGGGGAGATCAATTGTAGCAACTTTCAATATTTAGGTTCTAATATTCAAGAGAATGAAGAGATCCAAGAGAACGTTTAGAGAGGTGCATTGAGAGTCATCTATGATTTGCTCAGAAAGTTCTATAGAACTGCTCTAAGACCTGCAATAATTTATGTAAGTGAATGTTAGGTTGAAGTAAAGACACATGCAAGTAATGGAGATGAGGATGTTGAGATAGATGTGTGGTAAGGCAACATAGAAGAAGATTTGAACTGACCATATACATGGAGAATTAAGTGTAGCCCCTCTTGACATTAAGGTTAGTGAAAATAAGCTTTTAGATAGTTTTGGTCATGAGCACCAGCATCCCAGGTGCAGAACCAGTTAGGAAAGAGTATCTCATGCCTGGAAGCTCTTCTGCTAACAGGTAAGCTACCAGCATAGGGTATTCATCTTTAGGGGTAGCCTGCCATCGTATTCAAGTGGAGGGTTAAAATAAGATGGTGGTAAGAAAAGAAGTGTCTTTCCTATATCTAAGTGCAAGTTTACCATTGTATAGATTAAAGTGGTGCGGTACGATTCATGTAGTCAATCAAAAAATAATGGGGATAAGGATTGATGCAAGATTCATGTAGTTTCAGGATTAGTAATGAAGTTTTTGTTTTGTGCTCAAGATAGTGTGACATCGTCCTACTGAATCAACTTTTAATTTTCCGGTTCTTGTTTGTCATTTTCTGCTACTTCTAACTCTTTTCTGGTTGTTAATCTGCAGAAAATTGACACACCTAGTGTTTCTTGTTCTTGATGATGTTGTATTTCTCTATGATTCTGCAGGGAGGCATATTCATCTGTCCCAATTTCCATAGAGCAGGCTAGTGAGTTCCTTCACTTTGTGGTTGGCTTTATCAATGCCTGTTTGGCAGAGCAGATACGCTTGGCACCTGAGAAATGTATGGAATGGATTTGCTTTGATGGTTTTAAATTCTGTGGCCACTTTTTCTTCTGCTTCTGTACATTCTTCAGCTGCTTTAGTTAGAATAAGCACTCGGTGTTTGCTAACTTTGTGGATGACTGATATATGTTTGCAGTTATATCTGTTTGTAAGAGACTGAAGGATCAAGTAATGCAACTTCAATTACCCATTCAAGGAGTTGCTCCTTTACGAACAGCTGTTCGTAAACTTCAATCATCTTCTGAGCATTTGACTAGTTTGCATTCAGACTTTCTTCTTCTTTGCTTACTATCAAGTGCTATAAAACTGGACTAAGCATACTTGAGGAAGATATATATGAGGTTGACCAACCAAAAGACCTGTTCCTATACTGTTACTATGGGTAAGTTTCGCAGTATCCTTTTCTTCTTTGGAAGGCAAGTGTTTCAGTATCTTTACTTTATTATTTACTTTATAAAGATGGTAGAGAAGGCAAGCTTGTTTCTTTTTGTAAAATATTCCACTCAAGATAAATTTGTGAGAGTCACAAGTAAACCTGTAAGGAGGGTGCTGATATCAAGATTGCCGGAGGTACATCCATTGTTTGTGTAACTAAAATTTGATATCTAAAGATAATGTGGATACCATTCTGAAACAATGTAATTTAGTTATGTTCTTCTTTATTTTTAAGGGAGGCTAACTGTAACCAAGAGCATTTTTGGTTGCTTTTCTTTTTGGTGGGGTCGGCATATGGTAGCCTGCATCTGCTGGGGGTTGGGGGGGGGGGATAGAAAACCAAAAAAATCTTGAAGATGTTGGCAGCTGATCTGGGCAAGTTCTTTTTGACTTTGCGGCAGCCCATGCCCATGTTTGCAGAGAATACAAGGAAGTATACGTTTCTGGAAAAGCAAGTATATTACATATTTTCCAAGTGATGACCAGTAGAAGGATGAAGTGGCTTTTCTCATTAGCTCTGTGTCAATAATAGTTCTAAATTTCTGATGATGCTCTTGGGTGAAGTTTATTTACTATTATCTGGTGACTAGTCAGGAGATACTGCATGATCCCTATTTATTTATTTTCAATTGGAGCAAGATCTTTATCTTTGTTATATTTTTTATTCTTGTGATGGCATAAGTACAATTGTTTGGCCCCACTGTAGCTCCACTCTGTAGTGTCTGATGGTGCACTCTAATCACTTTCATTCCTTATCTAGTTAAAGAACTGCCAAAATCATATATAATTCCTCCAAAAGATCATTTTAAGTATCAGAAACCATGTATTTCACCAGTATTGTGGATACACCCATCATACTAATGCTTTTTTCCTTTTATAACAGGGGAATGATCAATATAGGGTTAAAGCGTTTTCGCAAAGCATTGGAATTTCTGCATAATGTGTGTAAAGTGTATGTAGTTCAATTTTCTCCTGCACATAACAACACTGGTGATTGATGACCACTATGAATTTTCTCAGGTGGTCACTGCACCAATGACAAATTTGAATGCTATTGCAATTGAAGCATACAAAAAGTACATTTTGGTTTCTCTTATTCACAATGGGCAGGTTTGCTTGATTGTTCATTTATCCTTTTCGCCTTTACAGCTTTTAGATTGGAGAATGCATCGTCAATATCATTCATTTTGGCTTCAACACATGCTTATTAGATTGTTAAATATCTCATAGAAATGGAAAATAGAGCCTTTTGCACCATGATTGAGCTAATGCTAGTGAAAGTGCAGAAGATGGACATGGAAGTGTTTTACTTTCAATTTTTATCTTCTACTGCCAATGTCAGCCTTGATTCCTCATTTTTCTGTTAGTTTATCAGAGGATATTTTGACCAATCTACTAATGAAGAACAATAATAGGAACTAGAAAAAAACAAAGTATAAGAAAATTTATGCAAAAAGAAGATGGATGGACACTCTATTAACTTTAGAACATGTGATCAGCGATGAACACCAAAATGAATAACAATTGAACTGTTAAATGTTACCACCTGGAGAATAACCATGTCCCAACAAGAAGTTCGACCTGCTAGCATCCCTATCCAAATGGAAATGTGGGACCGCGGACCACGGTAGTTGAGGAACTATCGACGACTAGGCTTGGTCACTTCCCACTGACAAACTGTTAGATGGATCTTCTGTGGATAGGTGTCACTCACTATCTTCAATAGTGAAGGATTTTACGAGCTAGGGTTCTAATATCTCATTTCAGTGGCAAATAAAGTATATACTAAAAGAGCAAGCGACTGTGGGTTGCGAACATGTACCTTCACACTAGTATGTGGGGAAGACCTTCGGTACTTAGCCACTGGAGGGGGCTCTTGGGGTTTCATTAATCGATTAATTGACTAGTTAATCGATTAACACTGGGTGAGCCTTTGTGGTAGTACTTAGCTGTTGGAGGGGCTTCTTGGAGCATCGATAATTGATTAATTCACTAGTAATTGATTATCGTCGGGGGGCCTAGAGGTTGACTACTCGCTCGACATCTCCGACTCGAGCCTCCCAGGCCTGCCGTTGAGCTCACTGCCGCAGTGCCGCTCGAGCGGAGTTCTCCTCTCCGCCACTAGACGCTCTATAGCCAGAGTCCTTGGGAGGTGTTCCTTGCAATAGGGGTGTCTATTCACAGGTCCTAGCCATGCTACTCATTGTGTAATCCATGGGCTTTGGGTGGATTGGCCTATTAAGAAGTCTTAAGGTGTTTTAGTTATTTTGGCCGGAGTCTAAGAGTCAATTTAGCTTTAGTAGAGTTCAGTCATCTTAAGGTGGATTAACCCACAATCATTTTGACAGTGGGTTGAGAGCATGTACCTTCACACTGGTACGTGGGGAAGACCTTCGATACTTAGCCGTTGGAGGGGCCTCTTGGGGTTTCGTTAATCGATTAATTGACTAGTTAATCGATTAACGATAGATGAGCCTTTGAGGTAGTACTTAGCCGTTGGAGGGCCTTCTTGGAGCATCGATAATCAATTAATTCACTGGTAATTGATTATCGTTGGGGAGCCTAGATGTCACCATCCGACAAGGGAAAATTCGGAACGTGCATCCTAATTAAATAGATAATCAGAGCATAATTTAAAGAACATTGACAACTAACTCATGTCTATTATCAATAGATTCAATTGTCAACTCCATATTACAACTGCTAGTCATCGAAGCCAAATCTAGGGCCCATTGATCAACTACACAAAATAGACTCAAAAGGGGATTATCTACATAACCATAAGACTTATTCCAGCTCCGTAGAAGGATTGGACGCTCTTCACTCTTGCTCGTCCCCTTCTTTCAGTTCCACATCCCCATTTTCACTACTTGAAAAATTAAGTAACTTAATGAGTTTACGTCCAGTAGGATTTATATGTCAATGTGTGGGTAATGATATAAATAATTAACGCATTAATAATCATAACCTCTACGAGGACAGAATAACCATATATGCAGGACAATGAACATTGAGACGTATGAAAAAACGGGGTAGCAAATCAGAGGCTTCACTGTGATTCATAGAGATGATTAACAACAAGTAATGAGCGAGGATTAAAGAACAAGTGCGTATCAGATGCTCAGTAACAGGACTGACCTTATTGCACACATGTCAAATAATCAATCAGAAATCAAAACATATCATATCACACGAAAGCACTTTCAAATTTTGCACACATATCGGTGTCATGTCACACATCACAAGTCCGTACTCCCGCAGTTAATAAGTACATTGGGGTGCTCCTCTCCAGGATCAGACATGTCTCTTATTGAACATACATTGATCATTGGACCGAAGTTCCACATAGTGCCGATCCACAGAACATATTTGGTCAACGAATTCCAAGTGTAAACATAAGTATATAGAGTTGGATTTTCAATGATTTCAAAGATAATTCAGGAATAACAAGGTACGAATTTCAAGTGGGCAATGGACGACATAAGGGTGTGCTTTCAGTTCAGTTCTATGAGACATGAGTTTTCAGTTCATGACAAGTAGGATTTTTTTTTTCGGATAGAAATTTTAAAATCACATAATAGTTAAGAGCAATTAGAATAAGTTTTTCATGAATTTAAAGTTTTTAACATGTATTAGAAGTTTTAGGGTACCGGCAGACCATAACAATGCATTAAACTAGACAGAACATAGCAAACGAAACGGTTTCTGGAGGACTTTCAAAATAGCATCAAGGACGAATGACGCCTATTTCAAGGATTAAACAGTGAAAGAAGTTAGTTTTTGGAAAGGTAACAGACCAGACTTCCAACAAGAAAGTTGTTGGAGATCTAGAGTAGAAGAACTCTAAGGCCACAATTTGGATCAAACATTCTAGGGGTGCGGAAATCAAGAGATGGTAAGGAAAGCACTTAATACTCTGCATGACGAAAGTTGGGCAAAACAGGGGCAAATAGAGGCAGACTTGAAAGACTTTCAGATGAGTTATGCTACATTATGTTTGAGCCCGAGATCACCTACTTTGATAGTTTTCAATTCTCTGGTTCTTGCAGGTCGAAGCAGAGGTAAGAGAAAGAAGAGCTCCAATATCCCAAGCTTGAGAATCGTTATTTAAAGATTTGTCGTACTTGAGCCATACCCCATATTTCCACTCATACCTAGTTGGCTTCCAACGTGGGAAGGGGTAGACCCACTGTACTTGAGCTAGACCTAGGTACCAGTACTTCCACAGCCTCTAAAGTCGATTTCCGCCAATACATAAAGTCGACTTCGACTCCCAGTAGTACATAAGTCGACTTCCGCCATAAGAAGAGACTGCGGGATCACGTATTCCAATTGGTGTTATAATCGAACCGATTACTGAACAAAGGTTCAGTAACCTTCCGATTTGTGTTATAAGCATTCCGATTACTGGACAAATGTTTAGTAACTTTTCGATTAGTGTTATAATCGAACTGATTACTGAACAAAGGTTCAGTAAGGTTTTGATTGGTGTCATAATCACACCGATTACTGATCAAAGTGTTATAATTGAACCGATTACTGAACAAAGGTTTATTGATCCTTCCGATTAGCATTATAATCGCATCGATTACTGAACAAAAGTTCAGAATCCTTCTGATTAATGTTATAATCGAACTGATTATTGAACAAAGGTTTAGTAACCATCCGATTGAAGTTATAATTACGTTAATTACTGAACAAAGGTTCACTAATCATCCAATTGGAGTTATAATCACACTAATTATTGACAAATGTTCAGTAATCATCTGATTGGAGTTATAATTGAACTGATTATTGAACAAAGGTTTAGTAACCATCTGATTGAAGTTATAATCACATCGATTACTGAACAAAGGTTCAGTATTCATCCGATTGGAGTTATAATCGAACCCCCAACTATTTATTTCATATGAATTATTTACCTATGTGAATGGGTTCTCTATTTATGAATTCTTTATAAAAATCTGGGTTACTACATTAGAGGTTGACCGCTCGCTCGACATCCTAGCCTCGGGATTCCCAGGCCCGCAGTTTAGCTCATTGCTACCCGAGCGGAGTTCTCCTCTCTGCCTCCAAACGCTCTATAGCCAGAGTCCCTGCGAGGTTTCCTCGCAATATGAGTGTCCATTTACATGGCCTAGCCATGTTGCTCATCGTGTAATTCATGGGCTTTAGGTCGATTGGCCTATTAAGAAGTCTTAAGGTGTTTTAGTCATTTTGGCTGGAGTCTAAGAGTCAAGTTAGCTTTAGTAGAGTTCAAAAGTTGGAATGTTGCGTCTTGTCTTGTCAGAAGCTTGGAGCGAGATTCCAAGAGTTGGGTTAGTCATAATACTTTATAAACTGATGTGTCTCTACTTTTTGGAAAAAAAGAAAAAGAATGAAAAATTGAAAGGTTTTCTAGACTCTGTGAGTTCTTGAGAGAAGAAGGGTTCTTTTGCACCCAAGAACGGGCGGGTGAGACGCCCCAACGTCTTCGACCAAGGAGGGCGACTGTGCGACACTCTTGGCCAGTGATGACACCGACCAAGAGGTGCGATCCTTTGGTCGCGACTTCTTTTGCTATAGTTCATCCTCCTTATGACGGGGAGACCTCTACCGTGCCATTGATCCGCCACCGCCTTGCCATCACGCGCCTTTGCCACTCTAGGTTACACCTCCACGTGCCATCATCCATCTCCATCTACATCGTCATTGTGTACCTCTGCCACTATAAGCACTTCCCCACCATAGTTCATTGGGCGACACCTCTCTCCATCCCACACCTGGTCACCCTACTTCTCTTTCCCACCTCCACCATGCCCAACAACTACCATGCCACTTGCTCTGCCCCTCAATGCCCGACCTTTCACTACCCATTGCGATCTTAATCCTCCCATCTACTCGTACACCTTCACATCTCCTCACCACTCATTAACTCTAGTCCTCATCTATGTAGTATAAGGCGTGAGGCGACAACATTGCCTAGGCGTTTGAGGCAAAATATTAATAAAATAATATATAAAAAATATAAATATAAATAATAACTAATATCACAAAAATACTAGCTGAAAAATAAAATATCACAATAAAAGGTGAAAATTAAATGAAAATTTACAACAAAAAATTAAATTGCAAGTAAACAACCTTACATTATATATCATAAAGTCATCGTAACAAAACTAAGTTGCCATTTGCAAATAAACAAGCACATAAATAAGAACAAGAAGTACAATATCATTCTATTATTGCAAACTAATTTGCAACTTTTAAAACAAACAAGTAAATAAACATACATGTTAACATGCTAAACGAAATAGATATTAAAAAGTGACAACTAAAGGAGTCTACTACATAATCCCACAATACGTTTGAAAATTGAAATAGATATTAGAAAGTGACAATTCTCATTTCTCCCTCATTTCTCAACTCTCAAGTCTCCTTATCACTCCTAGAAGAGTATCCCCGCGATCTTCATTTGGAAGCTCATTCTCCGATGGTGATGTCTCATGAGAGTCAATATCAAATTCATTTATGGAATCCAAGCGACATCTTTTACTCGTCAACCTTGTCCTTAAGCCTTCATGTTCATTTAGTCTCGAAGCAATTTCAACATCTAACCATGTGAGGTCTTCATTGTCATCTACAAAGTTTTGCTCTTCTTGAGGATAAGCCATCCACTCATTGCAATCATTAATGTCCTCTAAAGAAATAGGATCAAGATCACCTCGTTGGAAATCATAGTGTCAAGGCGACCGCCTAGGCTGCGCCTAAGCGGGCCAAGGCGGTTTTTGGGGGTCGCCTAAGTGGGCCGCCTAGTGGGCTGGAAAAAGGCGACGCCAAGGCGCGGAAGGCGGCCCAAGGTGGCCCAAGGCGTGCGCTTGGGCGCTTGAGATGGTTTCCGGGTCCATTCGGATCCTTTTAGTGGATCGGATCCCCGGTTACATACCCCCCTCCGCCCCGACTCCCCTTCGCGACCCCGTCTTCCCAATCCCATCCCCGCCTCGCCCCCAGAGTCCAGACCCAGGTAGGGTTCCGCAGCCGGAGGAGGTTGCGCCGCTGCCGTCGTGCCGCTGTCGTCTCGCCGCCGCCGGAGGAGTCGCTGCCGCCGCAGGAGGTACGCTCCCACCATCTCCCCTTCCCTAGTTCCCTGTCACGCTCTCCCCTCCCCTTCCCTAGTTCCCGGAGGAGGCCGCCGGAGGAGGTCGCTGCCGGTGGCGGCATCTCCCAACCTCTCTCCCTCCGTCACACTCTCTGCCTATCTCTCTCTCTCTGTGTGTCTCTCTCTCACGGTCACTCCTCTCTCTCTCTCACGGTCAACACACACACACACACACACACACACACTGTCACCGGAACCCCCTCTCTCTCTCTCTCTCTCTCACGGTCACTCCCCTCTCTCTCTCACGATCACACACACACTATCCCACCGGCACCCCCTCTCTCTCTCTCTCTCTCTGCCTCTCTCTCTCAGTCTCTCTCTCTCACGGTCACTCCCCCCCTCTCTCTCTTTGTCTCTCTCTCGCTCTCTCTCTCTCACACACACAACACACACACCCGCCCCCCCTCTCCTCTCTCTCTCTCACGGTCACACACACACACACACACAGTCCCTCCCCCCCTCTCCTCTCTATCTCACACACTGTCACAGAGTGACAGTCCCACCGGCACCCCCTCCTCTCTCTCTCTCACGGTCACACACACACACACATAGTCCCCCCCCCCCCCTCTCCTCTCTATCTCACACACACTGTCACAGAGTGACAGTCCACCGGCACCCCTCCTCTCTCTCTCTCACGGTCACTGAGTCACTCCCCTCTCTCTCTCACGGTCACACACACACACACAGTCCCGCGCCCCCTCTCCTCTCTATTTACAATTTTTAAATTAGTTTTGCAGTGAGAAGAATGGATTTTTTTCATATGTTTAATTTTGGTGCACTATTGTAATGGCAAATTTTTTCACATTGTGTTTATAATGTCATATTTGTGTAGGTTTTGCATGATTGTATAATAATATTTTTATTTATATTATGAATTTTTAGATTTAATATAGGATGTCACTCTTGAAATAACCTAGACTAGACGTTATCTTTAGCGCCTAAGCGCCGCTTAGGCGGGCGCCTAAGCGCTTGGGCACACAATGAGCCCAAAAACGCCTTGGTCGCTTTGTCGCCTTGACAACTATGTTGGAAATTCAAATGCCGATTATGGAGGTGTTGATTGTACTGTACAAACATAAGATCATTCAACCTCTTTTGCTCCAAACCTTTTCTTTTTTTTGTGTGTGCATCTACAAACACATAATTTGCAATAAAAAGAATATTGAGGAGAGGACATCTTTAAGGTATTTGAAGATGGAATTAGATCTAATATGCTCAAATGTACTCCAATTTCGTTCATAAGGAGATGCATTGCATGTCAAACTCAAGACCCGAATGGCCATCCTTTGTAAGTGAGGTGCACAACTCCCATAATCCAACCACCAATTAACTACACTAAAATAAATTATAAATATGCAACATATCTTACTCAAGGAATGAAATGGGTCGAAATATATGACGAGCTTCCAATTCCGTACTAGGAGTAGATGTGGTGCGTTGCCTAATGGCCATTTCTCTCAGAAACAATTCTGTAGAGTCTCTATAATTTAGAGTTCTTGTGTAATAAGATCTTAGATCCTTCGGGTGCAAGCTAGCTTCTCAATGCAATCATAAAGTCCTTTCTTTATTTTTGCATCATACTCAATATTTGAATTGGAAAAATAAAGTTCTGGATTGAGATAAAGGCCTACTACATGTAAGGGTGATGCAATTGAAAATCCTACCATTAATCAATAATGTCCCAATCGGACCATATTTGATTAGCTGGTCATGTAAAGCATCTTTGATGGTTTCCTTGGCTCGATCCATAGCTTCATAAATGTAGCTCATGGCTAGTTTTTCACCATCAACCAACGCAAGACCATGACAAGAGGTTTGAATACTTTTAACGAATGGGCTACAACAGACCAAAAGGAAGTCTTTAAGATTTTACCTTCCACCTTCTTCCCTGCATTTTTTTTGGTCCATCGATTGTTAGAATCTAGCCAATCTGTTGATGTGAACATCCTCCTCAAATGATCTTTGTTATCAAGTAAATTCTGTAAATTCAAACAATTTGTGGCAAAACGAGTCACTACTGCACATGGAAGATTTTTACCATTTGTATACATCCTCATCATAGAAAGGATCCTCGTGTGCCTATAAATAAATGTGGTTACCATTTTTGCTCTCCGAATGGTGACTTTCATTGGAGACAACTTGGAAATGTCCTTCAGCATTAAACCAAGCAATGGGCAGCACATGGTGTCCAAAACAGATGACAATTGACTGCCATCAATGCTCTATCAGCAGCCACATACCTTGATTCGTTGTCAGTAACAATTTGTATCATATGTTTAGGACCAACTTCTTTTACAAGTTTATATAACAAATTAGTTAACAATTTTGCATCCTTCATATGTGACGAAGGATCCACCAATTTTTAAAAAATAATTCCACCTAGAGAATTAACAAGAAAATATCAGTTTTTAAATAGATTACTACATATCTATATTGTATGATAATGTTAGATCTTTATTCACCTGGAGAACTGAGAATTTACAAGTGAATAATCAATGTACGCCCTTTGTATTTGTCCAAGCATCAGACATAATAGTGCATCCACACTTGCACCAATTTGCTTGCTGGGTGTTCACTAACTCTTGTGTTTGTTTTATCTCTTTCTGTAAAAGAGTCTCTTGAATTTCATGATAGCTAGGCCCTCTTAATCCCAGACTGTATTGTCCTACAACTTCCAACATGATTTGAAAGCTGTGTAGGCGCACATTATTGAATAGGATTCTAACTTGATACATCCACCTAGCTATATATTGGATAACTCTTTCTCGATGTTCCTTCTCCCACTTCTTTGTCTCTCACAGTCTTCCCCTCTAACTGCTCCGGATTAGGAGTGTAAAATTTGTCCATTGGTGGCCTTGGCAAAATATCTTCAAGTGGATTACCACCTTGACTCACACTCAACTCTACAGATGAACCTTTGGACGTGGAGTCCTTGAAAAGATCCTGCGTTCAACTTCTTAGATCATTTGTGCTTTTTCATTCCTAACTTGCTTGTTTTTTTGCATGTATTTTAGAATATCATTTTTTATGTGCGAAGGCACATTCTTGCAAGTTGTGACATTGGTTGACGTCCTGGCTAAATGGCATTTCAATTGATAAATCCCTCCTTTACATAATTGTTGACAAAATTGTATTTCACATAATCCCTATTATTTGGATCAACTATGATCCTATTTTTCCACCCAATATCCTTCGATCTCTTATCATTGTTAGTTGTTTGTGCCTCTTGAGTCTCTTGATTTTCATTGATTGAATTTGAAGATGAGATATCCATTGGTGTACTTGTAGACTTCTTTAAACGAAAATAAAATAATAAAATCAAAACTCAGTTACTCAAAAGTCAAAATTAAATAGTGATCAATCTCGATCTGTGAGAGAGAGAGAGAGAGAGAGAGAGAGAGAGAAACCATAGAGAGTCGAGAGAGACTCGAGATAGATGAGACCGAAGGAGGGGGTTGAGAGAGAAAGAGGGAGTGGATACCGCGCACGCTGAAGGTCACCGCTGCACGATAGAGGTCACCAGGAAGTTGATGCACTGTACGTCAGAGGACACCGGAAGGGGAGAGAGAGAGAGAGAGGAGGGAGGGAAATGGCACTCGCTCGGGCACCAGAGTGAGGGGGGCGCCGGGAGTTGGGTGGGAAATTAGATGTTTTATAGGCCAGTTGGGAGCAATGTTTGCCATATCGGATCTCGACTTCGTCCTGGGGGGTTCAAAGAGAAGAGATCTCGAAAAGATCTCGGGAGATCAGGATAACGTAAAAGTGTGGATCACATAGGTTCACATAGATAATTTCTTAAGGAACATAGATAATTGCATACATTCTCAAGTCTCAACCATGAATGACATAGGTTCACATATATCATACAACAAGAGTGTGAGAATTGGGATTCAAGGTGTGTGTTTTCATTTTTCTCTCTGTAGGTTTTTACTTAAGCATAAAAAAATTTAATTCATGACATGAGAATCTATGGTAAAATATCTTATTTATCTGAATATCACAGTGGACTAAGTCCTGTCAGTAGGAGAGTGAGTTCTTTAGAGAAGTCACATATACATTTGACTTATTTCACCGGACTTTGAATTTTTAGTATTCTATATGGTTTATTTGAATTATGAAATTTTTAGTTAGACTAAATTATGAGGGATTAGAAAATCGGCATTTTGATGAAATCACTAAAATCACGATTTTCTTATTAGATGGGAGATTTGACTTTTTTTTATAAGAGATATGATTTTTTTTTGATATTTTTATTAGATTCAAATGGGGAGTATTTTCTTATTTATATGTAATATCTTAAGTAAATAAAATTACAAATTATAATATTTACTTAAATGATGTTCAGGTAAATAAGAGGATCCTGTCAACTATGACCACTCATCTTGGCCTTCTCGTTTCTCGGGGAGGCGTCGAGATCGAGGATTTCGTGAGATTGCTTTCCATGGTCAGGAGATGGCCTGGTCCAATTAACAAGACAAAAAAAGCGCACAAGGTGCTAGAAGCGGCCAAGGTGCTCGCCTTGTCACACTGGACCTGCGTGAGGCAGCTGGTCATCGCTTTGCCTCGCCTCACCGCTTAGGCAACCGCTTCGGTTGCTTTTGATAACATAGATGTCTAAAGCTAGCTTGACTCTTGAACTCCAGCCAAATGACTAAAACACCCAAGACTTCTCAATGGGTAAATCCACCTAATAATGTTCATAGATTACATGATAATAAAAGACGCAAAAATAAAAGGCTCTTATATACCAAGTATATATGCTACCGGGCCTTTATAAGATGTGTAACTTTGGCCCAAAAGACTCCAAAATCCAAAATTCGTATGGGCCATAATTCCAAAGGCAGCCCAAGATGCTCCTGCATCATACCTCCCAAAGCTTGAAAAAACTCGACCTCGAGTTTTAAAATGACGAAACATGTAGGGGGTGTCTAAAGGATTTGCACATCTGCATGACGCTCATGATGCCACCATGTGCAATTGCTGATGCCCACAACAACGAGAGAAGTGAACTCGGTCATCTTGCCATTGCAGATCAAAGCCTTCTATTGGAACATGAACACACAAGCGGTCGGCCTGAATATTTGAAAGTGAAGCAGGATGATGATCCACCTTGAATACATCATCCGATATCAAGTGAAGGTCTGGTGCAAGGAATAATTTCTGATCCCATGTGTTGGTGACCATAGGTTGGGTGCACGCAGTGTCATATGGGCTAGGAGTTATTGCTTTCGTTGGAGTCTTCTCTGTTGTTGACTGCTCCAAAGGTGGGTGTTTACGCTTAAGAGAAAAAACAGTGTTGTATATTTGAACTGTACCCGGCTAGTGGAATGGATGCATAATGTAAGAGATTGGCTCTGATTCCACGACTGCATGTTGTTCATCCCACCACTCAAATCCGACATTGATGAGGAGTTTTTCTGACGAATCAATCCTAGCCCAAGCACTATCAACATAAGTAATCTTTTTAGGGACTATAGGAGGCTAACAATCAAAGTTGAACTCCACAAAACCCCCATCAGGATGAACACAAATATTACCTGTTTGTGATAATAAATCCGAGATGCCTTGAAAGACATAATTGCCAAGTTGATGAGGATCAATATTCAAAAGAGCATGTCTGTTATTCGATAGGCGCAATACTGTTTTTATAACAAGTGGTAAGATCTAATACTCTTAAGAACCCAACTTGTGTGAAAAAGTTGGTGTTTGGCTTTGATACTAAAATTGAAGCAGGACGAGATGTTGAAGTGGGCTGGAATGGCTGAGCTCTTGGCTGAACTAGGTATTACTCAATTACCATCGTTGAGCTCGTTAATTGATTAGTTCGCTATATAATCGATTAGTACTGAGAATAGATTGACCCTTAGCACCTGGAAGGACCATCTTGGAGGTGCGTTAATCGATTAACACTGTGAGAACCCTTCAATACTTAGTTGCTGGAGGGGCCTCTTGGAGCTTCGATAATCGATTAACTCTCAAGGTAATCGGTTAACATCAGGGAGCACCTATGATAGTTAACTGCTAGAGAGGGTCCTCTGAAGTCTGACAATCGATTGACTTATGAGGTAATCGATTAACGCAGGGGAGCACCTGTGATACTTAGCTGCTGGAGAGGGGACTTAGGACCCTAATAATTGATTAACACAGGAGGTAATCAATTAACACAAGGGAGCACCTGTAATACTTGGCCGCCAGAGAGGGGCCTCAGGAGCATGATAATTGATTAACTCAGGAGGTAATTGATTAACACAAGGGAGCACTTATGATACTTAGCCGTTGGAGAGGGGCCTCAGGAGCCCGATAATCGATTAACTCAGGAGGTAATTGATTAACACAGGGGAGCACTTGTGATACTTAGCCACTGGGGAGGAAGGGGCTCTTTAGAGGGGTCGATAATCGATTCACTCTGGACTTAGCTGATTTTCCTTACCTGAAGGAGGAGGGGGCTGACTCTTGGGATCCTAAAGGGTTAAAGGGGGCAGTGGGACGGAGGTGAATTAATCCTTCTTCATACTTGAAGCTTCTTGGGGAAATGAAGGCATGGCTTGTGAAATTGATTAGTTAATCATAAAAAAATTGAAAAGTGTATGGGGACCTATATTATCAAAAGTGACTGAGGCGGTGAATAGCCGCCTCGCACAGGACTAGCTTGCTAAGGCGAGCACCTCAATTGCTTCTCACGTCTTGTGTGCTTTTTTTGTCCAGTCAGTCCAATTAACCTTGGACCAAGCTAGCTCTCGGTTGGCCTATAAAACATCTCATTTCCCTCTTGACTCTCGTTACCCTGCCCATTGTGGCGCCCAAGCGAGTGCCATTTCCCTCTCTGGCGTCCTTCGGCGAGCGGCCCATCAACTTCTCGGCGTTTTCCGGCGTCCGATGGCAACCTCCGACATGCACGGTACCCTCTCCCTTTCTCTCTCTCACCCCCTCCTCTGGTCTCGTCTCTCTTGACTCTCTCTGGTCTCTGTCTACCCCTCTTCGACCCAATATCTCTCCGGACTCTCTCTTCTCTCTCCGGTCTCTCTCTCTGTCCGGTCTCCCTCCCCTCCTCCGGTCTCATCTCTCTTGAGTCTCTCTTGACTCTCGCGGGCCTCTATCCCCCTTCTGGTCTCTCTTCTCCCTCTCTAGTCCCACCCTCTCTCTCTCTCTCTCTCTCTCTCTCTCCTCTCTCTCTCCGGTGTCTCTATATGGTCTCTCTCCCCCTCTACAGTCCCAACCTCTCTCTCTCTCTCTCTCTCTCTCGTCTCCCTCTCTAGTCCTCTCTCTCTCTCTCTTCTCTATCTCTCTCTCTCTCTCTCTCTCTCTCACACACAACACACACAACACACACACACACACACACACACACACAAAGGGATTAAGATCGATCACTATTTTGACTTTTGAGTAACTGAGTTTTCATTTTGTTTTTGTTTAAAGAAGTCTACAAGTACATTGATGGATATTTCATCTTCAAATTCAATCAATCAAAACCAAGAGACTCAAGAGTCACAAACAATTAACAATGATAGAAGATCGAAGGATATTGGGTGGAAATGTGGGATCATAGTTGATCCAAATAATAGGGATTTTGTGAAATGCACTTTTTGTCAAAAATTATGTAAATGAGGGATTTATTGGTTGAAATGTCATTTAGGTGGGACGTCAAACCAATGTCAGCTTGTAAGAATGCGCATTTGCATGAAAAAATGAGATTCTAGAATACATGCAAAAAAATAAGCAGGTAGGAATGAGAAAGCACAAATGATCTGAGAAACTGAATGTAGGGATAATCTTTTCAAAGACTCCACATCCAAGGGTTCATCTGTGGAGTTCAATGCCAGTCAAGGTAATTCGCAAGATATTTTGCGGAGGCCACTGACGATGAAAGATTCAATGGATAAATTTTGTACTCTTGATGCAGAGCAGTCACAGGGGTAGACTGTGAGAGACAAGAAGTGGAGAAGGAACATAGAGAAAGAGTTATCCAATGTATAGTTAGGTGGATGTATCAAGCTGGAATCCCATTCAATACCCTGTGCCTACATAGCTTTCAAACCATATTGGAAGCTGTAAGACAATACAGTCCAGGATTAAAAGAGCCTAGTGATCATGAAATTCGAGAGACTTTTTTACAGAAAGAGATAGGTGGACGCCCAACAAGCAAATTGGGTGAAGTATGGATGCAATATTATGTCTGACGCTTGGACAGATACAAAGAGACGTGCATTGATTAATTTTCTTGTAAATTCTCCAAGTGAAAATAGATCTAACATTATCATACAATATAGATATGTAGTAATCCACTTGAAAATTGATATTTTCTTGTTAATTCTCTAGGTGGAAATGTTTATTTTAAGTCAATGGATGCTCGTTACATATGAAGGATGCAAAATGTAGTTGATTTGTTAGATAGAATTGTGAAAGAAGTTGGTCCTAAACATGTGATACAAATTGTTACTGACAACAAATCGAGTTATGTGGTTGCTGGGAGAATGTTGATGGCAATCCATCCTCAACTATTTGGACACCATGTGCTGCTTATTGTTTGGATTTAATGTTGAAGGACAATTCCAAATTGTCTCCAATGAAAGTTACCATTCGGAGAGCAAAAATGGTAACACATTTATTTATGGGCACACGAAGATCCTTGCTATGATGAGGATGTATATAAATGGTAAAAATCTTGCATGTGCAGCAGTGACTCATTTTGCCACAAATTATTTGAATTTGCAGAGTTTACTTGATAACAAAGATCATTCGAGGAGGATGTTCACGTTGGCAGATTGGCTAGCTTCTAACAATCGATGGGCCAAAAAAAATGAGGGGAAGAAGGTGGTAGATATAATCTTAAAGACTTCCTTTTGGTTTGTTGTAGC
This sequence comes from Colocasia esculenta, assembly GCA_014218235.1. NCBI lineage: Eukaryota > Viridiplantae > Streptophyta > Magnoliopsida > Alismatales > Araceae > Colocasia > Colocasia esculenta. The sequence continues at coordinate 25,277,523 of CM024763.1, read as the reverse complement.
CTACTTATTGAAAGTATTCAAATCTCTTGTCATGGTCTTGCGGTTGGTTGATGGTGGAAAACCAGCCATAGGCTACATTTATGAAGCTATGGATCGGGCCAAGGAAACCATAAAAAATGCTTTAAATGACCAGTTGATTAAATATGATTCGATTTGGGACATTATTGATTGGTGGTTGAATTTTCAATTGCATCTCCCTTTACAAGCAGTAGGCTTTTATCTCAATCCAAGACTTTATTTATCCAATTCAGATATTGAATATGGTGCTGAAATAAAGAAAGGGCTTTATGATTGCATTAAGAAACTAGCTCCCACCCAAAGGATCCAAGATCTTATTACACAGGAACTCTCAATTTATAGAGACTTTAAAGAATTGTTTGCGAGAGAAATGACCATTAGGCCACACACATCTACTCCTTGTATGGAACTGGAAGCGCGTCATATATTTTGACCCATTTCATTCTTTGAGTAAGATTTGTTGCATATTTATAATTTATTTTTGGTGTAGTTAATTGGTCGTTGGATTATGGGAGTTATGCACCTCACTTACAAATGATGGCCATTCGGGTCTTGAGTTTGACATGCAATGCATCTCCTTGTGAATGAAATTGGAGTACATTTGAACAGGTTAAATCTAATTCCATCTTCAAATACCTTAAAGATGTCCTCTCCTCAATGTTTTTTTGATTGCAAATTGTGTGTTTGTAGGTGCACACAAAGAAAAGAAATAGGTTAGAGCAGAAGAGGTTAAATGATCTTGTGTTTATACAATACAATCAACGTCTCCATAATCGGCATTTGAATTTCCAACAAGGTGATCTTGATCCTATTTTGGAGGACATTGATGATTGCAATGAGTGGATAGCTCATCCTCCGGAAGAGCAAGACTTCGTGGATGACAATGAGGACCTCACATGCTTAGATGTTGAAATTGCTTCGGGATTAAATGAACATGAAGGCCCAAGGACGAGGTTGACAAGAAAAAGGCGTCGCTTGGATTCCATAGATGAGTTTGATATTGACTTTGATGAGACATCACCATCAGAGAATGAGCTTTCAGATGAAGATCGTGGGGAATCATACTCTTCTAGGAGTGATGAGGAGAGTTGAGAAGTGAGAATTATCACTTTCTAATATCTATTTCAATTTTCAAACATATTGTGGGATTTATGTAGTGGACTCCTTTAGTTGTCACTTTCTAATATCTATTTCGTTTAGCATGTTTGAATATTTTGTTTAAAAGTTGCAAATTACTTTGTGATGATATAATGATATTGCACTTTTTGTTCTTATTTATTTGCAAATGACAATTTAGTTTTGTTATGATGATTTTATGGTATATAATGCGAGGTTGTTTTCTGCAATTTATTTTTTTATAAATTTTTATTTAGTTTTGACCTTTTTGTTGTGATATTTCATTTTTAGCAGGTGTTTTTGTGATATTTAGCTATTATTTATAATCTGAATTTTATGTATTATTTTATTAATATTTTGCCTCAAACGCCTAGGCGATGTGGTCTCCTCATGCCTTATACTATATAGATGGGGACTAGAGTTAATGGGTGGTGGGAAATTGAAGGTGTACGGGTAGATGGGAGGATTAAGATCGCATTGGGGTAGTGAAAGGTTAGGGATTGAGTGGCAGAGCAAGTGAAGTGGCAGTTGTTGGACATGGTGGAGGTGGGAAAGAGAGCTAGGGTGACCAGGTGTAACATGGAGAGAGGTGTTGCCCAGTGGACTGTGGTGGGGAAGTGCTTACAGTGGCAGAGGTAGGTGAAGAGATGATGATGACATAGATGGAGATGGATGATGGTGTGTGGAGGTGCAACTTGGAGGGGCAAAGACGCACGTGATGGCAAGGCAGTGGCGGATCGGTGGCACGGTAGAGGTCTTCTCGTCATAATAAGGAGGAGAACTATGGCGGAAGCAGTCATGGCTAAAGACGTCACACCTCTTGGTCAGTGGCATCAACGGCCAGGAATGTCGCGCTCCTTGGTCGGGGACGTTGGGGCGTCTCACTCCACCCTTCTTGGGTGCAGAAGAATCCTTCTTCTCTCAGGACCTCACGAGTTTGGAAAACTTTTCAATCCTTCATGCTCTCTCCCCCCCCCCCCCCCCCCCCCCCCAAAAAAAAAAAAAAAAAGAAAAGAAAGAAAGAAGTACAGATACATTAGTTTATAAAGGATTATGACTAACCCAACTCTGGAATGCAGCATTCCGACTTTTGGACTCTACTAAAGCTAACTTGACTTTAGACTCCAGCCAAAATGACTAAAACACCTTAAGACTTCTAATGGGCCAATCCACCTAAACCCATGGATTACATGATAACAAAGGACAAAAATGAAAGTAAAAGACGTGTAGCGTTGGCCCTAAAGACTCCAAAATCCGAAATTCATATGGGCTCTAATTCCTGAGGGCTGCCAAGATGCTCCTGCATCAATAAGCTGTACCTGGAATAGAATAGTCATCATCTATCTTGATTCACACAGATCTACAAGGGATAGTATCTCAAAACAAGACACTCAAATTTTTTTATAACTTTATATCAAATTCAAGGAGCCATTCCAGAAGATGTTTGAAGAAAAGCTTTAGCATTTGGTAATCTCGAAATTTTCTGTGACAGGTCCCTGCATTTCCAAAGTACACATCTTCAACTGCTCAGAGGAACCTAAAAAATCATACGCAGGTACTTTGAGGATACTTATGTAAAGTGAATTTTTCTTTGCTTGACCGTGTCCTTTACTTGCTTGCCCATAGACATTCATTAACCTGAGGTCATGTATTCCAAAAATATTGCCAGTAGATAACAATCTTTGTTCTATATCATGCTTATCAGTATTATGAGTGGTAAAAATATAGCTAGAGATGAGAATCCTTGATTTTCATCATGTTTATTATCTTACTATAAAAATCATTGAATATATTAGTTAGTCATCTTTACAGAGATCATAGACATTGTTTGGTATGTTGATCAACATGTGCTGGGCACATGCTCACAAATGCATGTGTATATGTTGTTTTCTTGGGTTAGGGTCAGTTTGGATGCTATATTGATTCATAAGCATCTGCTTGTTTCTTAGCCATCTATTTTGGTCCCTCAACAACCAAAATAAAAACTGAATTTTATTGATACCACATACCAGTGATAAGAGGGGAAAAAAAGAGTAGTGTACCCTCAAGAAAGGAAACTCTGCAATGTCTAGAAGACTATGCATTGGGTACAGAGTAGAAAGAAAATAAATGAGAGGTTGCACCAGACTTGCCACATCTAAACTTGTCTTCTCAAGAAACCAGGGATCAACGTTAACAAACCTTGTAGTTCCTCACATTAAAACTTACCTTTTCTGTCCACGTTATGAGGGCAACAGAATATGCAGCAGATGCATTCTCATGTCCTAAAATGGCTTAGAACTATGGGACAATTAGATTGGAAAGTTCCATAGTTCTCTCTGTACATTTTTCTTTTAATTGCAATCTGCAGATTGCCATGAAATATGTCTCTCTGCTTTCAATTGTCATCTTGCTGTCACATTTCCAATGCCATCACACAATATAGGAAAAGTTGAGGCAGGGTTTCCATTTTTCATCTACAAAACTGGCAAAAGGGAAGTCAAATCTTAAAAGAATTAGATTTTTGTTGCATATGGATAGGTAGGCACATGTAAAAATGTGTGGAGGATGGGTTCGCGTGCAATCCTTTAGGCAGTTTGCTGCCAAAGAAATGAAAAGATTATTCAGTCATGAATTCAGACACCCCTATCCAAGAATCAGAAGCTGCATGGAACATCTTCAATAGTGTTCTTGTTTTGGGGCTTTGACTCAGTGGTTTTGCTTAGAATCAAAGGATGTACAAATAGATTATTTGTAACCTAAAGAGGGAGTCCTTACACAATCTTTATGCATAAAAAAGGGGAACCTATCTTGCCATGCATGCATCTTCTGTCCTATTCATTTCCATCACAACAGTATGTTCTGAGTGGATTGGTTTCCGACTGATGTTTCACCATCTTAGCAGACAGAACAGTGCTAAGTTTGATGCTATGTTACATAGCATAGCTTTCCTCGATATGATTAGGCTCTTCTCTCTTCTCTCCTGTCAAGCTGGGTTCTGGATTGGTTGTCCCTTACATGGAGTATTGGAGTTAACGCCACTGAGACTTTGATGTGGTTGTGGAGAGTAGGTAAGTGGATTATTTGACATAGTGGCTCCAGTACCAAAAGTGTAAAATATTAGTGTTGAGGATTATTCTGGAAATGGCGAGTCAGGATAACATTGGAGTTCAAAGTGTGACAAATATTGCAAAACAGAATTTGGACAATGCCGTGAGTTTTACATAGTTTTCTTGTGAGTGGTTCAAATACCCAATCAAGGGAATAACAGTTGGTTGGGATCGATTGTGATTTGTGCCCCATATTTTTTCTTTTCTAGGTGTGTAGGCAGTGCAAGTTGCAACATGTGGATGAGAGTGAACTTAATGATGAAATGACAAGAATGTGCTTGCAGAAGTTTTATTGGAAGTCACTTTTGGCTTCCATTCCAATATTTACAAGTGAATCTGGCTGATTTCAGACAGCCACATTAGCGATCCTTGAGGCCATAACCCCAGCTTTCCCCACACCCAGCAAAACCCACATTGCTGATTGGCACTTTTTGTCCACAGCCAAAAGCTTACATGCACGGCTTCTGAGGTCTAGTGTCCTCCCCTCAAAATAACTGGTATAATAATCTATCAAAGCTAAAAGTGCTTCCAATTGGAAATGGGCACTGAACTTGCCTTAAAAAATTGAATTATGTTCTCGGTCAAGTGGATCTTTTCTGTTCAAAGTGCTCATTGCTTTTGCCACAGTACTGCGATGGGGTGAAGATACAAACCCGGATAAGTATCTTGAAGGTTCACACTGTTTACAGTCACTGTTTTCATTCTTTGAAGTTCCTCATTGAATTTCCTACTGTATGATATTCATGAGAATTCCATAACTTTTAAAGGCATGTGGATGAATATGCATGATATTGAGGTTACTTTACTTGGAGCAACCTTCAGGTTTACTTTTTGTGCTTGCAGCCGTATCTTGACTTGGCAACCAGCTATGGAACTGGAAAAATTTCTGAATTAGACACATGCATCCAGTCAAATATGGAGAAATTTCAAAATGTGAGCCATCTAAATCAGTCTTCCCCCCTTATTTTTATGTTGGAAGATTTTAACATCGGATACTGTGTTCACTTTGTCTTTCTGTGGTCTGTGCGAACAGATCTTTGTTGTCATATACTTAATGCAGCATTCCCTGGACAGTATACTGTGTTCAATTTGTCTTTCTGTAGTCTGTTTGAACAGATCTTTGTTGGCATATACTCTAAAGCAGCATTCAGAGCTAGGGGAAGGCCTAAAATGAGATGGTGCGATGTTATTAGGAAGGACTTGGACTTCTTGAGTTTAAACACGAATACAACACTTGATAGAAACCTTTGGCGGAAAAGGGTTCATGTAGCCGACCCCAAATAATGGGATAAGGCTCTGATGATGATGACGACGACTCCGACTCTAATGCAGCATTCCTTTTGTCTTTCTGTAGTCTATCGGAGATTGAATATCTCTTTATTCTCATATAGTTATATACTTATATGCAATTGAACATCCTGAATCCTGTATCATCTTTTGCAATTCTTTGATAACCAAAGGTAGAATGATGGTTATGTTTCTACGTAGCGTTCATTCTTCATTTGCTCAAAAATATTTGACTTGAAGCTAACATTTTTCAGGACAACAATCTGGGACTGGTTAAGCAGGTGTCATCATCCCTTTATAAGCGTAACATCCAAAGATTGACACAGACATACTTGACCCTGTCCCTCCAAGACATAGCCAGTATTGTGCAACTTGAGACCTCCAAGGAAGCGGAAATGCACGTTCTTAGAATGGTTAGCTTGCTTAACTGGCATGGAAGTATTGGTATTGGCTTAATGACATTATGCTTGATGTTATAAGTTCCTCCATATTCAGATTCAAGATGGTGAGATATTTGCCACCATAAATCAAAAAGATGGCATGGTCAGTTTTCATGAGGATCCTGAGCAATATAAAACTTGTGAAATGATCGAGCATATTGATTCTTCGATTCAAAGGTACTATATAGTCAATCTCATGCTTCTTTCAACATTTAAAGTACCAGGTTCCTTATCAGAACTAAAGAAATTTATATTCTTCTTACTTGATCTGCAGAATTACCTTCAGAGATATAATTGTACTTATCTAAAAAATTATCTTCAAAAATATAATTTGTATTTCTGACTAAGAGACTGTTATGGGTTTTTTCCCGTATCAATCCGTATAATCATAGCTAATTCCAAAAAACTCTCTATATTCTCTGTAATTCTTGATAACTCCTGTAAATCTTCTTGAGTTAAAAATAGTTGGCTGCCATCCAAAAAAAGTCTCTTGTGGAATATTTCATCCAAAACTGCTGTTTTTTTTTAAGACAGAAACACCCTTTCTACCTTCTTCAGTTGGACAAAAATCTCCGTGGTGGTCACCAAAACTGTCTGATGCCACTGGTACACAAAGAAGGGGTGAGAGGGGATAGAGAGGGCTTCCTGCTGCAAAGGAGGGGGGGCTTTCCACTGGTGGAGGGGGTGGGTTTCCTTTCCTGGTCTCTGTTGGAACAGATACATCTTGCCTTGCCTTCTATAATGAAAGCCCGTATGGGTGTGGTGCAGCTGGGTTCTTTTGGATTGTTGTTATTCTTCATCTCGTCTTTAGAGCTCTTCTTTTCCATTTTTTTAAATATTGGACCACGTGTTCTGTCTATGTCTTATGGTCCTTTTTTCTGTCGATCATAGATATTTCTTCCAAGGGCAACAGTTCTGTTTGTGGGATTCTACGGCAAGCTAGGTCAATCAAGGTGGGGACCTTCTTCCTAGGGTGGGGAGCTTCTGCCCCTGCTCGGTGGATGGGTGTTGGCCTTCCTGCAGCCACCCAGAAGGGAGGGGGGGGGGGAGTGGCCATCCTGTCTTAGCGGGATGTGGGGTGGGGGAATTGGCCTTCCCATTATGGGGGCAGGGGAGGTTTCTGCTGTCTGAGGGGCAATTTTGGGACATGTTACTAATAAAGACAAGGGGTTACTTCATGGGTGTTATTGTCATTTAAGAACTTGGGTTAATTTTTTAGAGGGACACATTTGTCAATTTCAAAGTGAATTTAATGTTAACCTGGCCATAGTTAAACTCCCCTTCTCTAATGGAATGAAATGGTGGGAGTTTCTTCTTGAATGACAGAAGATTGAGGGAGTTATTAAGAACTATCAAGATTGTAAAGGAGTTTTTATAACTATAGGTACTGATGTAAAAAACCCTTATCGTAGTCTACATCATCTACCCCCAACGAATTGTGTTGGTCAACCCCTGGTGTTCAGTCAGTATCTTGCTATTGTATATTTCTTTCACATTATGTCTCACCAGTATAAACCATTCCATCACTTTTAATGTCTCTCTCTAATATATAAACAGAACCTACCGACTTAGATACCAAAATTTTTCGTTTTGGAACCAAAATTGACACATTCTGAGAACAGAACATGAACTCTGGAGTTTTGGTCATCATCTGATGTTCTAATCAAATTTTAAAGGATTCACATTTGATGTAATGCATCTGAGGTGGGTTAACATCATAATCTTCACGAGTGTATTATAAGATAATCCTTGTGCAAAAGTCGATTTGTTCGTTGCCATGAATCGAACCATGTAAAGGATTATATATATATAAAGTGAATACATCCAAAAGATGCTGATTGAGTCATCTGTGCCTATTTATTGTCTGCAGGATAATGGCGTTGTCCAGGAAGCTCACTGCAATCGACGAGAGCATTTCTTCCGACCCTGCATATGTGACAAAGGTCAGACTTAAAAAGCATGCATGATCTGCGTCCATCTTCAATCACTTTCTGACTTAATCTGAAGTACTGTCAGGTTGGAAGAGAGCGCCAAGACTCGACTTTGACGACTTCGACTCGGTTCCCCACAAGTTCATGTAATATGTATGGTTCGCACATAAGAAGAAAGGCTTTTTTTTGGGGGGAGTGACCTCCATTGCTTGAGCTACCGTGGTTTCACAGCATGATCACACGACAGAGACGGTAAGGCTCAATACTGGCGCATTCTTATCTGTGGCTTGGCAAAGTGAATCAGGTTGTACGTGCATGTGCTGCCTTGTTAGAAGTAGTTCAAATCGAGGCGGTACTCAAATTGTCCTGACTGTGTTTAAAAGGTTTTGAGTGCAGATTGATGCTTATGTAAAACAATCCAGAAACCAAGCAAAAGCAGCCATGCTGATATATTATTAAAGCGTCGAATACCGCTAATCTTAATGCGAATTTCCCGGTACTATTTGTTCAGATACAGTTCTCGTCTCAATTAGGGAGATTCATGGGTTTCTTTTTTGTCTGTGTTGGAATGGAAATCAACTACATTGACCTATTTATGGCCTTGGCCTTTTTTACGTTCTTTTTGAAGTTGAACCGGTTAGTCAGATCGTGTTCCTGACTCAGTTGCGGAGATTCAGTGTTCTTTTTGGAGGATTTCTGCATTGATGTAGTAAAATAGAAGTTAGTAATGTAATAATTGTATCTAACGTAAAGGAAGCAACATAATCGCATAATATGACGTAACTTGGTAACCCAATTACATGAATCATGATTACATATCAAGGTAGTAAGATAGTAAGGTAACGACATAGTAAATTGCACTTTAAGAACATATATTAGCACATTGTTATCTTACAGTTGCCTGGTTTTATATTTGGGGGGGAGCAAAAAGAGCAAAAAAAAGTCATAAGCAAGCACCCTATATAATACATTATGCTGTTTTTTGCAGGGTAGTATGTTGTCACCCTACCATGATGTTACCTTACTACATTATTATGTCAGTACCTTGCCATACTCATACTATGGTGAGAAACACTTCATATCCGGCCAAAAACCACCCGGCTGCGGATGCAGATTTTATGTCTAAAAAATAATCTTATTAAAAGGGAGATCTACACATCAGCTAATTCTGTGGTTGGTTGGGTAATTTTTTTACTCCATTGGGGGGATATTTAAGTGTTTCTCTACTATATATGTTATTACATTGCTATACCGATACTTTGGTACACAAGTTTTTTATTATAAAATACGGGGTTTCTGGTTGGTAACAACACGAAGGCCACCCTCACACCATTATCTAATTAACGAGACACAGAAGGCAAGCTTACTAATTAAGTGGGCATCTTCTTTATTCATGGAATCTTGTGTACATGGCTCTCTTTCTTACATCAAAAGACTGATTCCACCATGATACTAAGCATGATGGGTAATTAAAAAAGAACCCCTCGTCTTGAACACTCGAAATGCCAAAAAAAGAGCGGTTTCAATCTTACGTAGTATAGGGAGTTGATCAGTTCAAGTAACAACTAATGAGACAAAGCTAACCCACAGATCTTTCAAAACAGCTGCACACTTTTTACGGCCACACAACAAAATCTACTCTATGCATGTACACGCCCGTCCGTACACCTCTCGTGCTTGTGCGCAGAGCAGGATTCGATCATATGGAGATACTGTTGGGAACTCCACGGCCGGTTGCCCCGGGACCAGACGAACGCAACAGCAGCTCATATGGAGGGACCCCAGCACCGGTCCTGTTCTTGAGGCGCAGATCCCTGTTCCTCTTCTTTATGATATCTTCTATCTCCTCCAGTCTGGCCGAGAACTTCTCAAAGGATGTTCTTATTCTCTGGTCGTTCATCCAGTTGGAGTGCGACTGCGGCAGTTCACCCAGGTACTCCTCGTCGGGGGAGTGCGTCGACAGGGTGTCCTGGACCGCCATGAGCTGTGTGGCTCTGAGCTGGGTTGGCAGGGACGTCAGGAACGCCTTCTGGGGATTCTCCAGGAACTTCTCGTATTCGGGGTGTCTTCCTCGGGGATCAGCTTCTTCATGTGCGCAGGACGGTCGGCATGTACCCTCCGAAGGGGTACTGGCCAAAGTTCACGGCGGCATGCTGGCCCGAAGCTGTCCACATCATGGTTGTGAGTATGGTCTCCAAGTCTTCTCTGGTCTCGAGGTTAGGCCACCACGGCTCGTTGCGCTTCTCGGGGTGACCTTTGGTCTTTATCTCGTCCCACCATGCTTGGAGCTCGACGTCAGAGGAAACGCTGTTGGGATGATCTGGATAGAAATGTGTGACATAGTCATGTACCCAGTCTTTGGTTGCAGACCACACGAGGAGGCCATCGTCTGCATAAGGATAGTCCTCGAGCACAAGCTTTATGCCGCATGGCATTGCGGCATCCTCCACTGCCATTCCCCTGAAATTTTAGATAGAGCCACGTTGTCACAAATCGATTCTTCTCTACTTCTTTGGATGTTGTTTTTAAGTGGACAAGTTAATTAAGTAACCTGACGTGCTAGCTTATGGAAGCAAGAGCCTAGAAGAAACATGTAGAATTAGAAGATTACATGATGAACTGGGTGTAGAAGTTCTTAGGCAATGGTTCTGAAGCCAAACTCAAATGGATCGAACACCTGGCTCATGCGTTTTTCTCAGAGGTGGGCCAGAGTAATAGGTTAAGAGGATTGAAGCTATATATGAATCAAGTTTTCATCTTTTGATTACATGACCAGACCAATATCCCGGGCAGTGAAGAACAAGCGTGAAATGTAATAACTAATCAGTGCCCTTAATCTTCATCTTTTTATGAGGTAAACTATCTGGCATGTGGTACATACATGTGGTTATTTGTTCTTTGGAGCAAGAAAGAAGAACATTTTATAGACTCAGAAAGAAGCGATTGGCCCTCAAAATGGTTGGTGGAGGTAACCAAACACAGAGCCAGAACAAAAGAGATTCCACCGCAAGGGAAACACAAATGTTGAGAGATCTACCTCCGTATTAGGTCAGCTGGCAGAGCTTCCATGTCAAATCGCCAGAGACTCTTGTACGCAGCTGAGCTAATCTCCATGGCATACTTGCCAGGACTAAAGCATTCTTCAATTATTCCCCCTCCATTTATCAAACTTTGGCGTGCCAATGCGTTGATCTCCATGGTGTAGCGCATGTGCGGATGCAAAAGCTTGAAAATTGGGTGCATTGAACTTAGGTGTCTATGAGCAGCAATTATGTATGGCTCCATGCAGGCATGAGTTTTCAACCTGCAAAGTCACAGATCTTAATTTCAGAGATGGGCAAACATTCTCAATAAAGAAATAGATTTTGATATCAATTTTTTATGAAGCAGTGCATTGTGCTGAATTTTTGTGAAAAGGTTATTTCTGTTTCCCCCCCCCCAAAACTTGACCATTCAATCGTGGATCCAATTCTTTATAATCAGATCCTCGTGATCCTTGGAAATAGGTCCTGCTGCAAAACAACAAGGACCTGCTTCTAAAATAGGTGAATTTTCTTGAATCCAGGACTAAATAGTCAATTTATGTGGACTAAAAATAATTGAGAAAGACTATAGAAATTAGAAACTAAAACAAAAACAAGCTTTTGGTTATTGCTGCTTGAGACTTAATACCGGGCAGGACATTTAATTAACACGAGTCTATTCCCCAGAGGCCACTAAAGGTAAAACCACAGGGATGTCCTTTCCACAACAATCATTGACATTATATGACAGCATAGAAGGCAATATTCCAGTTTTAGGTTCCGCCACTTTTTGGATGAATGTAAATGTTCCATTTGCAGAACAAGATTTGGAAGCAAATTACTTTAATTTGGACGTTTGCATGCCCAGTAGATCAACAAACAAAAAGCTTTCTTGTAAATTCAGTAACAGCCACAGCCAGAGTGACAACGTTCATAAATACTGGAAGTTCCACATGATCAGGCAATGTTTGTGCAAGAAATAGGTAGCTACTAGTACAAGGCAAGGCAGATGATGTGAAATGCACCCATGTTTGCATTTCCTTCATAGTTTAGGATGCTTACCAGTGATTCACTAGCTGATGGACACCAGCATCATTTGAGCAAACATGAGCCTTTGCCAATCTCCAAATCCATAGAGTTGTAGCATCATGCCCATGAGTATAGACCCTTTTCCTCCGTGGAGATATACTTGATGGTAGGCTAAGTTCAATAACTATAGGTTTAAGACTACCAGTTCCAGTGCTGAGAAAAATTGTCCTGGAAGCGTAGGCTTTTCTATCTTTCAAAGAGTTCATCCTCTTGATGAAAGGCAGGAGAATATCATGATAGTCAAGAATGAATAGTCTGTTCTGCTTAATTGCCTGGAACACCGATCATATTTTATGTTAAATTGATATAGAAAACAGCAAAGCTACTGCCCAAAAAATATGTTCACATCTTCAGATTCACCGTCCATACCTCTTCAACAGTCATTCCATTCAGCTCATTCTCTATAACATCCTTCGTTATTGCAGACTCAGGAGAGCCATAAATTGTTGGATCCAACTTGCTCACAATTGGAAACTCCTATAACAATATTTCATGATAAGTTTCTAAAAGTCAAACAAGAATGGAGAACTTAGGATTAAGCAAAAACACTCCAAATATGTATGTTGCATACCCTTAATCTTTCAATATTTACTGGATTCACACCAGCCAATGCCTGGCGAGCAAACTCACTGTCATGCAACCAAGAAAATTTATCTCCTGCAAATGTATGCACAAAAGTTTAAATCACACTCGCAAACATAACAATGAGCATCTGAATATAACACTGCTACCATCTGAACGAGCAGTATAGGTTCATACATACTTGAAACTATTGATGGGAGATCATACTTCAGGGGCTCGCGGATTTTCATCATATTCTTTAGAATCCCTGGGAGCATAAATTTTTTGGCAGCTTGATGCTCCGAAGGATTTAAAATTACTCCTTCCTTGTACAGATTGTCTATCTCAGAGAAGCAAGCAAAATGGTTGTCTGACCCTGAGAGCGCGGTCACCATAAGCGGTATCAGGTTATGCAACAGTGCCTTGAATTTTCCAGCTGAGAATGTTCCTTCCTTTATCTCCTCAAAACCTTCATCACGGGGAACATACACTGGATGGGGCTTCTCTATCCTACTCTCAGAAAAAGGATCTGTTCCCAGGAAAAAGGAATATAACCAATAAATTCATAGGAAAAAGAGCCAATGAAACACCAGAAAGCCCCAGTAACATGGAAAGAGAACACAGAAACTTCATCGATCACAATGTGCCAAACTTGCTCCAAAGAACTGACATCCTCTGAGGGTATGACTATCCACCCACATACATAATATATCTATGCATGATAAAGCCATAACAGAGTCCTTTTTTTTAACAACTGCTGGGAAGAAGAAAACACCTATCCAAATAACTAAACGATCCCTCTTTATACAGCATGCTTAAGGAAGCAAATCGAAACACTAACTCAGGTGATGTTTGATCCAGATTCTCTTGGATCTAATTGTATATAGGGGTTATCTTAATTTGCGGCCTGCAAAAGTTGATAAAAAGATGCATAAAGAATGGTAACACTAACCTGACTTTGTTGGTGGTCGACCAGTGCGGCAGCGTCTGGGATATGGCCTCTCCTCACCTTCTAGCACCGGGCGAGCAAGGTCCTCGCTCTTGTCTGGATTACCCAGGTCATTGTATGGTGCATAGTCATAGATCCTGTCGTACTTCTTCCTCTCATGCTTCCCATCCCCACGAAGGCTGATCAAGTCATCCTGTCTAAGGTCCTTGAGGCCTTCTGGTGTCTGCGAGGGCAAGTATGCCTGTTTCCATGGCCATTGTGAGCAGCCACAAAACTCATGAGGTAAAAGGGGGGACCAGTACGGTTGGCAAATAGAACACTGAGGACATAGTCTAGCACGTCGTAGAGACTGAAGAAAGTGCTGTACGAACCTGATTGCTAAAGATGATCCTCTTGCTTGGATTATCCTTCTGGGAGTGAATCCATGTGTTAGCAGGGAAGAAGATGGGGCCCTGGCTGAAACCATGCACAACAATCTCCGTCAAGAAGACCTCCTTGGAGTGAACATTGGTGACAAGGATCGCCCCCGGTCGGCCAAAATCCGGTGGCACGGTGAGATCAGCAGTGTATTCAACTATGTATGGCTGCTCAGTTGGCCTCGGCAACCAGCCCATAACAGCAGCCTCTGTGCTCCGTTTCCCTGATTTAGTTTCTGGATCAGCAGGAACAAGACCCATGTCAGAAGAGGGAAAAAGATGAACAGAAGACAGCAGAAGTTCACAAGGTTCCCATGAATCCAAAAGAAAAAAAAAAAACAAAACAAAACAGACAAACTGTACTCCCCAAACATCAGATTCATCACAAAGTTTGGGAAGAATAGAGCAACCAACTTGGGAACAAAGACAAAACTGTGCTCCACTGTAAAGCCTACAAACGGAAGCCCCCCTGTTGTGGATCACATGGAGTGCGTCTCCGTTACAGATGCATGTACCCAGGAAAGCAGGAGAAGACAAGAAGTGATATTGGGGTAGTTTGGGGGGTGGGGGGTGGGGTGGAACTCACCAGAATCCACCTCGTCGCTGACGAGCTGGATCAAGATCCCCTGGCCGATCCCGTGGATAAAGGAGTCCCACTGCTCTTCGATCCTCTCCATGAGCTTCTCCTTCATCTTCTTCCTTATGGTGACCACCGCCCTCACCTCGATCGCCTGTCCCTCCGGCACCGCCTGCGACGGCGCCCCCGCCGAGCCCAGCTTCACCTGCGAGGGCACCGTCCCCACGCTCCTGTCATCGCTGCTAATCACCGCCCGGACCGTCGAGGCCGGTCGCCCCCGCACCTCCCGCCTCCTGCCGGCCCTGCGGCCCCCCAGCTGTGGGGCTATCAGCGCCGCTGGGGAGCCCGCCCGGCAGGGCTTGAGGAAGGTTATCGGCCGAGCAGTGAACATCCCGGACGCTCTTCTGGGACACTAAAAGTCGCCGACTTGCGAAGTGGGTAGTGAGCAGAGGAAGCTACTGCGGGAAGGTGAGAGAGATCAGAGGGAAAGCAGAGCTCTTCCCTCGCAGCAGAGTAGAACACTCGACACCGAACCAGAGGCTCGGGTGTGCGTTGGAGAGAGGCAGGGAAGGTGGGTCTCTGGGGAAGAAGACACTGGTGCGACCGGAAGGGAAGGGAAGAAAGCTTTGATCTTAGACAGCTACAGGGGACGGGGATTTGTAGGGACAATGGAGAGAGATGGGAGTGCTTGGTAGAAATCTGGGCATTGGATTTTGACCGACAAGCAATTAACCAAGATCGGAAGGTGTGGGGAACGGGGAAGGGAGGGGCCCATGCTGGATGGAGAAGAGTTGGTAGGAACTAGGAAGGAAGAGATGGTGCTGACGATGGGTTGGGCCTCCTGGCCATCTCTATGTAGTTCCTGCTCTCTTCATACACAGACATGCAGTGGCAGAGGTGCACCTTGTGATGAGTCCGGATCCTCTCGGCGGGAGGACCGGACTCAGACAGTCACACGCGTGGCTGCCCTCCTCCCGCCTTCCGTCCCTCCTCCCCACTCCCGGTCACCCAGTTCCCCTCCCAACCTTCCCACCTTCTCTGCCGGTTCCCCCCCCCCCCCCACCCTTCCCATCTTCTCAGCCCTTGCGCAACAGTAACTCATCATTTATTTTTTTCTTTAATTTTAAATTTTTATTTTAAAATCTGATTGTGATAGATAATTTTTTTTATTTTATAGTTTTTCTTAAATATAAAACAAATATCATTAAAAAATAATATTAATGTCTGTCAGATTCGGGACTGTAACACTCTAAAAATTTTAATAGATAAAATTATGAATAATATAGTTATTAGACTTCATTATTATTATGAGATAGAAATAATTAATATCTGAAATTAATTGATACTAATAAACGATACCTTAGCGCCGTACAGAGAGATGTGCGCTTCGACAGTGCGACACCGAAAAACTGTAACGAAAATAAAATTCGAGAATACCATAATTTCTAAAAAAATATGGTGACATCAGAAATATAAATATCGGATTTGTTGACGTACGGATTTCGAAGTTAAGTCGATGCAACTATTTTCCGGACGATTTTTCACTCAGTACAAAATAAACTCTAAAAATTAAACTAAAATCACCATAATCTATAAAACCATTACATTAGCCTATGACTGCAATTTTAACACAAATGTATATCATTTAAATGTGTTTTCAATAGGATCTTTAGGCAAGCTGATTTTTAAGTTATTTACGGTAACCATTTTAACCAATTGTTTATTTCCTTAGTTTTAAATTTTTATTCTAAAATTGGATTGTGAAAGATGTCATTTTTTATTTTATAGTTTTTTAAATTTAAAAACAAATATCATTAAAAAATGTAATATTGATGTCTATCCAGTTCGGGACTATAACGTCCTGAAAATTTTTAATAGTTGAAATTTTGAATAATATGGTTATTAGACCTCATTATTATTATGAGATTGAAATAATTAATATCTAGGATTAATTGATATTACTAAACGTTATCTTAATGCCGTACAAAAAGATGTGCGCTCCGACATGGCGACACCGAAAAACTATAACGAAAATAAAATTCGAGAACACCATAATTTCTAAAAAAATATGATGACATCAGAAATATAAATATCCGGATTTGTTGACGTACGAATTCGAAATTAAGTCGATGCAACTATTTTCCGGACGATTTTTCACTCAGTGCAAAATAAACTCTAAAAATTAAACTAAAATCACCATAATCTATAAAACCATTACATTAGCCTATGGCTGCAATTTTAACACAAATGTATATCATTTAAATGTGTTTTCAATAGGATCTTTGGGCAAGCTGATTTTTAAGTTATTTACGGTAACCATTTTAACCAATGTTTATTTCCTTAGTTTTAAATTTTTATTCTAAAATTGGATTGTGAAAGATGTCATTTTTATTTTATAGTTTTTTAAATTTAAAAACAAATATCATTAAAAAATGTAATATTGATGTCTATCCAGTTCGGGACTATAACGTCCTGAAAATTTTTTAATAGTTGAAATTTGAATAATATGGTTATTAGACCTCATTATTATTATGAGATTGAAATAATTAATATCTAGGATTAATTGATATTACTAAACGTTATCTTAATGCCGTACAAAAAGATGTGCGCTCCGACATGGCGACACCGAAAAACTATAACGAAAATAAAATCTGAGAACACCAAGGTTGCATATTCAATTCAGGTGCACATGGTTGCATTCAGGTGCCTATAGTTTCATTTAAGGTGGAAACATTTTGCATGTAGGTGCATAATGTTGCATTCAGGTGCATAAGGTTGCATTCATGTGCTTATGGTTGCATTCAGGTGCTTATGGTTGCATTTAGGTGCATATGGTTGCATTCAGGTGCTTATGGTTGCATTTAGGTGCATATGGTTGCATTCAGGTGCATATGGTTGCATTCATGTGCTTATGGTTGCATTTAGGTGCATATGGTTGCATTCAGGTGCATGTGGTTGCATTCAGGTACTTATGGTTGCATTCAGGTGCATATGGTTGCATTCAGGGCATGTGGTTTCATTTAGGTGCATATGGTTGCATTCGGGTGCATGTGGTTGCATTCAGATACTTATGGTTACATTCAGGTGCATATGGTTGCATTCAGGTGCATGTGGTTTCATTTAGGTGCTTATGGTTGCATTCAGGTGCATATGGTTGCATTCAAGTGCATATAGTTGTATTCAGATGCTTATGGTTGCATTCAGGTGCTTATGGTTGCATTCAGGTGCTTATGGTTGCATTCAGGTGCATATGGTTGCATTCAGGTGCTTATGGTTGCATTCAGGTGCATATGGTTGCATTCAGGTGCTTATGGTTGCATTCAGGTGCTTATGGTTGCATTCAGGTGCATATGGTTGCATTCAGGTGCTTATGGTTGCATTCAGGTGCATATGGTTGCATTCAGGTGACAGTGATGATGAGGCCTGAATGCAACCACATGCACCTGAATGCAACCATAAGCACCTGAATGCAACCATATGCACCTAAATGCAACTATAACTACCTGAATGCAACCATAAGCACCTGAATGCAACCATATGCAGCTGAATGCAACCATAAACACCTGAATGCAACCACATGCACCTGAATGCAACCATAAGCACCTGAATGCAACCATAAGCACATGAATGCAACCACATGCACCTGAATGCAACCATAAGCACCTGAATGCAACCATATGCACCTGAATGCAACCATAAGCACCTGAATGCAACCATAAGCACCTGAATGCAACCACATGCACCTGAATGCAACCATATGCACCTAAATACAACCATAAGCACCTGAATGCAACCATATGCACCTGAATGCAACCATATGCACCTAAATGCAACCATAAGCACCTGAATGCAACCACATGCACATGAATGCAACCATATGCACCTGAATGCAACCATATGCACCTGAATGCAACCATAAGCACCTGAATGCAACCATAAGCACCTGAATGCAACCACATGCACCTGAATGCAACCACATGCACCTAAATACAATCATAAGCACATGAATGCAACCATATGCACCTGAATGCAACCATATGCACCTGAATGCAACCATAAGCACCTGAATGCAACCATAAGCACCTGAATGCAACCACATGCACCTGAATGCAACCATAAATGCAACCATAAGCACCTGAATGCAACCACATGCACCTGAATGCAACCATAAGCACCTGAATGCAACCATATGCACTGAATGCAACCATATGCACCTGAATGCAACCATAAGCACCTGAATGCAACCATAAGCACCTGAATGCGACCATATGCACATGAATGCAACCATAAGCACCTGAATGCAACCACATGCACCTGAATGCAACCATAAGCACCTGAATGCAACCATAAGCACCTGAATGCAACCATATGCACCTGAATGCAACCATAAGCATCTGAATACAACCATAAGCATATGAATGCAACCATATGCATCTGCATGCAACCATAAGCACCTGAATGCAACCACATGCACCTGAATGCAACCATATGCACCTAAATGCAACCATAAGCATCTGAATGCAACCATATGCACCTGAATGCAACCATATGCACCTAAATGCAACCATAAGCACCTGAATGCAACCTTATGCACCTGAATGTAACCATAAGCACCTGAATGTAACCATAAGCACCTGAATGCAACCATAAGCACATGAATGCAACCTTATGCACCTGAATGCAACATTATGCACCTATATGCAAAATGTTTCCACCTAAATGAAACTATAGGCACCTGAATGCAACCATGTGCACTGAATTGAATATGCAACTTTGGTGTTCTCAAATTTTATTTTCGTTACAGTTTTTCGGTGTCGCTATGTCAGAGCGCACATCTTTTTGTACGGCATTAAGATAACGTTTAGTAATATCAATTAATCTTAGATATTAATTATTTCAATCTCATAATAATAATGAGGTCTAATAACCATATTACTCAAAATTTCAACTATTAAAAATTTTCAGGACGTTATAGTCCGAACTGGATAGACATCAATATTACATTTTTTAATGATATTTGTTTTTAAATTTAAAAAACTATAAAATAAAAAATGACATCTTTCACAATCCAATTTTAGAATAAAAATTTAAAACTAAGGAAATAAACAATTGGTTAAAATGGTTACCGTAAATAACTTAAAAATCAGCTTGCCAAAGATCCTATTGAAAACACATTTAAATGATATACATTTGTGTTAAAATTGCAGCCATAGGCTAATGTAATGGTTTTATAGATTATGGTGATTTTAGTTTAATTTTTAGAATTTATTTTGTACTGAGTGAAAAATCGTCCGGAAAATAGTTGCATCGACTTAATTTCGAAATCCGTACGTCAACAAATTTGGATATTTATATTTCTGATGTCACCATATTTTTTTAGAAATTATGGTGTTCTCGAATTTTATTTTCGTTACAGTTTTTCGGTGTCACACTGTCGGAACGCACATCTCTCTGTACGGCGCTAATGTATCGTTTATTAGTATCAATTAATTTCAGATATTAATTATTTCTATCTCATAATATAATGAGGTCTAATAATCATATTATTCATAATTTTCATCTATTAAAATTTTTAGAGTGTTACAGTCTCGAATCTGACAGACATTAATATTATTTTTTAATGATATTTATTTTATATTTAAGAAAAAAATTATAAAATAAAAATCTTATCTCTCACAATCGGATTTTAAAATAAAAATTAAAAATTAAAAAAAATCAAATAGTGAGTTACTGTTGCGCAACAGTAACTAGGCTGGGAAGATGGGAAGGGTGGGGGGGGGGACCGGGAGAGAAGGTGGGAAGGTTGGGAGGGGAACTGGGTGATCGGGAGTGGGGAGGAGGGACGGAAGGCGGGAGGAGGGCGGCCACGCGTCACCTTACGAGATGTGACTGTCTGAGTCCGATCCTCCCGCGTTGCGAGAGGACCCTTGTGACCTCAAAACCCATGTGTGAAGCATGCTATAAAAGGAAGGGAAATGCTTGTTGCAAACCGCCTTGTCGGCGGTTTGCAACAAGCAACCCCACCCATTGGGTGGGGTGATGTCACTACACCCCCATTGGGGTGAACACAACCCTGTGCTCACCCCCAATGGGGGTGTAGTTTGCACCGCTTGGTGCAAACCAAGTTTGCACCAAGCGGTGCTCTAAAAGGAAATATACATCTTTCAGAAGATCCATGCATGTCCCCTCCTATCAAAATTTAATGGGGATGTGACGCATGTTCAAATACCCACCTGTCGAGCATCTTATAAATTAAAGAGAGTATACATCTTTCTGAAGACCTTAATGTCTTTCCCATTAATGTACCCTTTCAAATCTGATTATTTGCGTAGGTGTAGCTATAGTTGGTGTCTTTCCCATTGATGTACCTTTCAAATCTGATTATCTTGCATGGTTGGTGTAATGGTACAAAATAGTCAATCTCAATCTCAGAAGAGAAATATTTAATGCCCTTTAAGAAAGATAATAAAAATGATGTGAATTATTTTTTAAATAATTTTATTAGTTAAAAAAAGTGAAAAAATATTTATTCTTCTTCAAACAATAAAATTATTTAGAAGATAATCTATATCATCTTTATTACTTTCATAGAGGTCACTAAATATTTCTCATCTTGAAAATCTTATGCTGAAAATACTTATCAGAATAACAAACTTCCGAATGAGCATGGAAAAAGTACAATAATTCTAATTATTAACTTTCAAACTTAAATACTAAGTTTATTCTCCATATAAATGATATGCCATGCGTATAGTGCAATCCTACCCACCACTCAAAATTTCTTAAATAATAAGTCAAGCTATAAATTTTCCCAAAACTGTTTTCTATGTTATGTACGGAACCATTTTATGGATATAAAACTTTTAAAAAGTTTCTATAGAGAATCTTTTACTTTTTCAGAGAATTGACATGTGAGTAAGAGAAGTCCTTTCATTCTTTTGCTTCATGAACTCTACTTTGACCGCTCTCTTGGATATATGCTGCATCGAGGCTGCTACCCGCCCACAGCTTTGATTTCTTGAAACAAAGAGGAAATGTCACCACATAGTCTTCGCATGCTTTATGGGGTCAAAGTTTCCAAATATTTCTCCTCAAATTAACTTATATTATCATTTTGACCACCAAAGTATACGTACGGTGTCAAGTTGAAAGGAAAAAAAATCAACTAATAGATGTTATGAAGCTTCATCTTCGTTTATATGATAGATATAGTGTATATATTATATATATTCAAATTTTATTTTCTTATTTGAGTAACGTGGTACTGGTGCCAGTTTTTTATACAAACGGATTGCCAAGATCGATCCCCCAATTTGCAATTTTTTAATATATATATCCCTTTTGTTCTGGATCCACTTGATAAAGGGGTACACTTTATTCAAAATTTTTTTTTTCCGAACGAGATTTCTTATTATGAGGGGAGGGATAAGGCATCTCCAGGGAAGGCCGTATGTGAATTTATTTATAGAAAAAATACACACATACTCGGATAATACATCCTATAAATATGTATACTCTCAGTTACAATATTATACTTCATACCTTTTAAATCGAAAAAGGATATCAATTATATTTTTGTAATTGATTGACGATCAAAATCTGAAGAATATTTTATTATTAATTAATAAAATTATTAAAATATATATTTTTACTAAAATAATTTTAATGAAATATATTTTTTCTTTCTCTCTCCCCTCTCTCTCTACTAGACAATGGGGTGGGTGAGAGAGAGAATGGGGGAGAGAGAAAGAAAGAGAGAGCACAAGGGGCGGCGGGGGGGGGGGGGGGGGGGGGATGGGAGCACTAGCGGAGGGGGGCTAGGGGGTGTGATGGGGGTTGGAGGAGTCGAAGGGGACGATGGCCATGCATGTGTGTGTGTGTGAGAGAGAGAGAGAGAGAGAGAGAGAGAGAGAGGAGAGAGAGAGAGAGAGAGTGGGAGGTGTTAGGCAAAGTGGGGGGGGGGGCTCAGCGGGGGTTGTTGGAGTCGAAGGGGGTCTCCCCCTCTAGTTCTAGTGAGAGAGAGAGAGAACGGGGTGGGAGGTGTTGACGAGGGGTGTGGTGGGTGCTGGGGCCACCAGAATGATGAACAACTGCCACTTGACACACATACCAGACCAAGGTAAGGATGACCAACACTATCAAAACGTGTCATGCCCTGCCACCTGACGCTCAGAGGTAGACGTCTGTCAGTTGGTTGGTGCACTACATGAACACGTCAAGACCATTGAATGCGTTCACTCGACAAATTTCTGACACTTCGGCCAACCGTCCTGGCACCCTATGTCCACTATAAGACAAACTACTAGAACATGACACCCTGGGATGACGTGTTCAAAACACGTTATAACAAGCTATCACGTTTGTAAGTCTAAAGTGAAAAGTTCACTAATTCAATATACCGGTTCTATCAAGAGTTCTCACCTCTACCCAAGGCCCTCTAAGAGTCTGACCCACACTCTAACTCGATAACTGGGATCCAAAAGACCCATAATATTAAAGACTAACCTTAAGTATTCTAATTTTTCACCTCATATGTCGCGCTTAGATATTCAAGCATCGCACTGTAACCAACACCTACACATCTTGCCAAATATATTTGTTTTAAGAAAGGGACATTTCCTCCGTGATACTCTATATTGCTATAATTGCACTGCAACTTTTACCAACTAACATCCTTCTGTTGTTGGAAAAATAATGTACATGAAATAAATAATCACATGAACATATGTAAAGCATGATGACATGAACATCGAATACATATCGTCCCACAGGTATAGGCAAGATCCGATTCTAATTCAAAAGAAAAACACAACCGCTCTCTTGGATAGACTATGCTACATCGAGGCTGCTACCCGTCCACAGCTTTGATTTCTTGAAACAAAGAGGCCCCACACATGGTCTTCGCATGTTTTATGGGGTTAAAGTTTCCAAATTATTTCACCTCAAATTAACTTAAATTATCATTTTGACCACCAATGTATATGTATTGTGTCAAGTTGAAAGGAAAAAAAAATCAACTAATAGATGTTATGAAGCTTCATCTTCGTTTATATGATAGATATAATGTATATATTATATATATTCAAATCTTTATTTTCTTATTTAGGTAACGTGGTACTGGTGCCAATTTTTTACACAATACGGATTGCCAAGATCGATCCCCCAACTTGCAATTTTTTAATATATCCCTTTTGTTCTGGATCCACTTGATAAAGGGGTACACTTTATTCAATTTTTTTTTTCCGAACGAGATTGCTTATTATGAGGGGAGGGATAAGGCATCTTTTTTTTTCCGAACGAGATTGCTTATTATGAGGGGAGGGATAAGGCATCTCTAGGGAAGGCTGTATTTGTAGCACCCTTGATTTTTAAAATTTAAATAAAATAAAAATTTTATTTTTAATAAATGAGAAAAAATAGTTTTAATTAGAATAAATGATCAATAAGTGAAATAAAATGATATTTAATTAAGCCCAATAAGTTAAAACCTAATGGGTTGTGTAAATAGCTTAAATTACAAAATAATGGGCTTAATATAGTGGAGCTCATCATGGGATGTGAATTTATTATCCCAAATTCAGATTTAATTAATTAGTAAATAATAAAAAGGTAGGATAAATACTAAATAACTTGTATTTATCTAAAACAAGAGCCCTTAACCCATCCTAACCCTTGGCCACGAGATTAGGCCTCTTCCTCATCTTAATTAGGTAGATAAATGGAAGAAATAAGATGATAATTGCTAATTTTCGGAGTTGGAGGAGAAGTGAAGAGTTTGAAGATGTAAAGACTCTATTAGCTAGTAAAAACACCCTAATCTCGTCCCTACCCAAACCCAAACCGTGGCTGGAGCTCTGGAGATGAAGGGAGAGGGTGGAGAATGTGGGAGCTTGGAGAAGGAAGCTTGGACAAAGGAGTTTTCATCTCGTTTTCGTCTCTAAATTAGGGATTCTTCTTTGTTTCAACAAAAGGTAGGCAATCTCTCAAGCCAATCTGTGTAAAAATTACCCTAGGAATACTTCATGATCTTGAGCAAAAGTCCTTAGTTTCGCTTCATTTCGATCTCCTATGAGGGAGAATTAATTCTTTGAATCCCTATTAGTTCCATGTACCTGACCCTTCATGTTTACTCTTAAACCTCGGGCATACATGACCCCATACTATGAAAAAATTCTCATAAATACTACATCATGTTAGCTTTCAAACATCTCTAGTTTGCCTAATTTTCATCATGTATCCATCTCTAATTAATTTGTTGAATTTTGACTGCGCATGTTTAGGTCATTGAAATGTAACTTGATCAAAACATACCTAAACCTTGTCTATTCTCAAATTAATTGTTCATGTTGATAGATCTATATGTCTACCTTCGTTTAAAATTGGTTTCATGATTTTTGGATCACCGTACGATTTTATATGGAATTTAGAATGACCAGCTATCAAAGAGGATTCACCTTGGAAAAAAGGGTAAAAAACCGGACCCACCCTGATATCGCGGCGGCGCGACCCGCCGCGATACCAGCGGGGTCGTGGCCGGCGGGTACGTCGCGTTAAAAATGCGGCGGCCTAAGCTGCCGCGATTCTTGGCGTGGACCGGGCCGAGCCGGTTGGTCTTCGGACTGCGACTGAGCCGCCCGTCTCGACTGAATCGCGACGGGTAGGCCCACCACGATTTGAGGATTTCGGCCAGACTTTTTAATTATGCTCATGCCCTTGCTGATTTGGCTATATAACCCTTATTTAGCCATGATTAACCCATGTTATAGTTAATTCGACTTGGTAAATTAATAAATGGTAATAATAATATAAATTTAATTATTTAAAGGATATTTACACGATTTATCATCATCTCATGATTTCTTTACACTTACACACACATAACATTATTAATTGCTATTTGACCCTAATAATTTATGGAATAATGTATCTGGTAAATTAGCGAAATAAATGACTAAATTTCCCTATTTAATTAATCACGTTTGTCTTCGTTTTATATGTGTGTTTTGTATACCATCACCGTTCCCTCGGCCTTCGAGCACTCGAGGCACGACGAACCCGTTTTCTACACACTTTCTCTTGACTTGGACCACCTCTCCATCGGGAATACTCTCGACTGGGCCAGGGACTCCTTGTCAAGGCCTCCGTAAGTCTTCTTGGCTTTGGCGTACGCCCATTGCTGACGAGCTGGTTGTACCCTAAAACCCGTTACACCTTAAGGATCAGTACGATCCATGGCCTTAGTGTGTTCTTTCCTTATCTTGTGATCACGCCGGACCATCTATCCTGTGTACACAGTACGGCTAGTGGGCTGTAGTGACTTCTACCAGACTGCCGGCCTGCAATGGTGTGCCGTGCAACCAGTACTATCGATGTTTAACGTGATTTTACGATAATACCCCTACCTCATCTGCTCTCTATATTCTCTCGTCTGTTCACGTTCTCTCTACTACTCTCATCTTTTTCTTAGTACTCTATTGGCCATTCTTGTGATTGTCTAAGATAAAGAAATGACTAATGCCAGCGCAATGGGGCCCGATCAGGTCCTGAGAGGAGCGCCCGAAAAGTGCTAGTGCCCATGGGAGTTAAAATGATCAAGGATGTGTTACGGCATGCATCCAGCGTCATCATACTATCAAGATTAATCTATGACAATCAAAGTGCTATCTATACCAGTACGATTGTTATCGTTGCTAGTGCACGTTGTGAAATTTACATGTTATATCGTTACATGGCCATTCTATTATCGTTCTCGTTGTGCTATTTTCCCTGTGCCAGATGCTATTGTTCTCTCGTTATCGTTACTTGTTCTACATGACTATTCTCTCTAGTTAACCTGTCATTAAGACATTAATTATTTAAACCATGCTTCTGTTCATGAGATATTAAGTGTTACTGGGCGTTATTCGCTCATCCTGCGTATTTATTTAACGTGTTTCAGGTGAGTCGGATGATGACCACACTCATGAGGCTGGGACTAAGGAGGATGCTCAGTAGTGACCCTGTTCATGAACCCTTGCTTTAGTAGTTAGTTAGTATAGAATGAGTCAGATAGTCCTGATGTATTAGTTTGGTTTTCAATAAAGTACTATGGGCCCTAGTTTTGGCTCTGATACGTTGATGTAATAGTTAGTCAATGAGATATTAGTGATTGTAATGAAGTTTGGAGGATTATTAATGAAATTGGAGTACAGTTGATATTATTCCATTTGTGAAATGGTTTGTATTTATTTTCTCACTATGTACTATTTAATAACTGTAATTCCGCTCCGATATTTCGCGTCGGGGCCTTACAGTTTTGTGGTATCAGAGCCTAAGTTATTCTTAAGTATAGGATGATCTAGGTTTGACCTGACTTGACTTAGAGTCTAATTCCATACCTATGTGAGATGGGTAGAACCTTGGGTAGTAAGATAAAATGAACTCACACACGCACAACTTAGTGAAAACTCAGTAACTTACATTAAACATTATCTTTTGAAGGAACTTAAACATCAACAATGGCAGCGGAGCGTGCACAACTCCATGACATGCAACAGACAATCCAACAGCTCACCTAGGCTTTACTCTAGGCTGCTGGAGCTAATAACAACAATAACAACCGAGGAGCTGGTGAATTACATCGGAACTTCCGCAACCTAAATCCGCCTCGATTCAGTGGAACCACAGACCCTGATGAGGCAGAGAACTGGCTCAAAAAGACTAAGCATATCTTCCGCGTTATACAATGCGCGGATGGAGATAAGCTTTTACTTGCCACATTCCAGCTTGAAAGGGACGCCCGTGCGTGGTGGGAGTCCATTGAAGCTACAAGGGCTGATGCACAATTCACATGAAATGAATTCAAGGAGCATTTCAATTCCAAATATTTTTCAGAAAGAGTTCAAGAGAGAAAAGCCACTGAGTTCACAGCTTTAAAGCAGAGGAACCTGACCGTTGCTGAGTATGAGGCTCAATTCTCTCGATTGACTCGCTACGTCAATCATCTGGTTAACACGGAAAGAATGAAGGCAAAGCGCTTCCTTAACGGGCTGAGACCCGCATATATCACTCAACTAGCACCATTTGACATTCATACCTATCCGGAGATGGTCAGGAGAGCACAGTGCCTGGAGGATGCGACTAAACTCACCGAGCACATCAAGGGCAGAATGTTCAAGAAGGAGCAGACCTCCGGAGCACCGAGCAAGCCTACTAACGGCAAGAAAAGGCCATTAAGTATCACTGATGGGCCAAGCCAGGAGCGGAAGCCCAAATTCCCCACTACTACCGCTTCGAACAACAAACCAAGATGCAAGCATTGTGACAAGCTTGGTCACACGACAGAAGAATACTGGAGGAAGGCAGGTGCATGCCCATTACTCAAGGAAAATGAGAAGCGTCCTACGGGACAAAAGAAGCCAGGCAGACTTCAAGCTCTGCAAGAAGTGGAAACCACCGAGGAAGGTGGGGTCGTCGAAGGTACTTTACCAGTATTCTCTCAGTCAGCTTTTGTATTATTTGATATTGGCACAACACATTCATTTATATCACAAGCATTTGCTGATACATTAACTGAACAACTTGCATCTATGGGATTTGAATTGCTTGTTACTACACCATTGGGAGAAAAGGCTCAATTGAATAAATATTTTCCTTTAGCTGATGTTAAGATTGGTGATCTCAATCTTAGAGCTGATTTGATATGTATGCCCATGGAGGGCTACGATGTCATTTTGGGAGCCGATTGGCTATCCACGTATGGGGCTATCGTAGATTGTAGAAGAGGGAAAATTTCTTTTAGTGAAATCAATAAGTTAACCTTTACGGGACGTAGATACAAGAGGCACTTGTCTCTCGTCTCTGCCATCAAAGCGCAGAACATGATAAGGAAAGGAAGTATAGCGTTTCTTGCCGCTATAATAGTTGAAAAGAAAACATCTAAAATATCAGACATCCATATAGTACAAGAATATTTCGACGTGTTTCCCGATGAGCTTCCAGGCATTCCACCCGAGAGAGATGTGAATTTCTCAATTGATCTCGTACCTGGAGCTACACCGATATCACGCCAACCTTACAGGATGTCCCCCGCTGAACTGAAAGAGTTGAAAGAGCAACTGATGGAACTTATAGAAAAGGGTTTTATTAGACCAAGTACTTCTCCTTGGGGAGCACCAGTGCTGTTCGTCAAGAAGAAGGACGGATCCATGAGGTTATGCATCGATTACAGGCAGTTGAAAAATCTCACTATCAAGAACAAGTACCCTCTGCCGCGTGTCGATGAATTATTTGATCAGATATCAGGAGCAAAGTATTTTTCTAAGATTGACCTTAGATCGGGATATCATCAGATGAGGATTAAAGATGCAGACATTTACAAGACAGCTTTCAGGAGCAGGTATGGTCATTACGAATTTGTAGTCATACCTTTTGGACTAACCAATGCTCCTGAAGCTTTTATGCAACTGATGAACAGTATCTATCGGCCCTATCTCGACAAGTTCTTCGTGGTCTTTATTGATGATATTATCATATACTCCAAGACCAAGGAAGAGCATAAGGAGCATCTGAGGATCGCTCTACAAATCTTACGGGACAATCAACTCTACGCCAAATTGAGCAAGTGTGAATTCTGGCTCGAGGAGGTGTCATTCCTAGGCCATGTTATTTCCAAGGATGGTATCGCTGCTGATCCTTCGAAGGTAGAAGTTGTACTCAACTGGGAAAGGCCGACTAATGTCACAAAGATCAGGAGCTTTCTTGAACTGGCTGGTTACTACAGACGGTTCATAAAAGACTTCTCAAAGATAGCTGTACCTCTTACGCGTCTTACGCGGAAAGAGAACCCCTATGTCTGGAGCAAGGAATGTGAGAAGAGCTTCCAGACATTGAAGCAATTGCTTACATCTACACCTGTCCTCGCATTACCAGTCGAAGGCACATGATTCTCAGTCTACACCGATGCATCTGGAATTGGTTTAGGCTGCGTGTTAATGCAGAATAAAAAGGTGATAGCATATTCCTCAAGGCAGTTGAAGCCACATGAAGTCAATTATCCTGTCCATGACTTAGAGCTAGCTGCTGTGGTATTTGCACTCAAGATCTGGAGGCATTACCTATACGGGGAGCAATTTATTGTCTACTCCGACCACAAGAGTTTAAAGTACTTGTTTTCTCAAAAGGAACTCAATATACGACAACGGAGATGGCTGGAGTACTTGAAAGACTTTGACTTCAATATCCAATACCACCCAGGTAAAGGTAATGCAGTAGCTGATGCACTCAGTAGGAAGCCAGTAGCTTCTTTATCTTGTTTAGTCATGGGCGAGATGCAATTGCTTGAGTAATTAGCCAGTTTGAATATGAATATTGAGGAAAGAAATGATAAGATATTGGTGGTTAATCTTAGAGCTCAACCCGACATCTTTGTTGAGATCCGAGAGCAGCAGGCAAATGATCCGTTCCTAGTCAGAGTCAGGGAGACCATAGCCAACAAGCCAGATTTCTCCATCGTTAAAGATGGAAGAATATTATTCCACGCCAGGACTTGCGTGCCTGACAATGAAGAACTGAAGAAAAAGCTGATGGATTAAGCCCACAAGACCAAGTACACAATTCACCCAGGCGCAACCAAGATGTACCAAGACATAAAATGTCATTTTGGTGGCCAAACATGAAGCGTGAGGTGGCTGAGCATGCCGCACACTCCCTCACATGCCAATAAGTGAAAGCCGAGCACCGTCGTCCTGCGGGTGTACTTAGACCCTTGGACATACCTGAATGGAAGTGGGAAAGCATCGGAATGGATTTCATCATGGGTTTACCCCGAACTCGTGGTGAACTTGATGCTATCTGGGTTGTTGTGGACCGTTTAACCAAGTCCGCACACTTCCTTGCCATTAAGAGCACTTGGAGTGTGGATGTGTGTAACGCCCCGACGCAGAATATCGGAGCGGGATTACAGTTATTAAATAGTACAGAGCGAGAAATAAATGCAAACCATTGAACAAATGGAATAATACCAATTAAACTCAAACTTCACTTATATTCCATCAACTAATGATTACATCAACTGTTCAGAGCCATAACTAGAGCCCAGAGTACTTTATTCAAAATCAAACTATTACATCATGAGTAACTGACCCACTAACTCATAACTATACTAACAGACTACTACTAGACAGCATGGGTTGCAGATAGGTCACTCATGAGTCTCCTCATCGGTCCCATCCTCATGAGTGTGGTCATGATCTGACTCACCTGAAACACATTAAATAAATATGCAGGATGAGCGAATAACGCCCAGTAGGACTTAATATCTCATGAACACAAGCATGCCTAAAATAGTTAATGTTTTAATGGCAGGTTAACTAGAGAGTAAAGTCATGTAGAGCATGTCACGATAACGAGAGAACAATACCAACTGGCACAGGGAAAATAGTACAACAAGAACATCAATAGAATGGCCATGTAACGTTATAACATATAAATTGCACAACGGTGCACTAGTAACGATCACGCTTGCACTTTTAGAGATAGTACTTTGATTGTCATAGATTAATCTAGATAGTAACTGGCGCTGGATGCATGCCGTAACACATCATTGACCATTTTAACTCCCATGGGCACTGGCACTTTTCGGGCGCTCTTCCCATGACCTGATCGGGCCCCATTACGTTGGCATTAGTCATTCCTTTATCTAGACAATCACAAGAAGCCAATAGAGTACAGAAGAGATAAGATTGTACTAGACGAATAGACGAGAGAGTAGAGAACGTGAACAGATAAGAGGATATAGAGATTAGATGAGATAGGGACAATTCCGTAAAACAACGTGAAATTCAGATAGTAACGGTTGCATAGCACCAGGTCGGGTGCCGGCAGTCTGGTAGAAATCACAACCACCCCCTTAGCCGTGCCGTGCACACGGGTCAGTGGTCTGGCATGAACCCAAGACGAGAAAGAAAAAACACTAAGGCATGGATCGTACTGATCCTTAGGATGTAACGGGTTTTTGGGGTACAACCAGCTCGTTGACTACGGACGTTCGCCAAAGCCAAGAAGACTTACGGAGGTCTTGACAAGGATTCCCTAGTCCACGATAGTTTCTCGATGGAGAGGTGGTCCAAGTCAAGAGAAGGTGTGTAGAAAACGGGTCCGTCGTGCCTCGAGTGCTCGAAGCCGAGGGAAAATGATAACAATATTTAAAATGCTGTATAAAACGAAAACAATTGTATTTAATAAAAATGGTATTTAGTCATTTATTTTCGCTAATTTACAGATACATTATTGCATAATTTATCAGGGTCAATGGCAATTTTATATGTTATGTGTGTGTGAGTATAAAGAATCTTGAGGATATGACACGTCGTGCAAATGTCATTTAAAGTAATTAATTTATATCCTTAATGCCATTTATAACTTCCCAAGTCGAATTAACTTTAACATGGGTTAATCATGACTACATAGGGGTTATAGCCAAAACAATAGATGTATACTTATTAATAAACTTTTTGCCGAAGTCCTTGAATCGCGGCGGACCTATCCATCGCGATTCAAATCGCGACAGGTGGCTCAGGCGTGATACCAGACTGGGCCGACCTGGCTCGAATCGGGAGGGAAACGTGGCGGCGAGACCTGCCGCATTCAAGACGCGACCGGGCGGTCGACTGCGACCCACTGGTATCGCGGCGGATCGCGCCGTCGCGATATCAGAAGGGGTCCTGCCTTTTTTTTTTTTCCAGGGCGATTCCTGTTTGACACAGGGTACTTGTAAATTCCATATAAAATCGCACAATGATCCAAAAATCACGAAACAAGTTTTAAATGAAAGTAGACACGTATATCTATCAACTTGCATGATTTGAAAATAGACAAGGTTTAGACATGCTGTGATCAAGTTACATTTGGATGACCTAAACATGCATAGTCAAGGTTGAACGAATTAATTAGAGATGGATACAAGATGAAATTTAGGCAAACTAGGGGCGTTTGAAAGCTAACATGATTTCGTATTTATGAGATTTTTCTCATGGCATGGATCATGTGTGCCCAAGGTTTAAGAGTAAATAGGAATGGTCGGGTACATGGAACTGACATGAATTCAAAGAATTAATTCTCCCTCATGGGAGATCGAAATAGAGCAAAACCAAAGGATTTTTGCTCGGGATCATGAACTCTTCCTAGGTAATTTTTACACGAATTTAGCTTGAGAGATTGCCTACCTTTTTCATGGAGAAAGAAACTAGGGTTTGATGACGAAAATAGATGAAATCCCTTGCTCCAATCCTTCTTCTCCAAGCTCCTAATGTCCAGAACTCCTCCTCTTCGTCTCTCAGAGCTCCAGCCACGAACTAAGGTTTGGTGGGACGAATTTGGGGTATATGGCTAACTATAGGAGTCCTAGCCATTCTAAGAGTCCTCCCTTCTATTAAACTCTGAATTTCCTTCTTTATCTCCCACTTTCTCTTATTTATCCACCTAATAGAGTTGGGAAGGGATCCAATTTCGTGGGTAAAGTTTTAGGGTAAGTGTATGACTCTTTTTAGGATAGATATGACTTGTTTTAATAGTTAATTTGACTATTTTCTATTTATTAATTAATTAGATACGAATTTCTCTTAATTACTTCTCCTCTCATAATGGGCTATCCCTATTTGGGCCCAACAAACCATGTTAGAACCATTAGTACACCCCATTGCTAATTTAGCTTGATGGACTTTGATTTAATTCATTCTATTTCTATTTATTCCCTTTTATTCAATAAATTATTTATCTCATTTATTTAAATAAATTTTTATTTTCTTGATTTTAAAAATCAAGGTTGCTACATCCTCCCCCTCTTAAAAGAATTTAGTCCCCAAATTCATAGAACCGTAAGAGGAAGAATGACTTACTGAATAACTCCGGATAATTCCGTCGCATTAATGCTTCGGGCTCCCACGTGACCTCTTCAATTTCATGGTTTCTCCATAATACCTTTACCACGAGTATAGACCGATTCTGAAGCTGCTGCATCTTCTTGTCCAAGATTTTCACTGGCCTTTCTTCATAGGTCATATCTTTGTTCAAAATGATATCTTCATAGCTGATCACGTGTGACGGATCATACACGTATTTCCTCAGCATGGATACATGGAAAATATTGTGTACTGTTGAAAACTGGGGAGGTAGTGCCAGTCGATACGCTACCTCGCCCACTCTATCTAACACTTCAAACGGACCTATAAATCTTGGTCTCAGATTGCCTTTCATCCCAAACCTTTGAAATCCTCTGGTCGGGGATACCTTCAACATTACATGATCTCCAGTCTGAAATTCTAAATCCCTTCTTCTTTTATCAGCATAGCTCTTCTGCTTGGATTGAGCTATCTTAATTCTGTCTCTGATAATCTGTATGTCCCGGCTAGTGTTCTACACCATGTTGGGTCCTAGCCATTGCTGCTCACCTACTTCATTCTAGCATACTGGCGATCTGCAACTTCTGCCATACAGTGCTTCAAATGGTGCCATCTTGATGCTGGCCTGATAACTATTGTTGTAGGCGAATTCAATTAGTGACAATTGCTCATTCCAATACCCTTTAAAGTCTATAGCACAGGCTCGCAGCATGTCTTCCACTATCTGGTTTGTCCTTTCAATTTGTCCATCCGTCTGTGGGTGGAAAGCTATGCTAAAGTTGAGTTTCGTGCCTAAGGCAGTCTGGAGTCCCTTCCAGAATCTAGAAGTGAACCTAGGGTCACGATCTGAGACAATGGATACTGGAACTCCATGTAGCCTGACTATCTCTTTCACATACAAAGCTGCAAGCACATCAACATTCCAGGTACTTCGAATTGCTAGAAAGTGTGCAGACTTTGTCAATCTGTCCACAATAACCCAGATAGCATCAATTCCACCACGAGTTCGGAGTAAACCCATGATGAAATCCATTCCGATGCTTTCCCACTTCCATTCAGGTATGTCCAGGGGGTCTAAGTACACCGCAGGACGACGATGTTCAGCTTTTACCTGTTGACAGGTGAGGCAGTGCGCGGCATGCTCAGCCACCTCATGCTTCATGTTTGGCCACCAAAATGACATATTCATGTCTTGGTACATCTTGGTTGCGCCTGGGTGAATTGTGTACTTGGTTTTGTAGGCTTCATTCATTAGCTTTCTCTTCAGCTCCTCATTGTCAGGCACACATGTCCTGGCTTGGAATAATATTCTCCCATCCTCAGCGATGGAGAAATCTGGCGTATCAGCTATGGTCTCCCTGACTCGAACTAGGAATGGATCATTTTCCTGATGCTCTCTGATCTCGGAAAATATGTCAGGTTGAGCTTTAAGGTTAGCAACTAACATCTTATCATTTCTCTGCTCAATATTCAAATCCAGTCTGGCAAATTGTTCCAATAATTGCATCTCACCCATGACTAGACAAGATAAGGAAGCTACTGGTTTCCTACTAAGTGCATCAGCTACTACATTACCTTTACCTGGGTGATATTGGATATTGAAATCAAAGTCTTTCAAGTACTTCAGCCATCTCCGTTGTCGCATATTGAGCTCTTTTTGAGAAAACAAGTACTTTAAACTCTTGTGGTCGGAGTAGACAATAAATTGCTCCCCGTATAGGTAATGCCTCCAGATCTTGAGTGCAAAAACCACTGCAGCTAGCTCTAAGTCATGGACGGGATAGTTGACTTCATGTGGCTTCAAGTGTCTTGAAGAATAAGCTATCACTTTCTCATTTTGCATTAATACGCAGCCTAGACCGATACAAGATGCATCAGTGTAGACTGAGAATCCTGCTCCTTCGACTGGTAACGCTAGGACAGGTGCAGAAGTCAACAACTGCTTCAGGGTCTGGAAGCTTTTCTCACATTCTTTGCTCCAGACATATGGGTTCTCTTCCGCGTAGAGCGTAAGAGGTACAGCTATCTTGGAGAAGTCTTTTATGAACCGTCTGTAATAACCAGCCAGTCCAAGAAAACTTCTTATCTCGGTGACATTGGTCGGCCTTTCCCAGTTCAGCACAACTTCTACCTTGGAAGGGTCGACAACGATACCGTCCTTGGAAATAACATGACCCAGAAATGACACCTTCTCGAGCCAGAATTCACACTTGCTCAATTTGGCGTAGAGTTGATTGTCCACAAGATTTGCAGAGTGATCCTCAGATGCTCTTCATGCTCTTCCTGGTCTTGGAGTATATGAGAATATCATCAATGAATACCACGACGAAATTGTCGAGGTAGGGCCGGTAGATGTTGTTCATTAGTTGCATAAAAGCTGCAGGAGCATGGTTAGTCCAAAAGGCATGACTACAAAATTTAATGACCGTACCTGCTCTGAAAGCTGTCTTGTAGATATCTGCATCTTTAATCTTCATCTGATGATATCCCGATCTAAGGTCAATCTTAGAAAAATACTTTGCTCCTGATATCTGATCAAATAATTCATCGACACGCAGCAGAGGGTACTTGTTCTTGATAGTGAGATTGTTCAACTGCCTGTAATCGATGCATAATCTCATGGATCCGTCCTTCTTCTTGACGAACAACACTGGTACTCCCCAAGGAGAAGTACTCGGCCTGATAAATCCCTTTTCTAGAAGTTCAATAAGTTGCTCTTTCAATTCTTTCAGTTCAGCGGGGGACATCTTGTAAGGTTGGCGTGAAACCGGTGCAGCTCCAGGTGTGAGGTCAATTGATAAATTGACATCTCTTTCAGGTGGTACGCCTGGCAGCTCATCGGGAAACACGTCTGGATATTCTTGCACTATATGAATGTCTGATATTTTTATTGCTTTCTTTTCAACCACAATTGCGGCAAGAAATGCCACACAACCCATTCTTATCATGTTTTGTGCCTTTATAGCAGAGACGAGAGACAAGTGTCTCTTGTGTCTACGTCCCGTGAAGGACAGCTTAGGAAATTCATTAAAAGTAATCTTCCCTCTTGACAATCCACAATATCCCCATACGTGGATAGCCAATCGGTCCAGAATTACATCGTAGCCCTCCATGGGCATACAGATCAGATCTGCTCTAAGATTGAGTTCACCAATCTTTACATCAGCTAATGGAAAATATTTATTCAATTGAGCCTTTTCTCCCAAGGGTGTTGTGATAGGTAATTCAAATGTCATAGATACAGGTTTCTCATTTAAGGTATCAGCAAACGCTTGTGATATGAATGAATGTGTAGCACCAGTATTGAACAAAACAAATGCTGAATGAGAAAAGACCGGTAGGGTACCTTCGACTATTCCACCTTCCTCGGTGGTTTCCACCTCTTGTAGAGCTTGAAGTCTGCCTGGCTTTTTCTATCCCGCAGGACGCTTCTCATTCTCCTTCAATAGGGGACATTCTTGAATGCGGTGATCACGACTTCCACAGTGAAGGCATGCACCTGCCTTTCTCCAACATTCTTCCATTGTGTGACCTAGCTTGTCACAATGCTTGCATCTTGGCTTGTTGGTTGTGGCAGTAGTAGTGGGGACTTTGGGCTTTCGCTCCTGGCTTGGCCCATCAGTGTTACTTAACGGCCTTTTCTTGCCGTTAGTAGTCTTGCTCTGCGCTCCGGAGGTCTGCTCCTTCTTGAACATTCTGTCCTTGATGCGCTCGATGAGTTCAGTCGCATCCTCCAGGCACTGTGCTTTCCTGACCATCTCCGAATAGGTCTGGATGTCAAATGGTGCTAGCTATGTAATATATGCGGGCTTGAGCCCATTAAGGAAACACTTGGCCTTCATTCTTTCTGTACTAACCAGATGATTGGCGTACCGAGCCAATCAGGAGAACTGTGCTTCGTATTCAGCAACTGTGAGGTTCCTCTGCTTAAGTGCAGCAAACTCAGAGGCCTTCCTCTCTTGGACTCTTTCAGAGAAGAACTTGGAGTTAAAGTTCTCCTTGAACTCCTCCCATGTGAATTGTGCATTCGCTCTTGTAGCTTCAACGGACTCCCACCACGCACGGGCGTCCCTTTCAAGCTGGAAGGTGGCAGTAAGAGTTTATCTCCATCCGCACATTGCATAACGCGAAAGATACGTTCAGTCTCTTTGAGCCAGTTCTCTGCCTCGTCAGGGTCCATGGTACCACTGAATCAGGCGGATTCAAATTGTGAAAATTCCTATGTAATTCACCGGCTCTTCGGTTGTGTTATTATTGTTGTTGTCTCCAGCAGCCTGAAGTAAGGCTTGAGTAAGTTGCTGAATCGTCTGCTGCATATCATGGAGTTGTGCACGCTCCGCTGCCATTGTTGATGTTTAAATTCCTTCACAAGCAAATATTTAATGTGTGTAAGTTTAATTTTGCTGAGTTATTGAGTGTGTATTTATGCGTGTATATTTATCTATTGCCCAAGGTTCTACCCATCTCACATAGGTATGGAACTTAGATTCTAAGTCAAGGCAGGTCAAACCTAGATCATCCTATACTTAAGAATAACCTAGGCTCTGATACACAAAACTGTAACGCCCCAATGTGAAATATCGGAGCGGGATTACAGTTATTAAATAGTACATAGCGAGAAAATAAATGCAAACCATTACACAAATGGAATAATACCAATTAAACTCAAACTTCACTTATATTCCATCAACTAATGATTACATCAACTGTTCAGAGCCATAACTAGGGCCCAGAGTACTTTATTCAAAATCAAACTATTACATCATGAGTAACGACTCACTAACTCATAACTATACTAACAGACTACTACTAGACATCATGGGTTGCAGATAGGTCACTCCTGAGTCTCCTCATCGGCCCATCCTCATGAGTGTGGTCATGATCTGACTCACCTAAAACACATTAAATAAATATGCAGGATGAGCGAATAACGCCCAGTAGGACTTAATATCTCATGAACACAAGCATGCCTAAAATAGTTAATGTTTTAATGGCAGGTTAACTAGAGAGTAAAGTCATGTAGAGCATGTCACGATAACGAGAGAACAATACCAACTGGCACAGGGAAAATAGTACAACAAGAACATCAATAGAATGGCCATGTAACGTTTAACATGTAAATTGCACAACGGTGCACTAGTAACGATCACGTTTGCACTTGCAGAGATAGTACTTGATTGTCATAGATTAATCTAGATAGTAAACTGGCGCTGGATGCATGCCGTAACACATCCTTGATCATTTTAACTCCATGGGCACTGACACTTTTCGGGCGCTCTTCCCAGGACCTGATCGGGCCCCATTGCGCTGGCATTAGTCATTTCTTTATCTTAGACAATCACAAGAATGGCCAATAGAGTACCAAGAAGAGATAATATTGTACTAGACGAATAGACGAGAGAGTAGAGAGAACGTGAACATATAAGATGATATAGAGATTAGATGAGATAGGGACAATTCCGTAAAACAACGTGAAATTCCGATAGTAACGATTGCACAGCACCAGGTCGAGTGCCGGCAGTCTGGTAGAAATCACAACCGCCCCCTTAGCCGTGCCGTGTACACGGGTCATGTGGTCTGGCGTGAACCCAAGACGAGAAAGAAAAACACTAAGGCATGCATCGTACTGATCCCTAGGATGTAACGGGTTTTGGGGTACAACCAGCTCGTTGACTACGGACGTGCGCCAAAGACAAAAAGACTACGGAGGTCTTGACAAGGATTCCCTAGTCTAGTCGAGAGTATTCCCGGTGGAGAGGTGGTCCAAGTCAAGAGAAGGTGTGTAGAAAAGGGTCCGTCGTGCCTCGAGTGCTCGAAGCCGAGGGAAACAATAACGGTATTTAAAATGCTCGTATAAACGAAAAAAATTGTATTTAATAAAAATAGGGTAATTTAGTCATTTATTTCGCTCGTTTACCGAATACATTATTACATAATTTATCAGGGTCAAATGGCAATTTATAATGTTATGTGTTGTGTGAGTCTGGTTTGCCCGTGCCGTCCAAACTGGCGCGGCACGGGCGTACCGTACCGTGCCTGGGCGCCAGCGGTCGGACCCGACCACGATGGTCGACCCGAGCGACTCGTCGCGAGACGCGGCGGGTCGCGCCATGGCTCGGTCCGGTACGCACCGGACCGGGCCGGTTTGGCGCGGTCCGAGCCCTTTTTTGTTTTTTGTTTTTAACCTACTCTCTCACATCCGATGTGATTAAGAGGTCTAAATGATGTCTAATTGAGATGAAACTTTAAACATAAGTTAATTAAGAGATGATAAAAATTA
This sequence comes from Colocasia esculenta, assembly GCA_014218235.1. NCBI lineage: Eukaryota > Viridiplantae > Streptophyta > Magnoliopsida > Alismatales > Araceae > Colocasia > Colocasia esculenta. The sequence goes on along the minus strand of CM024763.1, from coordinate 25,237,869 downwards.
TAGTAATTTTATTTTAATTTTTTAAATTAATTTTTCGTCAAATAAAAATTATCCCAAAAATTATTAGATCGACTTAATCTCAACATCTAAGGATCTAAATGGTGTCTAATTAAGATGAAAGTTCAAACATAAGCTAATTAAGGGACGATACAAATTATAATAATTTTAGTTTAATTTTTTAAATTAATTTTTTGTCAAATAAGAACTGTCCCAAAAATCATTAGGTCGACTTAATCTCGACATCTATGCATCAATAACTCATAATATTTATATTTTTAGAATCAATACATTTTTCTAGTAATTATGATGACTTCAATTTTGACTTTATTTTCGAAACCAAATATCACTCTGTGAAGTGCACAGAGGGTTCGTTGTACCGCGACAAATTCTGTGTGCACTTAAGAGGTCTAAATGATGTAATTGAGATGAAATTTCAAATATAAACTAATGAAGAGATGATACAAATTATAGTCATTTTAGTTTAATTTTTTAAATTAATTTTTTGTCAAGTAAAAACTATCCAAAAATCATTAGGTCGACTTAATCTCGACACTATGCATCAATAACTCATGATATTTATATTTTTAGAATTAGTATAATTTTTCTAGTAATTATGATGACTTCAAATGTTGTTTTTTTTTGGAACTGAATGTGTCTGCTGATTTTTTTAGTGTCATATTAATATTGTATTATACATTTTAAGACATTATAGTTTTGTTTCTGTTTTCGAATCTTAATTTTGATCTAATGAAATACATTGCTCATATCATGAACCAACTTTCATGAAGAGTCCAAAGATTAGATCACATCATTCAGGTTGTAGAGAGGCTGCACTCATTGCTAATTTTTGGATTGCGATATGAGAGAGAAGGTCAAGAATAATCCATTGTATCTTTAAGTATAGATATTCATTTGATGTGATTTTAGTTGGAACTCATAGAGAAAGTCGTGGGGAACACCTTTCATGAAGAAGTTTCGAAGAGATATACCCTCATTTAAGATGTGGAAGGTATGATAATTATGTATATGTAAATCATGATGAGAGAGAATGTGAAGAATAATCTACTATAACTTTTGACATAGATCACCAATTGAGATGATTCCACTTTGAAGATGATGTTGAAAAAGAATAAAACAACTTTGATGAAGATCTCATGAGCATATAAACCTCTTTTAGGCTGTAGAAGGCGTGATATCTCTGATAGATCTGGAGGTATGAGAGAGAAAGGGGGAGAGAAAGGGTACATGTGTGAGAAGAGATGGAAAGTCTATCTTAAGTTTGGATGGTGAGTCTTCTTTTGAAATTTTCTCATTTTAAATATTAACCAAATCACAAAATTAAAAAAACAAATCAAACAAACCATTTTTCCACCGTATCTCAGTGGTACGGTACGGTACGGTACGTACCGTCCCACGGAGAATGCAGTACAGTCAATCCGAACGGTATGGCAAACCTTGCTCCCAATCTCTATTTTTTTTTGCACACCGATCCACAAGAAACAAATGGCTTGCGCTCCAAGCAAACCCTCTCTTCGGGAGACGAACCCTACCTTCTCTTCCTTGCTGTGATCCCCCCTCCTTTGGGACTGATCGGACCTTTTTAAAAGACCCACTCCCAGGGCTGAGGTGGCTACCATTTTTAACTAGCCCCTCAGATTTTTCCCTTTTTACCTCTTTTACTTTTCACTTCATCTTTGTTTTTACCGCAATACCCTTGCATTTTTAGATGGGCTGCCAGCCCATTGCTGGCCCAGTGATTAAAAATGGGTGCTCACATCCCTCTTTAGCCAAGAACTTTATTTCTGTTTCTAGTTTCACCGGTGACAATAATGCCACTTTTGAATTTCATCCATCTCATTTTGTTGCTAAGGATCGGCATACGGGGAGACCATGCTGCACGACAAGACTTCTAATGGTCTCTACTGTGTGACACGGATGAAACAATATGGGTCTTCATCATCCAGCGCCTTCCTCACCACTCGCACCACTGCAAAACCTTGGCATGCTTGATCGGCTTGGACACCCGGCGTTTAAAGTAGTTTCTCAAATTCTTCGTTCCATCGGCGTCCCTTTTTTCAAATAATCTTTTAGGTTCTCTTTGCTCAAACTGTCAACGAGCTAAGAGCCATCAACTTCCCTTCCCCACCTCCTCTTTTCAAGCTTCAGCACCATTAGAACTGGTTGTTTCTGATGTTTGGGGCCCTGCGCCCGTCACTAGTGACAATGGTTTTCGATATTATGTTATTTTTGTTGATCATTACACCAGGTTCACATGGCTTTTTCCAATAGCATCTAAAAGTGATGTTCCTTCTGTGTTTCTGAAATTCAAATCTAATGTCGAAAATATATTCTCCACAAAAATCAAAAATTTTCAAAGCGATTGTGGAGGGGAATATAATCTATTTTCCAAATATCTTGCACAATTTGGAATCTCTCATCGTCTATCTTGCCCTCACACTCATCAAAATGGCCTTGCTGAGTGCAAACATTGCCATCTTGTTAAAACCGCATTAGCTCTCTTAAGCATTGCGGGGCTTCCTCTCTCATTCTGGGATGAAGCTGTTTCATGTGCGACATTCCTCATAAATCGTCTTCCTTCACCCGTTCTTCAAAATCGCTCTCCTTTTGAACTGTTGTTCTCCAAACCACCTAATTACTCTCTATTGTGTGTTTTTGGCTGTGCATGCTACCCACATTTGCGTCCTTATAATCATCATAAATTAGCCTTTCGTTCCAAATGTTGCGTCTTCTTAGGATACAGTGGCTCACACAAGGGCTATCACTGCCTTCTTCCTTCCACGGGGCGAGTGTATATTGCGCGCAATGTTGTTTTTGATGAAAACATGTTTCCTTACTCCACCTTGATGCTCAAGTCTTCTCCATCATCGTCTCCCACTACTTTAATGTCAGTTGTGTCCATCTCTCCTGGCTTGCCATTTGCTGAGGCACCTAATCCATCCATGAGTCACATCGTGGCTAAGAATGTCGTGTCTCCCAAGCCCCATTCACCATCTACAGTAACTCCTGCCTCACCTCAACCAGCCACCACTAATTCGCCCCTCACTCCATTGCCGGGTTCCTCACAGTCCGCGAAGGACTCGGTCCTAGAGTCTGCCAATTCTAGTGCAAACTCACCTCCACCAAAGCTTTGCTCGCTCAAAGAAATTCTCCAACAAACCCAGCCCTAGTCCTCACAATCAACCTGGTACCCTCTACCTAAAGCCCTCATTGCCTCCACCATCAATGAGCCAACATCCTACACCGAAGCCAGCAAGAATGTTAATTGGAGACAGGCTATGTCTGAGGAGTTCACTGCTCTCCAGCACAATGGTATGTGGTCTCTTGTACCACCACCACCTACTACCAATATTGTGGGCTGCAAGTGGATCTACAATCTCAAACGGCATGCAAACGACACCATTGCCCGGTTTAAAGCGTGCTTGGTTGCACAGGGTTTTACACAGCAGGCTGGTCTTGACTATCATGAGACTTTTAGTTCTGTCATCAAGCCGGCCACTATTCGCCTTGTTCTCTCTGTGGCAATCTCTCGTGGCTGGCCCCTACGACAATTGGATGTCAATAATACGTTTCTTCATGGAGTACTTGCAGAGACTATTTATATGAAGCAACCACTGGGCTTTGTAGACTCTAACAAACCGACGCATGTGTGCCGCTTGCATAAAGCTCTATACGACCTTAAACAGGTACCTCGTGCCTAGTTTTTCCAGCTTTATACACCTTCTTTCGTTGGGCTTCAAGGGTTCCAACTGTGATCCATCTCTTTTTCTTTATCATCATCATGGCACAACTATGTATTTGATGGTGTACGTGGATGATATCATCATCATAGGAAGCTCTGCCACTACTCTTCATCAACTCGTCCAGGATCTCTCATCTGCCTTGCTCTCAAAGACCTGGGTGATTTACATCTTTTTCTTGGTATCCAGGTACTCCGGACACCTGATGCATTGCACCTCTCCCAGCTGCAATATGTTGTTGATCTCTTGCGCAAGGCGGACCTCTTGGATGCCAAACAGGTATCCACACCTTTAGCTCCTCGTTGCTCTCTCTCCATCACTAATGCCGATCTCTTACCTGATCCAACAATATATCGGAGTCTTGTAGGCAGCCTTCAATATATATGCCACCCTCACCCGCCCAAACATTGCTTTCGCCGTAAACAAAGTTTGCCAATTCATTGCTGCACCGAGAACTGCCCATCTCACTACTGTCAAGCGCATTTTACGTTATCTCAAGGGCACCATCCAGCATGGCCTCACTTTACGGAAATCCGCTTCTTTCCAGCTCACCGCATATTCTGATGCCGATTGGGCGGGTTGTCCCGATGATCGGCGCTCTACAACAGGTTCTGCATTATTCATTGGTCGCAACTTGCTGCATTGGAGTGCAAAGAAGCAACCAACAGTTGCACAGTCAAGCACTGAAGCAGAACTAAGAGCCATCGCTTCTGCCACAATGAGATCTTTGGCTCTAGCATTTGATGCGTGAGCTCCAGCTGCCATCTACGAGCAAACCCGTGTTGTGGTGTGACAACATTAGTGCTTTGTATCTTGCCTCTAATCCAATGTTTCAAGCACACACCAAGCATGTTGAGGTCGACTTCCATTTTGTGCGGCAGCTTGTACTACAATGGCATCTATCAGTACAACACATCTCCTCCCAGGATCAGGTGGCAGATATTTTTACCAAGAGCCTAAGCTCCGCACAGTTCCATCTTCTTCGTGGCAAGCTTAACATGACTCCTCTCGTTCAGCTTGAGGGGGCGAGTAAAGGAGAGACCACGTAACTCCTCCCACCAGCGATAAGGATCCCATGCATGTTCTCATGTTTATCCTTATCGCCACGATTATGGCCAATCTGTTGTTGTGTAACAATACTCCATGATATCGGGAGATCGTGTACATCTGTAACAACCATCTATGTATATAAATATAACACCAAAGGGTGGAGGACGGTGCACTTTCTGATCCTCTCCAAACTCTCTGCATCAGTCTTTTTATTTCTCTCATCTCTCCCCCACTGGCTCCACTGAAAAGAAAGATACAGAAACAAGACACAGAAGGCAGAAGGATTGGAGAAGAGGTTACGCAAGCTATGTTGCGTACCGTGCCATATTATATATATAGGAGAACAATCTCAGTTACACAAGGATTCTACAGAGTTATCTGTGTACAAAGTCCTAATGTGATATACAGTAGAAGAACCAATCCAAGTTGAGTTGGATTAACATGGATCGTATGGCACAGATGTCTGTACGTGGGATACCTCCGGACATATCTGCTGCACAAGACATGAAGCTGGTCGTGCTGCAATCGGACTCCGGGAGGCGCTCGCCATGCACGCAGATGCATGGGCGTGAGACGACGTCGATGTAGCATGGTCGGCTACGTCTTTTACACGCCCCCTCAAGCTGACGTGATTAATCACATTGAGCTTGTCACGTAGCCAGGTAAACCGGCCGTTGGGCAGACCTTTCGTCAGAATATCGGCTAGTTGGTCTTTTGTAGAGACAAAAGACACCTGCAGAAGTCACCGAGAAACCTGTTCACGGACAAAATGAAATTCGATCTCGATGTGTTTTGTCCGAGCATGGAAGACGAGATTGACAGCAAGATACGTAGCTCCAATCTTGTCACACCATAGAATTGGTGGAGAGGATGTGTAAAGGCCGATCTCAAGTAAAAGTGAGCAGAGCCAGATAAGTTCCGTTGTAGCATTGGAGAGGGCTTTGTACTCCGCCTCCGTGCTAGAACGAGCAACAGTAGCTTGTTTCTTAGATCTCCAAGAGATGAGATTGTTGCCGAGGAAGACGAGGTATCCGCTGGTGGATCGACGATCAGAGGTGGATCCAGCCCAATCTGCATCGCTGAAGGCATGAAGTTGAGAACTCGAGGACCACTGGAGAAGAAGCCCATGATGTGCGGTCCCGTTGAGATAGCGCAGCAGACGTTTGACAGCAACCCAATGCTCAGGTTTGGGATCATGCATGGACTGACAGGCGCAGTTCACGGCGAAGGCAATATCTGGGCGCGAGATGGTAAGGTACTGAAGAGCCCCCACAAGACTGCGGTAGTGGGACGCATCAACATAATTGGAACTGGGAGAGGAACTAGCTGACGTGGCACCAACAGGCATGGCCAAAGGCTTGGCGTTGTCCATCTTCGCACGCCGGAGGATGTCGATGATGTACTTGGATTGAGAGAGAACATAGCCTTGGGGGTGGGGGCAAAGTGCAATCCCCAAGAAGAAGTGAGCTGGTCCAAGATCACGAACTGCGAACTCCGCACTGAGGGAGTGGATAAGAGAGTCCACGCCCCCTGGATCAGATCCCATGACAAGAATGTCATCAACATAAATGAGAAGAAATAATTTATGTGCACCAGTCATCTTAAAAAATAGTGATGGATCAGTCTTGGAGCCTGTGAAACCGAGCTGATGAAGACGAGAGCTGAGACGCGTAAACCAAGCTCTGGGCGCCTGCTTGAGACCATACAATGATTTGTGGAGGTGGCAGACATGGTTGGGAAACATGGGGTGATGAAAACCCGGGGGCTAATCCATGAAGACCGTCTCCTCAAGGTTCCCATGTAGAAAAGCATTTGACACATCTAGCTGCCGAATGGGCCACCCACTGCTGATGGCGAGAGCAAGAAGTAGGCGAATAGTGGTGATTTTAATGACGGGGCTGAAGGTCTCATGAAAGTCCACACCGGGCTGCTGTCGAAACCCTTTGGCCACAAGGCGAGCCTTGTGACGATCGATCGACCTGTCAGCCTTACGTTTAAGGCGAAAAACCCACTTACAGCTAACCACATTCATGTCGGAGCGCCGCGGCACGAGGGTCCATGTGTCGTTCCTTAGTAAGGCATCAAACTCGACTGCCATGGCAGCTCGCCATGCAGGATCCTTGCACGCTTGGGTGTAGCACGTGGGCTCCGCATCACTGGTGCTGGTTGATAGCGCCTGTGCCTCAGCAGCGGGCGCCGTCGCGTAGATGTCCGCAAGTGCCCTGGTGCGAGGTGGGGGGGACGCAGAGCCAGGCGGGTGGGAAGCACGCACAGGGGCCGGTGCAACCACAGACCTGGCGGGGGACCCAACGTTGGAGGAAGCAGGGTGTGGTGGATCCTGCCGTAAAGGTGCGACAGAGTGGTGGCTGGAGATGCAACTTCTGAAGTAGCAGTGCTGGGAGCCCCCCCCCCCCCCCCCCCCCCCCCCCCCTGGGGGCAGTGGGGTGGCAACGGTCGGCGCGGATGCCTCTGTAGCGGGAGGGAGGGTGGCACACACACCAGGGACTGCGGCACCAGCAGAGCGCGAAGGTGAGGAGCCCGATGAGGGTGGCCACCCGGAAAAGGCCCTGCGAGGCCCACAGCTGAGGGCGTAGTGGATGGTGTCACCGTCGTTGAATCTGCAAGAGGAAACACAGTTTCATCGAAAACAACGTGACGGGAAATGTAAAGGCGCCCGGTGGTGAGGGACAGGCAGCAGTAGCCAAGATGCAGGTTGCTGTAGCCTAGGAAAAGGCATCGTTCGGATCGTTGGGAGAGCTTGTGAGCAGCATATGGACGAAGGTACGGATAACATGCACAGCCAAAGGTGCGAAGGGTAGAGTAGTCAGGCAATCTATTAAAGAGACACTGGAAGGGTGAGTGGGAGCGAAGAACCGGGGTAGGAAGGCGATTGATGAGATAGGCGGAAGTGGAGACGGCCTCGTCCTAGAAGCGGTGTGGCATGGAGGCTGTGGCTAGCAGAGCTAGAGCGGTCTCAACAATATGCCGATGTTTTCGTTCCGCCGTGCTGTTTTGTTCTGGCATATGAGGACAGGAGACACGGTGCTAAACACCACAGCGCTTGAGATGTTGGTGAAGGGCCTGGTATTCGCCACTCTAGTCAGATTGGAGGGCGAGAATACGGCGGCCAAACTGTCGTTCTACATGTTGCTGAAATTGAATAAACACATCTAGCACACCGGACTTACGTTTGAGAGGAAAGAGCCATGTATACTTTCTAAAGTCATCCACAAAAATAATGTAATAAAGAAAACCACAGTGCGAAACAACGGGAGTAGGTCCCCACAAGTCAGAGTGGATAAGTTGGAGAGGTTTTATTGATATAGAAGAAGATCTAACAAAGGGTAATTTGTGACTCTTTGACAAACTACAAGACTCACAAATAGAACGAACTGGATGATGGGTGACAAGCAATCCAAACTTGAGTATTATTTAGATAGTACACGGAAGTTGGGATGACCAAGCTTAGCATGCCAGACTGGGGAAGGAGCACGTTCACCAATGGTGCTGAGATTGGCCATCCGGAATGGAGAAAAACGATAGAGGCCGCCTTCAGGTGCCCGCGCAACAGAACCCTCCCCGATGTCCGATCCTTCACAAGACAATAAGAAGGGTGAAACTCAAGATAGACATCATTGTCAGAAGTTAACTTGTGAACAGAGAGTAAGTTCCGTATGATGACAGGAACATGAAGGACGTTGTGAAGAGTGAGGGGTCGAGAGGAGGAGGGTAGAGTAGCGGAGCCAAGCCAAGATATGGGCAAACCTGCGCCATTCCCGACATGAAGTTTATCAAAACCTGTGTATGTCGTAGGGTCCAAGAGGTGGTGGTAATCTGGAGTGATGTGGTGAGTCGTACCACTATCGGGATACCATGCAGTGGAGTGCCCAACTGGAGGAGCAGCATGGCTGTAGGCAGTTGCATAGGCCACTGGGTTCGCTGCTGAACCGATGCCATGGTTGGTGGGTGGAGCACCATAGATAGACGGTTTCCAAGCATGCGGAGGAGGTGACTGGATGGCTTGCTGTGGCTGGGGGCCTCCTACAAAGGCTTTGTTGAAGCGTTCTCTGCACTCATAACCACAATGGCCAAATTGATGACAAATTTGGCAGCAGGGCTCGCGGTTCCTGCCGCGGCCACGTCCACGGCCGCCACCGCCTCCGTCACGGCGGCCGCCACCGCCTCGTCCCGCGCTGGCAACATTGGCCGTGGGATGCTCAGGCTCATCCACGAAAGACCGTTGCTGGGCCATGATAGTTTCATGGGCGATGAGGTGAGCGAGGACGTCCTCAAGCGTGACCGCTTCGAGACGAGTAGCTACACTGGAGATAAACACTTCGAAGCTTGGTCCAAGTCCAGCAAAGACCACCATGACAAGGTCTTGATCATCAACTGGTTGCCCAATCGCTATAAGTTCATCCGCAATAGCTTTGATTCCTTGCACATACTCATAGACGGAGGATGTACCACAGCGAGAAGCATGGAGCCTAGTGCGGAGTTGGAGGACCCTAGACTTGGAGCGGGAGGCGAACGCCCTAGCCAAAGCATCCCAGACGTCTTTGGCGGTGTCATGGCCGACAACAAGCGGGATGAGGGGCTCGGTAAGAGAGGAGATGATCCAAGAGAGGACCATCTGATCGGCCCTCTCCCAAGTGGCAAAGTCAGGGTTAGCTTCCTGAGTCTTGGTGCCATCATCACCGGTGGAGGTAAGCATCTTATCAGGGCGCTTCGTGGTACCATCAACCATGCCAAGATGGCCATGGCTCTTGAGGAGGGGAACGAACTGGGCCTTCCACAGTAAATAGTTATCCCGCGTGAGCTTGAGAGGAAGAAATAGCATCACGTTTGGGACGGTGGAAGAGGCTTGCTTGCTGTCCGCTATGGATCAAAGTGCTGTAGAGAAAACGGGCTCTGATACCATGAAAAGAAAGATAACAAAAACAAGACACAGAAGGCAGAAGGATTGGAGAAGAGGTTACGCAAGCTATGTTGCGTACCGTGCCATATTATATATATAGGAGAACAATCTTAGTTACACAAGGATTCTACAGAGTTTATCTGTGTACAAAGTCCTAACGTGATATATAGTAGAATAACCAATCCAAGTTGAGTTGGATTAGCATGGATCGTATGGCACAGACGTCTTCTGTACGTGGGATACCTCCGGACATATCTGCTGCACAAGACATGAAGCTGGTCGTGCTGCAATCGGACTCCGAGAGGCGCTCGCCATGCACGCAGATGCATGGGCGTGAGACGACGTCGACGTAGCATGGTCGGCTACGTATTTTACATCCACCTCCACGTATAGGAACCCCTAACCCATTGGCAACGCTCGCGATGCCAGTGTTCAGCCGGACCATCGCGGCGGGGCCACACACCACTCCCAACCACACACTTCGCTGCCCCATCTAGGTGTGATGCTTTGCTGTTGCTGCCAGCGACGTCGATCATCGCCGTCGCCTAACAACAGCACCATGCACCGGCGTTTTAGGAGAAAGTGTAGCATCCACCACCGCAGGAGGGAGGGGGGGCGCCCTGCCACCCTGCCTCATACAAGGCTCCTTGCCGTTTTGCATGGAGGCACCAAAAAAGGGCCCTTGGGTCATTTGTGGTACAGGAGAGAGAGACCTCCCACCTACCGCAGAGGCCTTTTTCCCCTCCCCTCACACCCTTCGCCCTCCCCCCCTCTTCCCTTCCTCTTCTTCTTCTCTCCATATATGATATATATATATGTATTTTCATATATGGAAATTAAGTTGTGGATGGCTCGGTACGGGCACGTCTCTCATCACCGCGACTTCAACATATATATGTATATATGTAATGAGTAGATGTTAAGTCGCGACGATGAGAGACGCGCCTGTACTGAACCATCCACAACTTAATTTCCATATATGAAAATATATGGAATATATATATATATATATATATATATATATATATATATATATATGTAATGAGTATATATTACAATATATAGTGCAGTGCTTCTTATATATATGTGTGTGTGTTTATTTCCATATATGTTTCTATATATATATATATTATATATATATATATATATATAATCTTATTAAAATATATGAAAATAAATAAATATATTATTTATTTAAATGGGAACAAGCACATATGTATAAGAAGCTTATATATATATATATATATATAATGAGTATATATTACAATATATAGTGCAGTGCTTCTTATATATATGTGTGTGTGTGTTTATTTCCATATATGTTTATATATATATATATTATCTTATTAAAATATATGAAAATAAATAAATATATTTATTATTTATTTATTTAAATGAGAATATATATGTGAATAATTAAGCATGTATATGTTCTCATAATATGTATAGATGTTGAAGTCTCGGAGATGAGAGACGCGCCCGTACCGAGCCATCTATAGCTTACAGAAATCCTACCTCCTGTGACGATGGGAAAGAAAAGGGAGTGTGCTGCAACTCCAAATTATGAAGCTCAAGGACCAACATCCTCTGTGTGTGTGTGATCCTACCTCCTGTGACGATGGGAAAGAAAAGGGAGTGCGCTGCAACTCCAAATTATGAAGCTAGGACCAAAAGAAAAGGGAGTGTGCTGCAACTCAAAATTATGAAGCTCAAGGACCAACATCCTCTGTGTGTGCAAAACAATTGCTGCTCATTGAATGTGTTGTGCAAAACAATGAATATGTACTTTATTGCTGATCACATACATAATATGTTCTCTCCATATCTGTCAATTAGGACCATTTTTGACTCACTATGCATATTACTCAACCTATATATCATGCATATCCTTGAATATGTAGCATTGTTATAGTTTCTATATTTAGACGGAGACAATTTAATACGTTCTTCAACCATCTCCACCCCCCCCCATCCATAGTACATCATCTTCTATCAGCATATATAATTCAAAGCATCTAACTTTGTGTAGAGGAAACTTAGTTTAAAAAAATTAAGATCCATATAAACAACAAAAAATGAGAGGAATGTTTACAAAACAAATAGGTTTTAGGTGTGGTTTACAGACACATTTGGAAAGCAAAGAATTATAATTTAAAGATATGATTCTCAATAAAGTTTAAAGACATTTTTATACCAGAGACCAACACTTTGCTATGTTTCTTTACATCTATGCATAGACATTTGAGGATGCTATATGGCTTTAAGCATTGTATTTTATGTTTTATTGTCTATGTCTTTGTAGATTGATAATTGTAGTATTAACTGTATTGATATCTACCAACAACTAGCCTTTCAACACCCTTCGCTAGTTAACCATACACTTCAAGTAAGTATAAAAACTATTGCAGTTGAAGCCTAATTAATCTATATGTAGAACATCAAATCATAAAGTAAACATTAATTTCTTGTTATTTCAGTTGAAACCTAATTACCCAAGAAAAACATTAAATTATTATGCATCTAAAGTTTCTCTTTCATGGAATTCATCTCAAAGTTTCTCAAAAGGATCTATACATGCTAAGAGAATCCAAGGAAATGACCACTTCATTAGCAACAATTTAGTAAATCATGCATTTCATAAGCATCCACATGACTTTCTTGGGCAAAGAGAAATGCTGCGAGAAAATGATGAAGACGTGCATGAGGTGAGTTTATCTAGTCTTACGTTTACAAAGACCTACTCATACAATATCAATTAATTTGATAGATCATAAATAGTTTTTTTAATTGTTTATCCGTAACATGTTTATTATTTGTGTTTCAGCATAGTATTATTCAAGTTGTACATGGTAACTGTATGGAGTAAAATCTACTCTAAATGTGTGGAACCCTAAGGTAGAAAAGCAAAATGAATTTAGTCTGTCTCAAGTTTGGCTCGTAGGAGGAGATCGAACGAATACTTTAGAAGCTGGATGGGGGGTAAGCATCATCTATGTTTACTTATAACCATGCTTTTTTGCTCATTTTAATAGTAATAATCATATATTCATTGAAAATCATGTCATTTTTGTATTTCCACATTATTGTCATAATATGCCTTCAATGATTTCATCTATCTCCTTGATGATTATCATTAGTTTTTTGAGTGTTGTGACAAATATATGTAGGTCTTTTTTTACATGTCAAACCTAGAGGCATTCCATATTCAAAGAATCACTAACATTCACATATACAACTAATCCATGGTATGTAATCTTGTTCATAACAAGATCGATGATTGAACATCTCATAATATATAAATATGAGCAGAGTATTTCCTTAGTAGTATAGAGTAGCTTAGAATAAGAGCCAATACTACATTGGAAGTAAAAGACATACAAATCATATATGCATACATAAACTTCTAGGGTTAACTTGCATTCATGCGAAGTTAACCAATTGGGTGGCTATTGTCTCAGTTAGGTGGTGAAGGATGTAAAAGCAAGTATCTAGATATTATTCTATTCTAGATAAAATCTAAGATGGAACACCAGAAAGCTAAGTAATTGATGGTTGTTTTTTTTTTTGGTGGGGGGGGGGGGGGGGGGGGAGGGTGGACAATAATATGAGAACATGAATCTTGATGTGGTTAAGGATGTTTAGGAGAGGGCATTATTATCTCACTCACTTTTTATAAAAGAGGCTGGTCATGGGTTCAAAAATAACATCTTGTCATTATACAAAGAAAAAGAGTTGTTTAGATTTTTTCAGGGCCTATGCTCTTGCAATCTTATTTAAATGTGTAGAACATTGTTGACTTATTACCAAAGAGATCATGTAAACTTTGAATGATAACCTTGCTTTCATTAGTCATTAATATATATTATCAGCAAATAAATTTTGAATGGAAGAACTTACCCTTGGTTGGTGGAAGCTCCAACTACACACGTGTTTCATATCTGACAGTAGAAACTCAATTTTCAGGTATTCCCAACAATGTATATATGGAACTACCGAGCCTAGATTTTTCATATATTGGACTATAAGTACTTCGCTATTCTTGATTGATTTATTCATGTAGCATCGTCTTTGCACTTATTGTGTTATCAATCCATCTAATTTATGCTGTCCTATTTTTATTCAAGTACTTGAGTACATGGTATTTACTTTTTTACACCATTCAAAATTTCTAAAATTACTTATACTACTATCTCTTTTCCTTGTAAATTTTAGGCAGATCAATATAAGACATGATGTTACAATCTCAGGTGCCCTAGTTTTGTTCAAATCAATCCGCATACTATAAACTCTAATTTGCGGCCAGTTTCTGTGTATGGTGGTCCACAATATGCCATAGATGTTGAAATATTCAAGGTAATTGTAATCACTTAGCTATAGCAACCCTTAATGTTTGAGATCAAGACAAAATGTTTATATTATGTGAAATTTTGATGGTATAAATACAAATATATCCTATGTACATATCATATTCTACTATTATAATATATATTTTTTTTCATTACTTGATCACCGTCTTGGTTGTGTTTATAGGATAAGGTAACTGGAAACTGGTGGTTACGTTTGCAAGGTGTGGACATGGGTTATTGGCCAAAAGCACTCTTTCCATACCTACTTGAAGGTGCCACTTATGTTGATTTTGGAGGTGAGATCTATTATAGACGTGTAGGATCACATACAAGGACGCAGATGGGTAGCGGCCATTTTGCCGAAGAAGGTTTCAAGAAAGCATGCTTCTTCAAAAATGTCTAATTTCTTGATGATTCCTACGTGTATCGGACTCCTGCCCCTATAGATGTAGTAGAAGATGCCAACAAATGTTATGACCTGAAAGTGGGTAGGAAAACGGATGGTCTATGGGGCCAATTTTTCTTTTTGGGGGGGCCCGGTGGATCCGATCAGTGCACCTAGCTAGCTAGGTAAATTGATCTTATTGAATGTTAAATAAAAGGTAAATACATAAACACATATTGTCATAGTATACATAAGGTGTGGATAATGAGGGAAATCAATATATGTTAAATTAACGCTGAATTTCATTTGTTTCAAACTAGGATGAAGAAGTTGTCGTACCTCTCATATAATGGTTATTTATTTTCATATGAAAAGTGAGTTATGGAATATTAATTTATAAAAATTGTATCTACGTGTAAAATTCAACTTATGTAAACAAGGAGCGGTGAATAATAGTTAAGACCATCTACATGGTTATGAATAAATGTGTGGCCCCCACAATTGCATAGGCTCTCAAATCAATAGGAGAAGAACTCAACTTAACTTTCTAAATAATTTACAGTAGATGGACATCAAGTAAGACGGAAATAGAGTTTATACCAAATAAAGTGGGTAACTTAAAACAAGCTAGTTGTAAAAGAGGCCATCTGCCAAAGATCTACTGCTTTTTTTTTTTGTTGATAGCGAAGGATCCAAGGCTTATGATTCAGTGCTTAACATCAAAAGGTTAAAGGTTCGAGGCTTGACATAACCATGATATTTGAACTAATTGCACTTTTAGTATCGGGTAATCTCTCTACATGAGCGTGAGAAGAATCGAACTCATCACCCATGCACTCTTTGGGTGGGAGATGAGTTACCAATCTATACTAATATGATATAACTCAGTCTTGATGCTGCTATGCGGCTGCACCAAGACAATCTTATTCTCTCCATAACATAACCCTCTCTAAAAATAGAAATACAGGTAGTTTAAATGAAGTAAATAATTATCTTCCTATTTTCTTTCTCCAACTTTCTCTCCTATTAAATTTTTCAAAAATATATCTAAACGTTCAAAGAACTCTCAATCTCACTCTCACCCTTCTTAAACTAACAAAAATTGGTTATATAATTTCACTCTCTTTTCTTTCCCATTAAACATCTTCTCATTCTTAAAAACTCACGTCTTTATTCAAAATCTACTTTCATAAATATTAAAAACTATTACCCTCATGTATACTACTTATAAAATTTATTAATTCAAACCTAACGATTTTTCGTCCAATGTACAAGCATAGAACTAGTTCATATATATATATATATATATATAATATATATATATATATATATATTAAAAATATATATGAGTGTGTGGTTAAATAGGAGAGAATTAAACGAAGAGGAGAGATGACAAGGATCATCGTCATGAGTATATATATAGCAGGGAAGGAGTCAGTGGACTTCCTATTTTGTTACAAAGAAGAAAGAAAAGCTCAAATTGTCATGTACTTAGTGCACCTGATATGATTACACACTTTGAAAGGATAATATTTGTCGCACATAGTGTGCAAGCTCAGTAGTTAACATTCTTCAATATATAGTTTTTTTGATCTTAGGTTTAATCCCTTACCCTTTCATTCACCTACCAACACAAAAAAGAAAACATTATATATGTCTCTCTCTTTAAAATATTATATATCATATTCGAATATATACTCTTGAAATCTACTTATTATATTGTATACCATTGAAATTAAAAAAAAATAGGTCAATTATTCCTATCGTTTGTAGGCCATTAGAATGGCAGTAATGTTTGTCCTATCAAGCTAAAGGAACTATTAAAAAAGAATTACCAATTATATTTCAAAGGGCAGTGACACGTGGGACTGCCATGCTGGTGCATTGAATTGAGGAAACATGGTGTTACAAAACCATTTTCCCTTTAGTGCTTGGAATTGTTAAATTCCAAACTATATAACTTATTCGTATTTAATTCTAGTTTTTTTCTTTTTCTTTTTATTTTGTTTACTCAAAGTTCTTAATAATGCCAAGCTATCAAGTGAGATGCAATTAGTCTCTCAAGTGGTTTGGTATAAACTCCCTAGAGAAGATATATACTTATAAAAAAATGTGTCATCATAAGGGTATATAAATAAATATGATAGTATAATCTCTTCCTCCCTCATAATCACGGTTGGCCGTACCGCGATGTACGGTGTACCGCCGCGGTACGGCTAAACCGCACCGTGCCTGGACTCTCGCGAGCCCAAGCACGGTCGGGTCACCCCATTGAGGTGACCCGGATGTCCCGCGGTGGCACGCCGCAGCACACCGCGAACCGGACCGCTTCGATCCGATCCGGTCTATTAATTTTTTTTTTTTCATACCTTTCTCATATCAGGTGTATTAAAGTGATGTAAATAGTGTCTAAATGAGATGAAATTTTAAACATAAACTAATTAAGAGATGATACAAATTATAGTAATTTTATTTTAATTTTTAAATTAATTTTTTGTCAAGTAAATATTGTCCGAAAAATTATTAGATCAACTTAATCTCTACATTTAAGGGATCTAAATGGTGTCTAATTGAGATGAAATTTCAAACATCAACTAATTAAGAGATGATACAAATTATAGTAATTTTAGTTTAATTTTTTAAATTAATTTTTTGTCAAGTAAAAATTATCCCAAAAATCATTAGGTCGACTTAATCTCAACATCTATGCATCAATAATTTTTGATATTTATATTTCTAAAATCAATATATATTTTATGGTAATTATGATGAGTTTAGATTTGAGTTTACTTTCGGAATCGAATGTCGTTCCGACGAAATGTACACAATTAAAGATAATACCCATGGTTCGCCGTACAGCGGCAAACCACCGCGGTACATGCTGTAACACCCCGAAAATTTTATTTCCTAGAAAAATATGAATAATTTGATGATTAAATATAACTATTATCATGAGATGTAATTAGTCTTAATTTAGGACTTATTAGAGATAATAAATAATATTTCAAGTGTCGTACTTAGATGTGCGCATTCTGACAGGGCGACACTGGAAAACTGTAATTGAAATCTGAGAACACCATAATTCTTAGAAAAATATGGTGATATCATAAATATAAATATTCGGAATTGTTGACATGCGGATATCGAGATTAGGCTGACGTAACTATTTTTCGGGTGATTTTTCACCCAATAAAAAATAAATTCTAAAAATTAAATTAAAATCACTATAATTTGTAAAAACCATTACATTAGCCTATGGCTGAAATTTTAACACAAATGGACACCATTTGAATATATTTACATAAGGATTATAGGGCCAGCCAAATTATGGGCTATTTACGGTGGTAATTTTCTAGGAATTTTAGGTTCCCTACATGTTAAGGGATATGTGAGCCATCTTACTTGGGTGTGAAGCCTACACGTTTGTCTCTTAGGTGTTGCCATGGAAACCAAATGGTTTCTACAGTGACACCTTGATGGCCGACGTGCCATTGTGCATGGGGAGACCTGCTGGGTTATAAAAACACCCCTCACCTCTTCGTGCAAACCTTCCACTTCTTGTTTCTGTCTCCTTCTGTTTCTTGTTGCTGGAGCTATTGCTGTGGGAGCTGCCGGAGCTACTCCTTTGTTTAGAAGAAGTCACTCCTACTATTGTGTGTTGTTGCTTCCATCAGAGGTGTTGCGAGTTACTGGGGACTATTTGTAGACACGCGAATTTTCCCACCGCGGGCAAATTTTTGAGTTGCGTCGTAACGCCAAAAATGGCATTTTTTTTGCCTCGCAAGAGTGTTTTCCCAATATTTCTGGATCTCGCTTCTTCCTCGGTGCTTCCCAAGGGGGTCCGGTCGCGTCCGCTATGGTGGACATTTTTCATCGAACCGCCTTTCTAAATCGCGTCCTGCATCCCTGCTGTGATTCAGACTCTGACAGCGGCCCGAAAAGTCATCGCGCGCAGGCCCGTAATCATGATAAAATCTTATAATCGAGTCCATGTCAGCAGACGCAATTCAGAGATGTCAAATCCGCATGTCGCGTTAGCAGACAACACATTCTTGAGTCGGTATGCCAAGTCTTAATCGCGTCCGGGCGTCCCACCGTGATTCAAGTCGCGGCGGCCTGCCCCGACGCGATTCATAGAGGCGGTGCAACGATTCCCGCGCCATCAAACCAACCTTCTAAATCGCGACATACAGACCTGACGCGAGTCACTTCTTTAATTGCGGCTGCTGTCCTGGACGCGATTTTGCTCCAGTGCCTATAAAAATGAAGTCGCGCAGAACGGAGGGGGTTGGACATTTTTGGTTGGGGGGGGGGGTTTCATTTCATTGGCATTTTTAGAGAGAGAGAGAGAGAGCTCAGAGTGGTGAAGCCCTGCCGGTTTCCCATCACGCCGTCCTCATCTCTTGGAGCTCGTCGCCGTCGTCTTCCTCTCCATCGCACGCGTATTTCGGAGCGGAACGTCGTCTTCCTCTCCATCCTCCGTCGCCCGACCGGCAGCGCCGTTACGCCGTCCGGCACTTAGGGAAGCACCCCCTCCTCTTACTCGCTTCTTTCCTCCTCCGGACCCCACGTGGTCTTTTATATTTTCTCTCCTCCGGACCCCACGTGGTCCTTTACATTTCATATCACCCGGCCCCTACGTGGCCCCTTTTGCTTTATTTACACACACACATGCATATATACACATACATGTTTTAGGGGTTTTAAAGACCACCAAAAGGTGTGTTCTTTTCCATTTACCCCTTTTATTTCATTTTTAGGATTTGTATACTGCACATCTGTCTAATCCGCTTCTCATTTTATTGTCTTTTTTGCAAGGTAACCGAGCTGAATCTCCTTTACCGACCGGCCGTGGAAGGAGGAGGGTGAACCCACGCCACATCCTGCACTTTCTATGGGTGAAAGGTACCCCCTTTTCTCGCCCGTTACATTCGGTACCCTCGTGTACCTGGCGATCGCGGTTTCTTTATTTTTGTCATTTAACGCTTTTTTTACTCTATATCACACGCACACACCCTTTCCCATTTCCATTCTTTCGCGTACTTCTCACCTACTTTGTGGGACCCGTGTTTTCCACCCCCCCCCCCCCCCCCCTAAAAAGGGAGCGGAAATCCGCGTCTACACTATTGAGTTGCACCCTTGGCTCCATTTCCCTTCCATCAACTGTAGGTCATCGGAGTGAAAGTATTACCCATCAAGAGAAGGTAGGATTCATTCTCTCTTCTCTTCTGATTCTTTCTTTTTCCTCCATTCTTGCCTTCTACTTTGGCTAAGAAGTTCTTGACCATGCACATGTCTGCACTTTATCTTGTAAACCATCCTTAGAACAGTGTGATAATCTTCTGTAAACATGTTTTAGCAAGTGTTGTCTAGATGAATTGTATACCCAGTACTTCATTTTCTAAATTCTTGGCCAATCAGGTGTAGGATTACTTCTTCTTTCTCTCTTCTCATTCTTGTTTCCTATTCTTGCTCAAGAGCCTCATGATTAGGTGTTTTCCATGTACTTATACTTGACTCTAATTCCAAAAACACTCATAGAAGTTTTGTTCTATTCCTTGTAACCATGTTTATGTTATAGAGAAACTTATCCTAATATATATAGGAATTGTCATGATTTTGGCACGATTGTATGTATGTTAGATGAACATTAAATGGTTGTGGTGGGTTGACTTAAAGGACTAAATAAATTTATTTATATTTTTCAACCTCTTTATGTGATGTTCTTATGTTTTACTCATTTTTTTATGTTTACTCATTTTAAATATTAATCAAGTCACAAAACTAAAAAAAAACAAATCAAACATACTATTTTTCCACCGTACCTCAGCGGTACGGTACGGTACGATACGTACCTTCCCACGGAGAATGCAGTACGGTCGATCCGAGCGGTACGACGAACCTTGGTGTGAGTATAAAGAAATCTTGAGGATATGACAAGTCGTGCAAATGTCATTTAAAGTAATTAAATTTATATCCTTAATGCCATTTATTAACTTCCCAGTCGAATTAACTTTAACATGGGTTAATCATGACTACATAGGGGTTATATAGCCAAACAGCAGGAGTATATGCTTAATTAAACTTTCTGGTCGAAGTCCTTGAATCGCGGCGGACCTACCCGTCGCAATTCAAATCGCGACAGGCGACTCAGGCGCGATACACAGACCAGGCCGGCCTGGCTCGAACTGGGAGGGAAATGCGGCAGCGAGACCTGCCACGTTCAAGACGCGACCGGGCGGCCGACCGCGACCCACTGGTATCGCGGCGGATCGCGCCGTCGCGATATCCGAAGGGGTCCTGCCTTTTTCCTTTTTTCCAGGGCAATTCCTGTTTGACATAGGGTACTTGTAAATTCCATATAAAATCGCACAATGATCCAAAAATCACGAAACTAGTTTTAAATGAAAGTAGACATGTAGATCTATCAACATGCATGATTAATTGGAAAATAGATAAGGTTTAGACATGCTGTGATCAAGTTACATTCTATGACCTAAACATGCACAATCAAGGTTCAATGAATTAATTAGAGATGGATACACGATGACATTTAGGCAAACTAGGGGCGTTTGAAAGCTAACATGATTTCGTATTTATGAGATTTTTCTCATGGCATGAGATCATGTGTGCCCGAGGTTTAAGAGTAAACATGAAGGGTCGGGTACATGGAACTGACAAGAATTTAAAGAATCAATTCTCCCTCATGGGAGATCAAAATAGAGTGAAACCAAAGGGCTTTTGCTCGGGATCATGAACTCTTCCTAGGGTAATTTTTACACGAATTTAGCTTGAGAGATTGCCAACCTTTTTCACGGAGAAAGAAAACTAGGGTTTGATGACGAAAATATGATGAAATCCCTTGCTCCAATCCTTCTTCTCCAAGCTCCTAACATCCAGAACTCCTCATCTTCGTCCCTCAGAGCTCCAGCCACGAACTAAGATTTAGTTGGGACGAATTTGAGGTATATGGCTAACTATAGGAGTTCTAGCCATTCTAAGATTCCTCCCTTCCATTAAACTCCGAATTTCCTTCTTTATCTCCCACTTTCTCTTATTCATCCACCTAATAGAGTTGGGAAGGGATCCAATTCGTGGGTAAATGTTTAGGGTAAGTGTATGACTCTTTTAGGATAGATATGACTTGTTTTAATAGTTAATTTGACCCTTTTCATTTATTAATTAATTAGATACGAATTTCTCTTAATTACTTCTACTCTCATAATGGCTATCCCTATTGGGCCCACAAACCATGTTAGAACCATTAGTACACCCCATTGCTAATTTAGCTTCATGGACTTTGATTTAATTCAATCTATTTCTATTTATTCTTCTTTTTATTCAATTAATTAGTTTATGTCATTTATTTAAATAATTTTTTTTCTTGATTTTAAAAATCAAGGTTGCTACAATGTGTTAGCAGCATTGTATGTAAAGGAGATAGTAAGATTGCATGGGTCCCAGTATCCATTGTCTCAGACTGTGATCCCAGATTCACTTCTAGATTCTGGAAGGGACTTCAGACAGCGTTGGGTACCAAACTCAATTTCAGCACTGCTTTCCACCCACAGACGGATGGACAGACAGAAAGGACAAATCAGATTGTGGAAGACATGCTTCGTGCCTGCACTATAGATTTTGAAGGTTATTGGAATGAACAACTGTCCCTAATTGAATTTGCCTATAACAACAGCTATCAGGCGAGCATTAAGATGACACCTTTTGAAGCACTATATGGCAGAAGCTGCAGATCACCTGTGTGTTGGAATGAGGTAGGAGAACAACAATGGCTGGGACCAGACATGGCATGCAGAGCACTAGCAAAGATATACAGATTATCAGAGATAGGATTAAGATAGCTCAGTCTAGGCAGAAGAGCTATGCAAACAAAAGAGAAGAGACTTAGAATTTTAAACTGGAGATCATGTGATGCTGAAGGTATCCTCGACAAGAGGATTCCAAAGATGTGGGATGAAAGGCAAATTGAGACCAAGATTCCTAGGTCCATTCGAAGTGTTGGATAGGTTGGCGAGGTGGCGTATCGACTAGCACTACCTCCCCAATTCTCAACAGTGCACAATGTGTTCCATGTGTTCATGTTGAGGAAGTACGTGTATGATCCGTCACACGTAATCAGCTATGATGACATTATTCTGAATAAGGATATGACCTATGAAGAAAGGCTAGTGAAGATTTTGGACAAGAAGGGCAACAACTTCGGAATAGATCTATACCGTGGTAAAGGTATTATGGAGAAACCATGAAGTTGAAGAGGCCACGTGGGAGCCCGAAGCATTATGTGACGAAATTATCTGGAGTTATCAGTAAGTCATTCTTCCTCTTACGATCATATGAATTTGGGGACCAAATACTTTTTAAGATGGGGATGATGTAGCACCCTTGATTTTTAAAACTCAAATAAATAAAATTTCTATTTTAATAAATAAGAAAAATAGATTTAATTAGAATAAATGAGCAATAACTGAAATAAAAGGGCATTTAATTAAGCCCAATAAGTTAAAACCCTAATGGGTTGTGTAAATGGCTTAAATTACAAATAATGGGCCTAATATAGTGGAGCCCATCATGGGATGAGAATTTATTATCTAAAATTGGATTTAATTAATTAGTAAATAGTAAAAGGTTGGATAAATACTAAACAACTTGTATTTATCTAAACAAGAGCCCTTAGCCCATCCTAACCCTTTGGCCACGAGATTAGACCTCTTCCTCATCCTAATTAGGTAGATAAATGGAAGAAATAAGATGATAATTGCTAATTTTCGGAGTTGGAGGAGAAGTGAAGAGTTTGAAGATGTAAAGACTCTATTAGCTAGTAAAAACACCATAATCTAGTCCCTACCCAAACTCAAACCGTGGCTGGAGCTCTGGAGACGAAGGGAGAGGCTGGAGAACGTGGGAGCTTGGAGAAGGAAGCTTGAACAAAGGAGTTTTCATCTCGTTTTCATCTCCAAATTAGGGATTTTTCTTTGTTTCAACAAAAGATAGGCAATCTCTCAAGCCAAATCCGTGTAAAAATTATCCTATGAAGACTTCATGATCTCGAGCAAAAGCCCTTTAGTTTGGCTCCATTTCGATCTCCCATTAGGGAGAATTAATTCTTTGAATCCCTGTCAGTTCCATGTACCCGACCCTTCATGTTTACTTTTAAACCTCGGGCATACATGACCCCATACCATGAGAAAATTCTCATAAATACTACATCCTGTTATCTTTCAAACGCCTCTAGTTTGCCTAATTTTCATCATGTATCCATCTCTAATTAATTCGTTGAACCTTGACTGTGCATGTTTAGGTAATCAAAATGTAACTTGATCAAAGCATTCCTAAACCTTGTCTATTCTCAAATTAATTGTGCATGTTGATAGATCTATATGTTTACCTTCGTTTGAAATTGGTTTTGTGATTTTTGGATCACCATGCAATTTTATATGGAATTTAGAATGACCATATATCAAAGAGGATTCACCCTGGAAAAAAGGGTAAAAAACTGGACCCACTCTGATATCGCGGCGGGGCGACCCGCCGCGATACCAGCGGGGTCGCGACCGGCGGGTACGTCGTGTTAAAAATACGGCGGCCTAAGCCGCCACGATTCCTGGCACGGACCGAGCCAGGCCGGTTGGCCTTCGGACCGCGACCGAGCCGCCCGTCGCGACTTGAATCGCGACGGGTAGGCCCGCCGCGATTTGAGGATTTTGCCAGACTTTTTAATTATGCTCATGCCCTTGCTGATTTGGCTATATAACCCTTATTTAGCCATGATTAAATGATGTTATAGTTAATTCGACTTGGTAAATTAATAAATGGTAATAATAATATAATTTAATTATTTAAAGGACATTTGCACGATTTATCATCATCTCATGATTTCTTTACACTTACACACACATACATTATTAATTACCATTTAACCCTAATAATTTATGCAATAATGTATATGGTAATTAGTAAATAAAAGACTAAATTTCCCTATTTAATTAATCACGTTTGTCTTGGTTTTATACGTGTGTTTTGTACACCGTCACCGTTCCCTCGGCCTTCGAGCACTCGAGGCACGACGAACCCGTTTTCTACACACTTTCTCTTGACTTGGACCACCTCTCCATCGGGAATACTCTCGACTGGGCCATGGACTCCTTGTCAAGGTCTTCGTAAGTCTTCTTGCTTTAGCATACGTCCATTGCCGACGAGCTGGTTGTACCCTAAAACCCGTTACACCTTAAAGATCAGTACAATCCATGGCCTTAGTGTGTTCTTTCCTTATCTTGTGATCACGCCGGACCATCTAGCCTGTGTACACAGCATGGCTAGTGGGCGGTGGTGACTTCTACCAGACTGCCGGCCTGCAATGGTGTGCGGTGCAACCAGTACTATCGATGTTTAACGTGATTTTACGATAATACCCCTACCTCATCTGCTCTATATATTCTGTCGTCTGTTCACGTTCTCTCTACTCTACTACTCATCTTTTTCTTGGTACTCTATTGGCCATTCTTGTGATTGTCTAAGATAAAGAATGACTAATGCCAGCGTAATGGGGCCCGATCAGGTCCTGGAGGAGCGCCCAAAAGTGCTAGTGCCCATGAGAGTTAAAATGATCAAGGATGTGTTACGGCATGCATCCAGCACCATCATACTATCAAGATTAATCTATGACAATCAAAGTGCTATCTATACCAGTACAATTATTATCGTTGCTAGTGCACGTTGTGAAATTACATGTTATATCGTTACATGGCCATTCTATTATCATTCTCGTTGTGCTATTTTCCCTGTGCCAGATGCTATTGTTCTCTCGTTCTCTCGTTATCGTTACTTGTTCACATGACTATCTCTCTAGTTAACCTGCCATTAAGACATTAATTATTTAAACCATGCTTATGTTCATGAGATATTAAGTCCTATTGGGCGTTATTCGCTCATCCTGCGTATTTATTTAATGTGTTTCAGGTGAGTCGGATGATGACCACACTCATGAGGCTGGGACTGAGGAGGATGCTCAGGAGTGACCCCGTTCATCAACCCTTGCTTTAGTAGTTAGTTAGTATAGAATGAGTCAGATAGTCCTGATGTATTAGTTTGATTTTCAATAAAGTACTCTGGACCCTAGTTTTGGCTCTGATACGTTGATGTAATAGTTAGTCAATGAAGTCAATGAGATATTAGTGATTGTAATGAAGTGGGAGGATTATTAATGAAATTGGAGTACGGTTGATATTATTCCATTTATGAAATGGTTTGTATTTATTTTCTCGCTCTGTACTGTTTAATAACCATAATTCTGCTCTGATATTCCGCGTCGGGTGTTACATTATGTGAATTCATTTATAGAAAAAATACATACATACTCGGATAATACATCCTATGAATATGTATACTATCAGTTACAATATTATACTTCATATCTTTTAATCGAAAAAAGACATCGATTATATTTTTGTAATTGATTGACAATTAGAATCTGAAGAATATTTACTGTCAATTAATAAAATTGTTAAAAAATATTTTACTAAAATAATCTTAATGAAATAGTTTTTTTCTTTCTCTCCCCCTCCCCTCTCTCTCTCTAACAATGGGGTGGGTGAGAGAGAGAATAGGGAGAGAGAGAGAAAGAGAGAGCACAAGGGGGGGGGGGGATGGGGCACTAGCAGATAGGGCTGTTCATAATTCGGTTCAAACCGAAAATTGAACCGAACCGACCGGGTGGCTGTTCATAATTCGGTTCAAACCGAAAAATCGAACCGAACTGACCGGTTCAGTTTGGTTTGGACCCCCCACACATTCAGTTCGGTTTCATTTTCTGAAACCGAATAAATCGAATATATAGATATATATATATTATTATATATATATAATATATATATATAATATGTACAATAATAACCCTAACATAATATAGGACAGTGGTTAGAGTTTCGAACACCAAACCTCTTACATGAAGAGCCAGAGCTTTAACCATCAAGACAAACACACGGCTCTGTAATAAAAAGAATTAGATTTCGCTTTAAATCGTTCGGTTCGGTTCGAGTTGGTCTTGGAATTCAGTTCGGTTCGGTTCGGTTCGGGTTGACAAAAAAATGAGTCAAACCGGACCGAACCGAACCGTGTTCACCCCTACTAGCACGTTATGTCCATTATAGGACAAATTACTAGAACACAATACCTTGGTTGACGTGTTTAAAGCACGTTATATCAGGCTATCGCGTTCGTAAGTCTAAAGTGAAAAGTTCACTAATTCATATATCGGTTCTATCAAGAGTTCTCACCTCTACCAAAGCCTCTAGGAGTCTGACCTTTAATGTATTTAGTCTATAACATTTAACAAAATGTTTAAATATAACATTAATATTTAACAACATAACTTTGCATCATTATAGAATTACATAAAATTTATTATAAAATTTGAACATGAGTTCTAATCGTTTGCACAAGATTTCTAACCACATCACTTGACTCTATCAACTTATTAATATACCTAAGTTAAATATTTATATGATATTTTATAAATTATAATAAGTTAAAATTCAAAAATTTAGATTCATACGAGTGATTGATTGAAATTATAGAGTCTCAAGATTAGAATAATTTTAAGATGAGTAAAAATAAAATAAAATTTATTTTTTAAAGTTTAAATTTATTCCAACCCTAACTTAAATCTGCCTTAAGTTGTCTTAGATCTATGAAAAAACTTGTTACATATAATTTCTAACCACTTGTCCTGGGGATCACTTTTTGATGCTTAATGGGGTGTTTGGGAGTAATTTTTAAAAAAAAACTATTTCTATCTAAAAAATTATGTTAGATTCGTTTTAATTTTAAATTTAAAATTATAGCACGTGATGTCTTTCGTTTGGTAAAAAACATCCAAATTTTTAAAAAATATGTTGATATGTTGGGGCCGGACAAGGGCGGGGGAGGGAGGGGAGGGGGTTCCGGCAGGATGGGCTGGGGTGGTGGGGGGCTGCCGGGACTTGGGGGGGGGGGGGGGGGTGAGCCCGCCGGGTGAGGGGGAGCAGCGCCGAGGCTGGGGGGGCCCGCGACGGGGGGGGGGGGGGCTCCAGGCCGGGGGGGGGGGGGGCTCCAGGGCGGAGGAGGGGCCGGGGGGCTGGGGGGGCCCGCGCGGGCCAGGGCCGGGGCGGGGGGGGGGGGGGGCTCCAGGGCGGGGGAGGGGGCCGGGGGGGCCCGCGTGGGGCCAGGGCGAGGCCGGGGGGCGGGGGCGGGGCAGGGCCGAGGCTAGGGGGCGGCGGGGGCCAGGGCCGAGGC
Source organism: Colocasia esculenta (assembly GCA_014218235.1). Taxonomy (NCBI): domain Eukaryota; kingdom Viridiplantae; phylum Streptophyta; class Magnoliopsida; order Alismatales; family Araceae; genus Colocasia; species Colocasia esculenta. The sequence goes on along the minus strand of CM024763.1, from coordinate 25,210,125 downwards.
CGGGGGGCCGGGGGGGGGGGGCGGGGCGGCGAGAGCCGGGGCTGGGGGGGCCAGGGCGGGGGAGGGGGAGCAGCGCCAGGGGGGCGTCCGCCGGGGAGGGTAGGGCGGGGGAGGGGGAGCAGCGCCGGGGGGGGCGCCCTCCAGGGAGGGCAGGGGCGGGTGGGGTTGAGGGCGAGCTGAGGCATGTGCACTTTTTTAAAAAAAAAATAGGTGTTCACTTATTTTTATTTTGAGAGAGATTACATAGGATATAATTTTTACTTTAAAAAAAAAATGGTAACCAAACATGTTAAGATGTCTGACCTCCTTCTTTTTTAAATTTAATAGAAAAAACTGTTAAAAAAGTACATCCAAACACCTATAAGTCAGGATAAAGATAAGAGCAGTTGAAGGGAGAGACAACTCAAGATCGTTCTTTATCAGTATAAAAAAGAATAGAAGTTTGAGATTACTTACTATCATTGGAGGGCTTACTAGGGGTTTAATAAATGCTCATTCCCCTATTGGTCCACGTTAGAAATAGTGGCCGATATGGGGCAAGATGTGGAGGCGGTGGGTGGGGACGTGGCTCCAATAACCCTAGGGGGAGGCTATATTTGTCGTCCGGGGAGGTCAATATGCCATCTCTTGGGGAAAATCTTCCTAAAGTATGGCATCTTGCTCTCATATGGCTGGGCAATCACGAGGGCACACCTCTTTCTTTTGTCCTCATTTGTCTGGCTCTCCTCTTTCAGATATGTATGTTGTCAATACTTGAGCGGCGATATTTTTTCTCTTTTATATTTGATTCGAATATTACATAAATATTTTACAAATATCTAAATGATTCGTATCTAATAATTATATGTAGACATTCTGGATAACCAAATTTACGGAGTTTTTTGACAATGGGTTGGCAGCCGCGACATGATCGGGCTGGGCTGTTTGAAGGATTTTTTAAAACATGTACACTGCATGCTCGTAGGGCCAACCACCGTCGAATAGGTCTTTTTTTTTACCGCACGTGAAAGGTGAGCCCCAATTTCCGCACGGCAACGGTGACCGAGCGAGTAAAGAATGGGCCCACGGCCACGTGGACGGCGACTTTTGAACTTTGTCTGGAACGGCATGGACCTCGTGGGCACATTGACGCGGGGTAGAACCCCACGTGAATGATTCGTTTGGAAATTAGAAAAGAGAAATATTTATTATAAAATGTAAATAAAATACGTTTTAGGGCCAACAATAAGTTGCATAATCCATCCCTCAATGATTGAAACGAGCAAGAAAAAAACATCGCGGATAGAAAGTCCCGCTATTTTCTATGGTGTTTTAAAGAAAATCCCCAAATTTGATACTACCCGACAAAAGTTCCTATAATTATCGACTTATTAGGGTTTTAAAAATCTTAATTTCTTGGTCAAAATGAGAAAAACATACTCTTGTTTTGGTCTATAATCGGTGAAGAAACGAAGTTGGGACAATTTTGTCCTGACATTAAATCTGTAATCTCCAACTTTGTACTTGTATTGTTACGTCGATCACCATTTCAATCAAGAGAAAATCAAAGAAATTTAGGTAAGGGTTTTCTCAGTGGTAATAAAAGGATTTAAAATCTTGCTAGCATTTTGTCACTATTTAATTCTATGTTATTATTTTAGTATATTATGATTTATTATATTAAGATTTCATCATATTACTATGCAGAATGTTATTCCGGCCCACATATGGAATGTGTGATCTGTGAGATATAAATTCAAGATCAATAGACAATTCTCCTATCATCTTATAAGCATTTCCTTGAAGCAAGCTTACGTCTAATAACAAAGTTAACTGAACTAATGGACAAAACTCTCAAACTTACAAAACCCAGTAACCAAACCCTAAACAAAACCTAATGGAAACATTAACAGTGAACTTTAATTACACATATCATTAACCCCTATGCTAGTACTGATGACAGGGTTATGATATCATAACATGCAGTGAAGGAAACTTTTAGCTATCCCTTCATCAAGTACTGCTAATTGATCATTCAAGCTGGCCAGAATGCTCAAACCAAACAATCATGCCGTTTACTGGTTTTGTAGCTTTAGAGCTGTAGGTTCAGTATTGTAGCTTTTTAATACTACCTATGAATTCACTTCTCTGCAGTAGGTTTAATACTGTGAATGAATTCAGTTTCCTTGTTATATCTGAATTGAAAGAAACACTTTCTATCCTTTTAGGTAGCTACCCACATGGTGGGTAGAGTATGCCCAAGCGGCAATGACGACCTTGAGAAATGTGTTGACAGTGATCGATGATGTCGTCATAAGCCAACGATTATGATCAATGGCACTGTCATTGGTCGGCGGCGGCGGTAGTAGAGAACAATGCCACATCATATATATGATGACATAATGCCTACTTATGTGACGCCTATATAGGCAGTCACATGGACAGACAACACCAAGGGTAGAAAGTATATATTTCTTTTGAATAGAATGTCACTATTGTTGAAATATTTATTATTAAATTTAAAAGTTTATTTCTGATTTCTTCTGATTTGGTGAACTCTATAAAGAGTTCTTGGCTCTTCATTGTGAGATTATCCCATATTGGAAGTTGAGAAAAACTTTACTTCCTTTATATGGTTGTTCTTTTCTTAGAGAGATGTGATCTCTAGAGAGAGCTATGGAGGAGGGCCCATTTGGGCTTGTGGGATTGGGCCTTATTTCACACACGCGCGACTTGCCTTGCCTTGCCGTAGCCGTGGCATGGCGCGCGTGTGGAGGTCTAGTTGGACGCCTACATGGCTTTCTTTATTTTGCTTTTTGACTGTTGACCGACCGTTTTGAATTCGTCTTGGATTCCTTACCCGTTTTGGAAACCCAACCGTTGCCCACCCTTAATGGGGGGTGTTACCGCTATGAGTGTGGGATAGAAAAAGAGGGTATCTCTTTCTCTCTCTTATGGTGTTCTGGATTCTGCGGTTTTCCTTCCTGCAAAAAGGGTTCTTCCCGTTCCGTCTCCGCAGTGGCGTTTTTTGAGAGTTAGCAACCGATCTAAGAAGTGTTCGTCCGATGGCGTGATTTGGAGTGCACCTTCGCGCCGCAGTGGTGTTGGGTCGTCGTATCTTGGAAGGAGTTCGCCATCATCCTATTGCACCGTGGTAGGGGCGAAACGACTTCAAAGAAAGCGACATCGCGCTTCGGCCCTTGAGTTTGCATACCTCCGATCTTTCCCTCTGTCATCTGTTTAAGCCATAGTGATCAGACTGAATCTGTATACTCCTGCTATATACATCTCGATTTTCAACATTTGAAGTCGTTTCGGATTCTATCTGTTCATATGGCACATGATGCTGTTGCTCGTCCGGAAAAGTTTTCTGGGCAGTTCTTTAAGAGATGGCAACAAAAGATGAGATATTGGCTTACTTCGTTATCTCTGTTTGCTGTCATTGAGAATGGTCCTCCAGCAGAGGAGAACGAACCTGCTAGATCTGTTGTGCTTAATCAGTTTAAGGAAAAAGATTATTGTGCATTGGTAGTATTCTGTCATGCTTGTCTGATAAACTGTATGACATATATTGTTCTGCTGAAACTGCTAAAGAGTTATGGGAATCTTTAAATAAGAAGTATGGTTCAGAGGATGTAGGCCTAGATACTATTCATGTGGCTAATTACTTTGATTATAAGATGAAGGAAGATATGTCCATAGTGGATCAAGCCATGAGATTCAATCCCTGGTGTTAGAGATTCAGCGTTGTCACATGAGCATTGATGAGAAATTTCAGGTCTGTGCACTTTTAACTAAGTTGCCACCTTCCTGGAATGACTTCTCGTTGACTCTTCAACATAAGAGAGATAAAATGACTGTAGAGCAAGTTATTACTGCTATACAGGTTGAGGAGAAAAACAGGGATAGAAACAAGTCTAGGGATCTTCCTGCTCCTACTACTGAAGCTACTGAGTATGACTCTAAGGCCAATCTGGTTGAAAGAACCAAGAACTTTCACAAGAAAAACAAAAAGGAATTCAATCAGAATTTGAAGGGTAAGAAGACTATTAAGAAAAACAACTCTGATGCAGATATCATTGTTATTTGTTTGTGGTAGAAAAGGTCATAAGGCATACAAATGCTTTGATAGAAAGGGTGGTAAGAACTTCAAGAAGAACAATCCCAAGAACAAACAGAATGCAGCAACTGGTCACCACAAGTGAATGTAACTGTGGGTTCCACTTCAGATAATAGGTTTGTAACCATTAATCCTGAAACTCATGTGGCATGTCTACCAACTGATTGGTTGATAGACACGGGAGCTAATGTCCATGTCTGCTCTGATAGAGGTTTGTTCTGTAACTTTCAGGACCTCACAGGCAGAAGCGTGACTATGGGCAACTCCACTGCAGCTGTTGTAGAGGGGGAAGGTCAAGTGAACCTAAAGCTTACATCTGGAAAGATTTTGAGCCTCTACAGAGTGCAGTTTGTGCCGGGAATGAGGAGGAATCTGATTAGTGGATCGTTGTTGTTCAACATGATTATGAACTTTTGTTTAAATCCAATAAAGTTGTAATAATTAGACATGGTGTGTTTATGGGAAAGGTTATCTTTCTGATGGTCTGTTTGTTTTGAACATTGATTCTAGTATTAATACTTATTCCTCTTTTACTTCTTTCAATGTGGAATTGTGTGATGTGTGGCATGCTCGCCTTGGTCATGTGAATCTGAATACCATTAACAGAATGATTAAGTTGAATTTAATTCCTCCATTTAATATTGATAAAAGTAATAAATGTCAATTTGTGTGCAAGCTAAACAACCTAGAAAGCCTTTTAAGTCTGTGGATCGGAACACCTCTATTTTAGAATTGGTTCATACTGATCTTTGTGAGGGAAGTGGTTCCCTAACTAGAGGTGGGAAAAGGTATTTTATTACTTTTATTGACGATGCTTCTAAATTTTGCATGCTTTACTTAATTAAAACTAAAGATGAGGCTTTAGAAAAATAATTGAGTTCAAAGCTCTTGCTGAAAAACAAACTGATTTGTTTCTTAAACGTTTGCGTTCCGATAGAGGAGGAGAGTATATTTCACATGCTATGGATAATTTTTGTAAAGAAAATGGAATAATACATGAGTTAACTGCTCCATACTCACCCGAGTCTAATGGAGTTGCTGAGAGGAAAAATAGGACTTTAATGGACATGGTGAATTCCATGTTGTGTAGCTCAGGCTTGCCTGAAAATTTGTGGGGAGAAGCTTTACTCTCTGCATGTCATGTCCTAAATTGTGTTCCTCATAAATCTCAAGATAAATCTCCATTTGAATTGTGGTTTAAAAGAAAACCAAATTATAATTTCTTAAAAGTTTGGGGCTGTCTTGCAAAGGTTAAAATTCCTGAAACTAAGAAAAGGAAAATTGGTTCTAAAACTGTGGATGGAGTCTTTATAGGTTTTGCTAAAGACAGCTCTGCATATCGATTTTTAATCATTAAATCTGATGTTTTTGGTATTTTAGAAAATTCTATTTGTGAGTTTGGTGATGCAGTTTTCTTTGAAGATATATTCCATTTAAAACAAAATTGAATGTTCTGTAGATTCTTCTAACATCTCTTCCTCTAGTGGTTCTAAAGTTATAGAGAGTGAATCTGAAATAGAACCAAGGAAAAGTAAGAGAATTCGTGTTGAAAAATCATTTGGTGATGATTTTATTTCGTTCAATATTGAAGGAGATCCTATTACTTATAGAGATGCAATGTCTGCTTCTGATTGTGCCTTCTGGAAAGAAGCTGTTAAGAGTGAAATTGATTCAATTTTGTTAAATCATACTTGGGAATTAGTCAATCTTCCACCTGGTAGTAAAACAATTGGCTGCAAATGGATATTTAAAAAGAAAATGAAACCTGATGGTACTATAGATAAATATAAGGCTAGGTTGGTTGCTAAGGGGTTTAGACAAAAAGAGGGGATAGATTTCTTTGACACCTACTCCCCTGTGGCTAGGATGACAACTATCCGTGTGCTTGTTGCACTGGCATCCATATATAATTAAAAATTCATCAAATGGATGTTAAGACTGCATTCCTTAATGGGGAATTGCAAGAGGAGATATATATGGACCAACCAGAGGGATTTGTTGCTCCTGGTAAAGAGCATAAAGTATGCAAGTTGGTGAAGTCCTTATATGGACTCAAACAAGCCCCTAAGCAGTGGCATCAAAAATTGATGAAGTGATTGCTTCATTTGGTTTCCATATGTGTGAATCTGATAAATGTTTGTATATCAAGTTGTTTAATAATTCATGCATCATTCTGTGTCTTTATGTTGATGATATTTTAATCATTGGTAGTGATATTGTGTTAATTAATGAAACTAAACAGTTCTTAAGTAGTAAGTTTGACATGAAAGATCTTGGGGAAGCTGAAGTTATTTTGGGGTTAAGACTCCAAAAATCACCTGAGGGATATTCAATATCCCAAGCTCATTATGTTGAGAAGGTATTGAAGAGGTTTGACATGTATGAAAGCAAACCTGTTAGCACCCCTCTAGATCCTAGTGTCTTACTGAAAAAGAATAGAGGAGAAAGTGTTAGTCAATTGCGTTATTCACAGCTTATTGGTAGTTTAATGTATTTATCTAACTGTAGTAGACCTGATGTTTGTTTTGCTGTGAATAGACTAAGCAGATATACTCATAGTCCTAACAAAATACATTGGCATGCTTTAGAGAGAATTTGTAAATATTTGAAAGGTACATTATCATTTGCTCTACATTATAGTAGATTTCCTGCTGTTTTAGAAGGTTTTGCAGATGCAAGTTGGGTAACTGGAAAGGCCCAAGGTAAGGGTACTTCTGGTTATGTTTTATGATGGGTGGAGGCGCTGTAGCCTGGAAATCCACAAAACAGACTGTGCTAGCTCGGTCTACTATGGAAGCAGAGCTAATTGCACTTGAGGTGACAGGTAGAGAGGCAGAGTGGCTTAAGAGTCTTATGACTGAGATCCCTATGTTGGGAAAGCCAATTCCTGCAATCTCTCTACATTGTGATAGCCAGGCTGCTATAGCTAAGGCAAAGAGTGAAAAGATGAATGACAAGTTAAGTTCTCATATTAGAATGAGAATTAAATTTGTTAGAGAATACTTATCCAAAGGAGTATTATCTTTGGATTATATAAAGTCTGAAAAGAACTTGGCTGATCCTTTGACGAAAGGATTAAATAGAAAGATGATAGTAGAATCATCGAGGGGGATGGGACTAAAGCCCATAAGCTGAACATCTTCAATAGGAACCCAACCTACTGACTGGAGATCCCAAGATGTAGGTTCAATGGGATAACAAGTTGAGTGAGTGTTTGTGTAAAGCACTTTGTGGAGACTGGTGTCTCAATGTTCCTCCCTATGATGATGTGCTTTGACTGGTACGGGAAAGGTTGAGCAGTATGCTCTTAATGAGTCCAAAGCTATAGAGGCGAGGTGTAGGTACGAACCAGTACACCTTGGAGGACTCACCTATGTGAGTGGGATCGTGGGGCCGCGATCAAGGAGTAATATAAGAGGCTTGACTCTAGAGCACTCATGAAACAAGATACAAAGCACAAGGCCGAAATGTGCTACCCCGTGAGAACACTTCTATGATCAGTGCTGTGTGTGTTACTTGAAACTCTCTCTATAAGGGTCTAAGTTCAAGACCTAGTTCACTTAAACCTGTAGGGTGAGGGAAATGTTACACTATGTAAAGGTTCAAGTCGGAAGACACCTTTACTTATGCATAGTACTTGAGTACTTGTTGCTAGCTCTCAAATCTGTTTTCCGCAAACTTTTAAATTTTTTTTTTGGTGGGTGAATGTTGAAATATTTATTATTAAATTTAAAAGTTTATTCTGATTTCTTCTGATTTGGGGAACTCTATAAAGAGTTCTTGGCTCTTCATTGTGAGATTTATCCCATATTGGAAGTTGAGAAAAACGTTACTTCTTTATATGGTTGTTCTTTTCTTTAGAGATGTGATCTCTAGAGAGAGCTATGGAGGAGGCCCCCATTGGGCTTGTGGGATTGGGCCTTATTTCACACACGCGCGACTTGCCTTGCCTTGCCGTAGCCGTGGCATGGCGCGCGTGTGGAGTCTAGTGGACGCCTACATGGCTCTCTTTATTTTGCTTTTTGACTGTTGACCGACCGTTTTGAATTCGTCTTGGATTCCTTACCCGTTTTGGAAACCCAACCGTTGCCCACCCTTAATGGGGGGTGTTACCGCTATGAGTGTGGGATAGAAAAAGAGGGTATCTTTCTCTCTCTTATGGGTTCTGGATTCTGCGGTTTCTTCCTGCAAAAAGGGTTCTTCCGTTCCGTCTCCGCAGTGGCGTTTTTTGAGAGTTAGCAACCATCTAGAAGTGTTCGTCCGATGGCGTGATTTGGAGTGCACCTTCGCGCCGCAGTGGTGGTGGTGGGGTCGTAGTATCTTGGAAGGAGTTCGCATCACTATTGCACCGTGGTAGGGGCGAAACGACTTCAAGAAAGCGCGACATCGCGCTTCGGCCCTTGAGTTTGCATACTCCGATCTTCCCTCTGTCATCTGTTTAAGCAATAGTGATCAGATTGAATCTGTATACTCCTGCTATATACATCTCGATTTTCAACAAACTATAACGTTTCAATGTCTTATACATCTGTGTTCATGCGTTATCCTTAAACAGTCTAACTCATACTACAATATTTCCAGAGCCTGCTCAGAACCACCACCTTTGCTTTACAAATGACTTCTGCTACGAGAGTACACGCCCTGGTATAATCTGTTCCTAGTCATTCTATAAAGCATCATTTCTTTCTTGCAAGTGATTCATGCATCACTCACTTTGACTGATTCAAGAAAGCTTTCAGTACTTGGAAGAGAGGTATTCGGACCTACGCCAGAACCATATAGGATGATGTAAATTCTGAGGATAAGGAAAAGAAAACCCATGACAAAGACATTAAGGCTTCCCCTTCTTCTGTGTTTGGGGACTTCTTTTCCCCCAACATGTCAATGGATCATAGTGGCCCAATTCAATCCGGCCCAACAGAATCTAGGGCCGTACCCCAACATAATCTAGGCTCGGTCCAAATGCTACAGCTAGTTCATTCATTCATTAGAGTCGTAATCTTTTGGTCCATGGGCGAAAATAAGTGACGGGTAAAATGCCACTTGTGCTGGGTAGGTGATTGCTTGTTCTAAAGGTGCGAGGTTTATGCCACGAGTCCTCACATAATATAAAGAGTAATACTTGCTGCATCCATCGTTTGAATTTTGTTATAACCCTATTGGTTGATTTGCTTTTCTCGCATCACGTGTCACATTCATGTGATGGATAGAGCAGTGAGTCTACAATAGTTAAGAGCAAACTTTACTCCTCAAAACTCTCCTTATTTCCTTCTTTCACTTACACAAGATAGAGACGTACTTGTTACATGTGAAATATGTCACATCCAGCACATCCATGTTGTGATTGACCACAACGTGGATGGGCACGAGGCGTGGCATGCTTTGGATGTTGCATGTGTGATGATTAGGCACCCCTATCTCCAGTGGCGGAGCCATCTTGAGGTCAGTGAGTTCAGTGATCTCACTGAATTAAAAAGTTTCTATTAGTGATGTAGAATTTCACTATTAGTGTGACTCCACTGGATCAAAAAAATACGTCTAAGAATGCACCCACTGAATAAAAATTCTAAGTCCGCCACTGCCCATCTCCTCCTTTCTTTTTGCACTTACACAAGATGACTAGGCACCCCCAACATTTAAACTATCAGTTTAAGAAATGTAACCAAATTCGAGTAATGGGGATAGAAGAAATGTGGGAAAAGTCTTGAAGTGAAACGATCGGACGTAGTAAATATAGATTTGGTCCTCCTACGGATCCATAGCCAACTGAAACTATGACATTGGACTGACCAAAACAGAGAGACAAGAACCATGCAAGTGTCATTCCAAATGACTGATATAGGGCTCTCATGATGATGACGAATTCATGTATAAGGCTTAAGCAACTCTAGAGAGTGCAGGCCCCTGACCTTGTGTCTATTGGTTTCCTCGTCTGTCCGGACAAAAGATACACATTTTATTTTGTTATATACCTATATATTCTTTATATTATCACATATACTTCTATGTTGAAGAAATATTGTCTCTAACTACACCCATCAAGAAATAACAACAATAAACATATAAGATACAAGACCTTAGAGAGGTATACGAGAGAATGTAAAAGATTCTACCAGTGTCACCATGCGAAAAGGTAAACCAAGGTTAGATTAGTGGCTAGGGGCAATAATATATTATGAAATCCGCTGTATCACACAAATATATATACATGAAATATGAAGAAAGCAGGGGTAGAGAGGAATATATGCAAGATTTGAGGGATACGAACGTAATTATCTCTTTTTGCAAATGCTAAGCGGTCTACCCTTGTTTCTGCAGCATGTTCTATGCTAGAAACCAGTAAAAACCATGCCATCTTCAGAGCTCTGATTCTTAGCATGGTATCAACCACCCGATCTCAAGAATACAGCTCAGCATTGATGGGAAAACTCCTGTTAGGTCCCAATTACTCTTTCTCCCAACCACAAAATGAAAAATCCAAAGAAAAAGGGTAAAACTCACACTAAATTTACAAACACTTTCCCATGACCCACCTTCCAAAATCTATACCAACATGCTACACGGGTGGGGGTGGGAAGGAACCAGATTGATGGCAATCTAATTCCTCAGAACAACAAATTGGAGAGGGAAAGGAATCCCAACCTGCACGGCCATTAAGGCAGTAACTCATACAAGCTTTTCCTCATCTTGGAACAAAGGCTAGATCCTAAAACCCAAATAAAACAGGAAGCAAGGAAATTGACAAAGAAAGCCCTGTTGATGCACCGAAGCAGCACCGGTATCGGTCCAGTAGCGGGACAAAACAATTAACAGATCATACTGGTATGCAATCAAGAGTAGTGCTAGTAGACAGCAGTAAGGTTGTGACATAGCTCACCCCTTGGGAGCCACCCAATAGTTCAAGCGTCGTATAACACAGCATTCCGCCAAATAAAAGATTGCATTAGCCATCAGACATGAGGATAGATCACTGAACTTTTTCTTTTTGGAGAACAATTATGGTAAAGGGAAGGAACTGTAGGACCATTCATAAAAGAGAAGCAAGCTACTAGTTAAATTTTCAAGACTCAAATGGAGGTTTACCCCAGAAAACTCAGGGTAACTTAAATTGAAATTGCCGTGTGTTAATCTCACTACAAGACAAAGAACTCTATGTCTCAGCTGAACTTTATTTCAAGAAATGGCACTCCACAGGCTCTGTAGGCACACAAAGCAGTATAAATGTTGCAAATGTTGAATGAAAACTGCCAATAATTTATCGGCACAAACCGGACCGGGGAAGCAGAATCTGCCCTTCCAAGGTCCATACATTGAGAAGCTTCAACCTTTTGATGAGAGTGTCTTCTGGACCTCAGCAGTGACCTCGGCCGGAGGCTTTTCAGCATGCAGTTGAGCAACAACGCCCTTCTTTGAATAATAATCAATGACCTGCAACGAAGAATGATCTCCAGACTGTTTAACAAGAAAATAAATGCATAACTTGACAGGTCACAGGTGAGGTAATATAAAGAGGTCCACAGATGTCTTTGCCGGTGTAATAATACAGGACAAGTAAACAATTGCTAGTGCTGAGCATACTGTTAAATTCATTAGCGCTTCTCCAAAATCTGTAGTCAAAAGGTCTCCTTATCCCTCAATAGGTCTGATGCGGGACAGAGAGAGCAAAGGGGTTAAGGATGGGAGAGAAAAGGGGGAGGTTGCAGAGAGGGATAAGAGGTGGGAGTGTAGGCTTCACACCCTCCCTTTCACAGGGACCACCTTGGGAATTCTCACCCGGGGGCTTCACACCCAAACACAAACTCCATTTTTGGAGGCACACACAAGAACTCAAATTTTTTCTTCTTCTTCTTCTCTATCCATTCTTTGGTTACATGACTATATATAGAGTTTAAAATAAAGAGACTCTCCATACCAAAAGATACTTAATAAAGACCTTACTTAAGACTTAGGAAACTCAAAAGACTTAAATTTAATGACCCTAGAAATTTGTAAAGTCAAACAAAATTACAACCATTGGATCTTTTAATAAGCCAAATAAAACATAATAAGTATTTTGATTTAGCCATCCTTCATTTCCCATCATTCTCCCTTGGTTCGAGAAAACTCGTCCTCGAGTTTTGAAGTGTGACAGTATCCCTAAGGAAATAAGGAGGATAGTAAATGTGAACAATATCATGAAAGCCTCTCGAAGCCACGTGTAGAGCAGCGTTGCACATCCATGTGAGAAATGTGCAACAAGATCACTCCATATGTGGTCAAAGTCATGCAGCATAAATGCAACTGGAACATCCTTTGACTCTTCAACCACATCCCCAGCTACATCTTCCGCCGTCGATTCATCCTCTGCTACAAAGAGACTATCATGTGTTTCAAACATCTTAGACTCAACCTCTGCATAATACTCTTCTGCTAGTGCTGGATCAGCCTCGTAGACAATCTCTTGCATAGGTTGACATTCAGAACCATGTCGTCCAATCTGTACTTTAAGAAGAGACAACAGTGCATTGTGAAAAATAAACTTGTCTTGTAAATGACTCGGGCTCAAAGTACAAGTTTGTCGTTGCAAATCAATGATAGCATGTCTTTATTCTAGCCATTGTCTTCCCAGTATAATACATGTTACTGCCATTGTGCCGATGTAACACCAAGCTCCATCAAAATAAGTGGTTGTGCCGAAAACCTTATGAAATTCCACAAATACTTGATCACCTTCAGAAATTATTTGTCCAGTTTTTGATAGGGACTCAACAATGTGAGGTGAAACCCAATTTTCATATTCCATATCAATAAAATCAATCTCGGCATATTCTCCATTTGGCAGTGATGCTGTGAATACGATTGGAAGAGGAATCATATCAAATATAAAATTCAAGATCTCACTGTGCTTTTCTGTTGCGCTGGCAGGTGCAGTGCTGGGCGCACACGGACGCGTGGGCGGGCGGGCACACAGGCGGACGTGCAGGCAAGCACACAGACGGGAGTGTAGGCGGGCGTTGCTGTAGGGGCACGTACGGACGTGTGTGGACGTCGCTGCAGGAACGCGCGCAGGCGCGTGCAGGCGCGCAGGCGGGCACGCGCGGCAGGCGGGTAGGCACGGGCATGCGCGCGGGCGCGTACGGCGCGGGGCTCGCGGGTGCGACTGGAGGGTGCGCGGGAATGACTTCGCGACGGGGCAGACCCAGCTTCCGCGCGCGATGGAGCGCTGGCGAACAGGGAGGGAGGGACAGCGTGGCTAGCCACGTGCTGGGGTGTGGCCTGGGTCGCGAACGCGGAGGCGGGCCGGGGCGTCCAGCTGGGGCCTGGTCGGGGTGCAGCCGGCGCGGTGGGGAGGCGTCGTGCACTGTAGCAAACCGGACCGGGGGTCGAACCGGTTGACCCGGCCCCCCCTTTAAAAGTCGGGTTTGCTCCTTCCTCCTCTATCCCTAGCGCAGGGAGGAGTCAGAGGAAGGGGATGGGAGCTGCGGCAGTTCCGACGGCGGGGAAAGTGGTCGCCGGTGGCGACGATGGCGGACGGCGTGTCCGGCGGCGGCAGCTCCAACGGGCGGCGGCTCCTCTTCTCTTCCCTTCTTCTTTGGCTCTGCGCGAGGGGTGTTCCGGCGATGGGGCAAAGGGAGAGAAGGGGACGACACCGCTGGAGGGAGAGGGATGGCACGGGAATGAGAGAGAGAGGGTCGCGGGGGCTCTGCGTGAAGGGGTTCTAGGGGGGAAAAGCCGGCGTGGCCCGGCGATGCCGTCGCGAGCAGGGGTGGGGAAGGCGGCGAGCAGTGTGTGCAAGGGGCGGACGCACAGGGGGGGGGGGTCTTGCGCAGGGGGGTGGACGCGAGCGAACCGAGAGGGGGATCGAGCAGGGAGTTCTGGGGAGGGGGAGGAGCGGACAGGGAGGGGGAATCGCACGGGGGGTTCGGATAAAGAGAAGAAGTGGATGGGGAGGAGAAGACGAAGAAGAAGGGATGGTGCAGGGGTTCTGGCACAGAGGGAGATGAGAGAGAACAGAGAGGGGAAGAAAGGCAGCAGAGAGCGGGGATCGAAGTGAGTCTCTGATACCAAAACTGATGCGGGACAGAGAGAGCAAAGGGGTTAAGGATGGGAGAGAAAAGGGGGAGATTGCAGAGAGGGATAAGAGGTGGGAGTGTAGGTTTCACACCCTCCCTTTCACAGGGACCACCTTGGGGCTTCTCACCCGGGGGCTTCACACCCAAACACAAACTCCATTTTTGGAGGCACAGTGGCACACACAAGAACTCAAATTTTTTCTTCTTCTTCTCTATCCATTCTTTGGTTACATGACTCTATATATAGAGTTTAAAATAAAGAGACTCTCCATACCAAAAGACACTTAATAAAGACCTTACTTAAGACTTAGGAAACTCAAAAGACTTAAATTTAATGACCCTAGAAATTTGTAAAGTCAAACAAGATTACAACCATTGGATCTTTTAATAGGCCAAATAAAATATAATAAGTATTTTGATTTAGCCATCCTTCATTTCCCATCAAGGTCCCCTCCCACCAATGAAAAAGTAGATCCGGAATTGAAGCTTTTCACTTAAAATTAAATGAAAACCTCAAAAGTAAACAAAACTGGCAGACACTAAGCTGATTTTACAGAGTGCTCCTTACCAGAATAACAGACTGTGAAACAGTACATTTACGTTCATAGTTGATTGATAGCATTTTTGTTTCCTCATATTACTCTAACAGAAGGTATGACACTTTATACATCCCTCCAGATCATTTTTCTGCTGGAATGATTAGATAACCATGAAAACCAAAATGTTTTAGCACATCTTACAGTCTATTTCCATAAGCCTAATGCTGAAAGCATACGGTCCCTCAATCAAGGCATATGCATTGCACAAAACACTTTGATAGCAAAATGATATGCCTAGATCAAGATTGCTGGAAACTAAGATAGGTGATAACGTGTCTCCACACGGGAAAATATGACAGCGCAACTTCAAATCTCAGAACATGCGAATAGCAAAGGGTAAAAAAAATCATCCTCATATTCCCGTGAGGTGCCTCTGATCCCCGTTTCTTGACCAGAATGTCCAAAGAAATATTGACTGTCAAAACCAAAATGTTTTAGCACATCTTACAGTCTATTTCCATAAGCCTAATGCTGAAAGCATACGGTCCCTCAATCAAGGCATATGCATTGCACAAAACACTTTGATAGCAAAATGATATGCCTAGATCAAGATTGCTGGAAACTAAGATAGGTGATAACGTGTCTCCACACGGGAAAATATGACAGCGCAACTTCAAATCTCAGAACATGCGAATAGCAAAGGGTAAAAAAAATCATCCTCATATTCCCGTGAGGTGCCTCTGATCCCCGTTTCTTGACCAGAATGTCCAAAGAAATATTGACTGTCAAAACCAAAATGTTTTTGTTAAAGCTATAATACCAGGGAACCTGATTATCCAAAGAAAATCATCACTCCAGAATATGAAAAAGAAACTAGAATTCTATAACAAATACAACATTGAACTCAAATAAGAACTCAACCAAAAAGCCATGAAGTCTGAACACAAAGAGAGAATACCGGCTCTGTTTGCCTGTGGAAAGCCTCCAATCTGGATTTGAGAACTGCTGCTGTGTCATCTTTACGCTGAATCAGTGGCTCCCCAGTGACCTTTCAAGGATGAAAAATAAAAGAGATTTTATGTGCATCAGAATATCAGGAATGACATCAGAAAAACCATACTTATCAAGATATAGGTAGTTTCTACAGAAAGGTTATTTGGTGCCCTGTCAAGGGAAGTGCAAGAAAGAAAGTAGCATATCAATAGTCAAAGGTCAAAAACAAAACCACCAAATACTGGGGAGAAGAAAAGAATGTAGGACTGTCTGCATCCCGAGTATGCTAATTTTGCAGAAAAGGCAGCACATTCATAAAGCCAAACAGACAATCCCCTTAAAGCAAATTGCAAGGATTGAAATACTTATCCAGCTTTTCCAGCAAAGTTATTTGGGATGCAGCTCAACACATTCAAGAAAACTACAGATGATGTTCATGATACAAGAATTCATGCCATTTAGAGAATCTCCCTGCTTCAAAAATAGAATCTTACACAACAACACAGGCATAAAATTTTGTTTTACAGCATCACTTTGCAACACAGTTGAACATGTTCAAGATGATGCTCAGAAAACAAATTGAGTGGACCAAACTGCACTTCATTAAGACAAGTTTACTTAAAAAAAGAAGAACATCAGTCATATGCATTAACAAAAGCAGCAAATTTTATTTCAGACCTTTGACACAGCCAATTAGTCATCCATTGTCAGCATCTCCACGATCAGCATGTTTCCTGAAAACCTTCTAGAGGAATGCTAGAACTTGATGCCCCAAATGCCAAGGCATACTGCATTCCATCTTGGCTGTCTGATCTTCAGGTCAGATGGCCAAGATCAGCTCTGACTTTTGAAGCATGCTCTATAGGTTGGAGCACCAAACCTGAGTTTGGTACTCAAGTCATCTTATCTTCGAATCAGAGGGCAGGGAGACGGTGTGGAATGACATGCCCTTTGAGAAACAGCATTCTAGCATTCTCAACCTCTCAAGAACATAACATTTATCACCACCTCTTTCAGGGATTATATCTAACAGAATAGATACCAAGATCCATTATCAGGGCAGTTATATATAGTATCACAAACATGGAGGACCCATTCACAACTAGATGTCCTCAGGGATTCAAACTGATTTCACCTCAAAAAATTCAGTAGTCTGAAAATGGTAAAGACAAGTTTGATGTATTTATCCTAAACTTGTGGCTAAAAAAATGAGGCATTGATTCAAACTTGAAATCAACAAGTCTCTGCTTCATTTACCAGACCATTCACAACAGCTAAGATGAAGAGAATATCTGAATGATCTCTAGTACATGGTCAATTCATACAATTAAATTAAAGCTCAAAAAGAATACAGACCATAAGATAGAGAGGTTCTGTAAATTCAGATTATAATCATTTGTCCAACATGCAACATAAAAGATAGTGCAGAAAAGAGTCGGGTTGATCAATTATAGAAAAGAGCAGCTTCACCAGAAGAATAGTCAAATTTTTAGTGTGGGCTTAAGAAATAGCACCACACAGTGCATTGTCCATTTTCTTTGTATGTGATCAATGTGCAGAATATGGCCATATGTATACAAGGCAGGGCCAGGCAACCATGTTTGCTTACATCATCAATCCCTGGAACCCTTGGAGGTGCAAATTTTGTGTGATATGTCCTTCCAGTACTAGGATGAATCCAACGGCCTGTGATTCTCTCTTCTAGTATTGCATCATCAATTGCAAAGTTGAGCACCTTGTCAATCTTAGTGCCCTGTCTTTCCAACATCTCATCAAGCTGCATCAAGAAAATTGCAGATTAGCTACAGCCATGAGAATATCAATCAGAATGCGTTTGTAGCATTTTGGACTATTAACCTTTTGCGCTTGGACAACAGTCCTTGGAAAACCATCAAGAATGAAGCCCTTCTGACAGGAAGTTTTCTTCATTGCTTCATCAATTATTCCAACAACCAAATCATCAGATACAAGCTCTCCCTACCAGGAACAAAAACAAAGAACAGAACAGCCAACAATGATATTCAGTTACAACTGTTGCAGAGAGGAAAAAGTGATGAGACAGCCAGTCACTAATTTATTAAGACACTCTAGAATCATCACCTTGTCCATGGCCTCCTTTGCCTTAACACCAAGTGGTGTCTTTGCAGCAACAGCAGCTCTCAACATGTCACCAGTGGCCAAATGACATAAGCAAAATTCATCCTTGATAATGGGAGATTGTGTCCCCTTTCCCGATCCCGGTGGACCTACAAAGGGTCAATTTTCTCATGGTTTCACAAATCGAAATTAAGACATTAACTTATCTAGAAGAAAGTGTATAGAATCTATGGACCAAGGGACAATCCACCACTTTGAATTGAACCGAATAAGACAAATTTTTGTAACAGACAACAACTCAGAAAAGTAATATCTGGTATGACGCAAACAAACAGCCTATCTATCAGAACTGGATGAGTTGAGTGTGACACCAATATCTAATGAAATTACTTTTAAAAAAATAACTTGATGTGGTCCATTATTAGCATCATAATTAAAAAATGACTGAGAGAAATTGGGGAATAAATAATTCCGCAAATTTCTAATATCTATTTGCAAAAAGTCCCAAGCATGGAAACTCATGACAAGAGGAAGTGTGGACTCTTTTGACATCCGAATAATTAAAAAAGCCAATAATGAAATAGTTAGTGAAGAAAAATAATTGCTTCCTGGACATCACTTTTTATACATCATTCAACCTAAAGCCTTGAAAGAGAACCCCTCTTTCCAATGGAAGTGTTTAACATGAGAATGAGCCTGGAGTAGGGTGGAAAAAGTGGTAAGAGTTAAATGTTGAACAGGGGGCTGAAATTTTCATGCTAAAGTATATGTTCAAGAAAGATGGCGGGAACATCACAACTCTCAAGCATACTAATGATTATATGTATCTAAGATCATGAAGTTTGAGAAACATAAGAGAAACCGAGAAAGAAACTATATCGTGACATTAAGCACATTAAGATTTCTTGCTTCAACAATAACCAGCAAATGTGAAATAGTTCATCTTACATGTTCTGCACTTCTAAATTAGTAAAGAAACAATGCCACTGTGAGAGAAAACAAAAATTCCTTTATAGAACAGGATAAGGGTGAAGAAAAATTATCAAATTGGTATAAAAAGGTTAGTAGGTTATAAGATGACCCAACATTAAAAATGAAAATACCTACTCTCACGGGCTACTTAAACATGTCTCCAACATATCTACACTTGCCGCACTGATAAGCATTCTGTTTGGGAAATTGGTCCACATTCGAGTCTACTTTCCCCTTTTCATTTTTTCCTTTTTTTTTTTTTGGGGGGGGGGGGGGGTGTTGTGCATTGATATGAGGAACCTCTTAATGGATCGTATGAAGTTATGTAAAGTGGAGGGACTGCGGGCAATCACTAGAGATTCATGAATTTTTTACCAATTTTTCTTCCACTTCAGGATGATCCAGGCAAGATAAGAGTATGGTACCTCATCATTGGACTAAAAGCCATGACTTGTATCTCCAGCTACCAATGTTGATTGTTGTCAAGATAGGTGCCTAGGCACCCAGGCACTTTGACAGGGCAAGGCACCTGAGCACCTTGTCATTGGGCCACAGAGGAGGTTCAGGCAGGACCCAGCTGCTTTGGACCCCACTTCAAGCATGTTCCGGATCCGTCAGATCCACTAAAACCCCACCCTCAATTCAACCCACTTGTAGCTTCCACTAAAACCCCACTGTCAATCGAACCCGCTTGTAGCTTCCACTAAAACCCCACCCTCAATCGAACCCGCTTGTAGCTTCCAAAACCCCACCCTCAATGTAGCCTCCACTTAAGATGCCCTTAGTTTAAAGCCACTTGCAGCTTCCACTTCCAACATGAAAGTTAGTAGGTAGGAGCCGGATCTACCCAATTTTCGACAGAAAGAGTATTCTACCCAAGATACAACAATTCCATTTTTTCCGCAATTAAGTCTCAGTTTGGACCTTTTACTGAGAAGCCAAACATTAAAAAACAACGGTAGGTGGCTTCCCAATTCTAACGTCATTATCTCAAGATAACTAGGCAGAGACCTCTCGAATCCTAAGAATGCGCTCAAATGGAAGCTGCGCCAGCATGTCCACAAACCGTGTGCGAAGAAACAGCCCCACGAATGGGAAGAACTCAGGAATATGTCATACAGAAACGGTATAACATCAGAGGGAGGAAAATGCGAACTTTAGTTCAAAAATCTACAGCTCTTGAACCAAAAACCACCAAAACGAGATACATGACCAATAAATCGCCGAGGGAAATCCATACTCCGACAACACAACGCCTATAAGATGTCGCGTGGGCGTAAACACCAACAAAACCCAAAAGGGCTCCAGAATGAGGGATCTAATCTAAGAGGGAAGATCGCTACCGATGAGAATGAGGCGCTTGTCCGGCTTGGTGGCGCACTTCATGCGGCGGAGGAGTTCCGTCATGAGGTCCACCGAGGGCACCTCCTCCAGATCCACGCCCGCGCTCGACGCCATCGCCTCTCCTCCCTTTGGATCCGGGAAGCCTCTCCTCCCTTCGCCCTCCCCGCTCCCACCACACACCAACAGCAGCAGCAAAAGAAGAAGAAACGGTGGGAGAAAGGGTAGCCTTTAAGGAGGTCGCGGTTTCTCGGTAGGTGTAGCGTACGCACGGGTTGCAAGTGACGTCATCATAACGTGCCGGGACACAGAGCCCATGCGTGTGCTCGCGTCATAGCCCAGAAGATCGAAGCAGCTGGTTGGTTGGCCCACGATTAGGGCGAGACGAGTGCGTCGAAATTAGGAGGCCCTTTATGGGTACACAGCTGCTAGCCGGCCCAGCGGCCGGCGGCTGCAGAGAGAAGAGGGGGCGGTGCGGGCCCTCCTAGGGGTTTCTCGATCACCGGCCGTCCGGGAGTTAATAATTTCTTTTAGAATAATACGATGGGTTCTCGATTAATCGAGAGTATAATTTAACGTAAAAAATGTCTCCACGGTGTATTATGTGGAGAAATATTATATTTAATGTATCATTTTTATCTTAAAATAATACACATAAATAATATATTAATATATACAAATAGTACGTTAGTATACACAAATAACACATTAACGTACACAAATAATATAAGAATGCATCTTTTTGTGTGTATTAATGTGTTATTTATGTATATTAATATATTATTTTATATGTATTATTTTAAGGTTAAAAATATATTAAATAAATTTGGGACCGCACCCCTCCACATAGTGTGCTCCACGTCAAACTATGTTCCCAACTAACCGAGAACATAATATTTCCCTTTCCCTTATAGGTAAATTTGATGTACACTAAATGAGGTATGTACTAAATGATCATTCTCTTTTTGGGATTCTTATATGTATACCATTACATAGTATATATTTATTTAACTTTCAAATATATCTACAATCCTTGAACTGGATATTTGGAGAATCTAAAGTGGGTTGACCGGTAAGAACATTGCTTCTTTTTTTCAGTTAAAAAAAAAAACATTGCTTCATGGTAGAGAGGTTTTGGACTCGATTCTAGGAAGGTTACCTAATTTATATTTAATTTTCAAGGGATATGAGTCTAAAGTTTGACAGTCTTAGGAAAAGGAATATTATGAGTTGGATTAGATACAGAATTCGAATTCAAGCCTCTCTTTAGATTTCCCCAAGTTCAAATACTACTGTACTACAATTTTCACGCTAAAAATAAATAAATAAATAGAGTGTCCGATGTCGTCAGTTGGGTCCGTGTAAACTCAAATATACTTTCCCTGTCATTGAAAAAAGAAAGAGGTTACATGGTGAAACAGTACTAGTTTAGACAGATACCAAACATTATTAGTCAGAAAAAATATTTATTACACTTCTTAATTACATTTTTAGCGCACTTTTAACCTTATCATTGGTCAATAAATTGAGGACACGTTGTGCCTACTTAATGAAAAATAAAAAGTGCACTAAAAAACATAATTGACAAGTATAATAAATATTTATCTATTAATTAAAGAGCAAGGAGAAACCTTATATAACCGGAGACTTGCCCCATGTCTGGCCGCAGTCGTTTCAAGAGCAAGTCCCACCCTCCTACTAATTGACTTTGGTTTCATTTCAATCAGGTCATGCAGTTGCCTTCTACATTGATGAAAAAAAAGATAAATTAATTAAAAAAATTTATCAAATATTTAACTTATTTTTTAGTTCCTGATAAAATTATAATTTATTACAATGAATGTTATCTTCTACTACAATAAAAATCTTCTCTATTATAGTTAGAGATTATTAATTAATTTATCCAAAAAAACATTGTTTTCTTACTCTCCAAAATCCCATCGATTCCATGTAGACCAGTACAGTATTAATTTAATTGCTACACCAACTCCATGGACAAGTTGAGATGGGCCTGCCTCATTGATTCAAACTATGTCAGTCCAAGAAGTGCCCAGTTTGAAAAGGCCTATATCTTGTTTGGTGAATGGTGGGCAGAAAAGTTTGAGTGTTAATCTTCCATTGCTTTGGGTGAGGTAGATGATATGAGAGAATTAGGTGAGAGAGAGAAGAGAAGAAGATTGTTGGGTGGGTGGAAGTTTGAGTTGGTGGAGGGGAGGGGGGAGGGGTTTGGTTTGTGAAAAAGGTGGGATTATGAAAGTATTTCTTATACATTGTTCTTGTTGTCTTAATTTGTTAGTGCAAAGTAACCTTCCTACATGAGTGTCTCTCTTGTTATCCATCACCCTACTTTGATGAATAATAAATCTACCTCTCTCAGTACCACACTTTTTAATCACTCATCTTATTGAACTCGAGCTTCAATTTTAAGTTTTTTTTTTCTGTTGTCTAATAAAAGATCAGGCAACAAGAGGGGAAAAATAGGGAAAATTATATATCGTTTATTGTATTCGATTATATGCTCTTAAAATTTATATATTATATCTTGTATTTTTTAAATAAAAATAGCTATGTTTTTGTGGTTATAATGCAATTTTGATGGTAGAAATATTCTGCTGAGCATAGAACAGTTAAATACAAGTTAAATATGAGATGAAAATATAAAGTCCATCTATTAAAATATAGTCGAGATCGAAGCCGCGCCAAACTCAGCTTTCTCGGTAGGGGGGTTGGGGGTGGGGGGAGAGAGAGAGAGAGAGAAAGTTGGGGGGGGGGGGGGGGGGTTCTTACTTGATCTCGCTTGCGCTGATGTGGCTCAGTGGGGTGGGGATATTGGAGGGACTCTCCCCATCCTATTGAGAGAGAGAGAGATGGACGAGTTCCCCTTCTGAATGCACCCAATGATTTGGGAGAAGGATAACATGTCGAGCGAGGTGTTGGAGTAGGGTTATAAAAAATATGTGATTATCTTATTCTAATTCTGATAAAAATTATAGGGCTTAAAAACACATTTAATTATCGATAGTTTATCAGATTCAAATTTAGATATTTTTGATAAGTTATAAGAAACAGATATAGAAATTACTATTTTTGTATCCAATTATCCGATTTTTGAATCTGATAGTATATATATAAATATTATAATATATAACATATAATGTATATTCTATAATGTGTATATCATATAATATAGATTATATATTATATAATATGTATTAAATATTAAGTAGATATCTGAATATCCAATTTTCGATTCCTATTTCTTGAATCTATTCATATTCAATATCATCTGACATCCGAATCTGATTTTTCGATAATTTGAAGAAACATATTCGGATACAGAAACTACTCGATTTCGAATCTGATTATTTCTGATAATTTTATTGGAGTCAGATTTGAAAACTGCTGTTTTCGACTTCGACCCATTTACACCCCTATGCTGGAGGTTGTCAGCATTACTAGTTACAAGTGCATGACTGCACAATATGTTGCCATCGTGCCATCAAGATTTCTTGACGGCACAATATACTAGCGTCAATATTTCTTGATATATCCCTAACTATATACTATCGTGAATAACAACAGTATAAGATTACTGTAACGCCCTAGAAATTAAAATAATTTAAAATATAAGAAAATAGCAATAAATAAAAATGGTGAATAGAAATAAAATAAAAGTCATGGTTAAACTCCCAAAGAAAAGAATCAACCATTTAAATATATTGGGTCAAGACAACTCTACTTGGGCCAAAGAACAAAATCTAATAACATTAAACCCCAAAATTCGTGACCATAATTATGCAGAAAATAGGAAAGGGCAAATTAGGGTAAAACTAGGGTAATTAGCCATTCATGGCAATAAAATTCATACCCAGCCATGATGGGAGGTTTACTAATGGCTTTCCTACTCCAATCAGAAGGAGAATCCCCAAAACTTGGAAGGGGCCACGCCAAAACCGCAGCCCTCTTTCCTAGCCCTGTTAGAACTTGAAATAAACCATAAACATATAAATAAACGTCATGAGACTTGTTGGGAAGGTTTACCATTGTGTTGAGGTCATGTGGAGGCGAGCTAGGGCACCAGAGGAGGAGGAGAACGGCCAAAAATCGGAGCTTCTTCCCCAACCAACCTCTGCTGCGACCTGTGCTTGGATCTGTCTTAGAACTACACAAAGGTAGGTGTTCCCGGGCATAATCTAAACTTTGCACATACCAATGGAAAGAGCATCGAGTCTAGTTTTATTTGCATGTATTTTCCCCAATTGTTATGAACCATGTGAGTCGTATTAAGTGTTTTCCAAGAATTACGCAGGTTTAGAACTTTTTGTGTTCTTACTGTGTTTCACGTGAATCGAGACTAAATTGGATCAAACCAAAATCGTAGAACTCTTCTACTTGTTGTCCTCGACACTTTTCATGTTCAGAGTTTTGTCTGAAGATCACTAGATGTCAAGTTATAAATCTTTCATGAACGATTGTAGTGTTTTTCTGTCATGCCCCGCCAATTTAGCAGCGGAATAAATCGGGGAGGCATGAACAACATGTATGATAACGACAATTACACATACAGTCGCAAATATCAGAGCAAATATCAGAGCAAACTAATGAACAATAATTGTAATAAACTCTTTATTTTATTGATAAATCACCTAAACTATTACAACCACTAATTTTGAGCCAAAACATAGGGCTCGTTAACATCATTATATTGAAAGGGATAATTAAGTAAATATGTAACTAAACTCTAAGGTACTGAGGACACTCCATCGCTATGATTCCTGGTCGCTCATCACTCCAGTCCATTCCCGTTGGTGTGCATAGGGCCATCATCTGACTTATCTGAAACACATATAACAATAGTGCAATGTGAGTGATAACGCTCAGTAGGACTTAATATCTCATGTAAATAGGCATGCTTTAAGTGATTAATGTCTTACCAGGCAGGATAACTAGAGAGAACTGTCAAGTATAGTCGAGAAAAAGATAGCACACGATAGCACGAGAATGATAACACTTTCAAAAGAATAATTGCAAAACTAGCATGATAAAGGATTAGCCATATAGTGAAAGAATAAGTAACGTCTGCACAAAGGTGCAATAGCACTTCCCTGGTCGTGCATCATGTCAACCCAGAGACATAGTAAAATGATTGTTTGATTGTCATAAATTAAATTGTGATTGTTATTAAATGGCGCTAGATGCATGTCGTACACATCCTGATCATGTTACATTCGCGAGGAAATGGCACTCTTCGAGCGCTCTCCCAAGGACCAGACCGGGCCCTATTGCTTTGGCATATAGCACTGTTTTGTTATTTTAGACAATCATTTGTATGGCCAAATAGAGTACCAAGAAAAGATGAGAGTAACAGACGAAATAGATGAGAGTATAGAGTGAAAGTGAACAGATGAGAGTAACGAGATAGTCGATGAGATAGGAGTAAAATCGTAAAACAACGTTAAACCACGATAGTAACAGTTGCACAGCACTAGGTCGGGTGCCGACAGTCTGGTAGAAGTCACAACCACCCACTAGTCGTGTTATGAACACATGCTAGACGGTCAGGCGTGATCACAAGGTAAGAGAGAACACACTAAGGCCGTTTAGATCATGTTGATCCCTAAGGGTGTAACGGGTTTTAGGGTACAACCAGCTCGTCGGCTAAGGACGTGCGCCAAAGCCAAGAAGACTCTAGTCCAGTCGGAAGTATTCCCAGTGGAGAGGTGGTCCATGTCAAGAAAAGGTGTAGGAACAAGTGTCCGTCATGCCTCGAGTGCTCAAAGACCGAGGGAAGCGATCACGATATTCAAATCACGCGAATAAATCGAAGACAAGTGTAAATAATTAAATAGGGAAATTTAGTAATTATTTTCTCTTAATTATCAGATACGTTATTGAGTAATTTAATATGGCTTAATGGCAAACATGATTGTTAAGTGTGTGCAAGTATAAGAAATCAAGAGAAAATAATGGATTGTGCACATAGCTTTTAAATTAATTAGATTTATATAATTATTACCCATTAATAATTATTCAAATTAGGGATGTCAATGGCCCAGGCCCGGGGGTAGGTCCGGTATGGGTAGCCCGGCTCGGCCTAGGAAAAGCCCGGTTAAGCCCGGCCCAGCCCGAAAAAATAAGAAAAATATTATTTTTATTCATATAATATATAACTTTAATATATCTACTATAATATATCTATAAAAAACATATATTTTTACTTATATCTATATTAACATTTAAGTTATAAAAGATTATATTTTTGAGTAGATTTATGGTAGAAAAAATACATATAATTCTCATTCTACATATAAATTTATATTTAATATAAATTATATTTATATTTTTCGGGCCGGCGGGCCGACCGGGCCGGGCCAAAAAATTTATAACGGGCTCATTTTTCTGGCCCAAGCCCGGTTAAAATCGGGCCGGGCTTCCGGGCCAGGCCGGCCCAATTGACACCCCTAATTCAGATCGAATTATTCATAACAGTGTTTAATTGAGGCTAAACAATGGCTAAATAGCAATTAGAGCAAGGGTATATAAGCAAAACTAGGTTCTTGCAGAAATTTTAAGAACGCAACGGGGGTGCCCGTCGCGATACAAGTCCCGACGAGGCGGCCTGGCGCGACAGTTGAACCGGCCGACCTCGCCCGATTCGGGGGTGAAAACGCGACGGCGCGGGCCGTCGTGTTTATATCGCGACGGTCCGGCCGGCCGCGTCCCCTCTGAGGTCGTGATGGGTCGGACCATCGCGACTTCAGAGAGGCGACCCGACCAGAAAAGGGGTTTAGCACTTTTATGAATTAGGTCCTTCCTCCCTCACTTGACACATAGCCCTTCTAAAATCCATATCAAATCGCACGATGATATAAAAATTATGAAACTAGTTTTAAACGAAACTAGACTCATAGATCTATTAACATGCATGATTAATTCAAAAATAAACAAGGATTAGACATGCTTTAATTAGGTTACATTTCAATGACCTAAACATGCATAGTCATGGAAAAATGATTTAATTAGCAGTGGATACAATATGAAAATTAGGAAAATAGGGGCGTTTGAAAGCTAACAACATGTATTATTTATGAGATTAATTTTAGGATATGGGATCATGCACACGTATAGATTGAGAGCAATCATGAAGGTTCGGGTACATGGAGTTGACAGGGGTTGATACATTAATACTCCTTCATGGAGCCACAAAAAATAGGAAAATCATGGGACTTTCAAAGAGGATCATGTGGGCTACCTAGGGTTAAAATTTCACGATTTGTGCTTGAGAGATTGCTACCTTTTGTGCTGTAAAGTTCCTAGGATTGGGGTGACGAATTTTCCAAGTCCTCCTTGCTCCAAGCCTCCTTCTTCCTTGCTCTCCTCATCCTCAGCCTCCTCCTTCGTTCTCCAGAGCCCCAGCAACAAAAATGGGGTTTGGTAGACACGAATTAGAGGTCTATTTGGTTGTTTAAGAGTCCAACTTCCTTAAAACCCCTCTTTCCCTTCAAACTCTTAATTTCTATATTTATCCCCCTATTTCTTGCATTTATCTAACTAATATGCTTGGGAAGAAGTCTAAATTCATGGGCAAAGGGTTAGAATAGGATTATGACTCTTTTTAGGACATTTATAACCTCTTTTTAATATTATCTTATCCTTATTTAATTTATTTATTAATTAACTCCGAATTTCCACATTTATCTCCCCATATTCTAGTATTTATCTCCTAATTGGCTTGGGGAGAGATCTAATTTCGTGGCTAATGGGTTAGGATGGGATGATGACTCCTTTTTAAAGATAATTATGGGTTACTTAATGATTATCATAACCTTTTTCCATTTATTATTATTTAAGTGTGAATTTAGCTTAATTAATTCTCATCCCAAGATGGGCTCTTCACATTTGGGCCCATTCTTTTATGCTTGGACCATTAATACAACTCATTCCTAATTTAGCTTAATGGGTTTTAGTTTAATTCTACTTATTCACCCTTTAATCTAATTTAAATCTATTTAACATATTTATTCAATTGGTTTCTTATTTGAATTTAATATAATATTATTTATCCTAATATTTCTAACCTTTATCCACTAATTGGGCTCTTGCTCTTGGCCCAATACTTAAATATGGCTCAATTGTACATCCTATTTACTTAATGGGTCTTAATTATCCCTTTATTAAAGAATTTATTCATGGGCCATGATTGTCTATTGGTCCAATTATCATAATGGGCTATCAACCCATATTATTTAAAGTCTACCTGCATGTTTATTTTAATTTATAATTCACTTTAGCTCATATAATAATGGGTTCTCCGACTTATTCCTTAATTACGACAATAAGTCGCATAAATTCTTAAACTAGGTCCAAATGACTTCTTTATGCCTAAACTTCTTGATGGGTCATTAGAGAATATTATTTAAAGCATGACTATTATTTTTACGTCATTTTTATATAGTTTTTTACGCATGCAATAATGATGCGTACCTCTTTAATTAACTAGTTTGAATTGATTAATTGATAAATTTTCAATTTATCTTCATTTTCGAATTAATGAATTTTCTGGGGTACTACATCCTCCCCCTCTTAAAAAGAATTTGGTCCTCAAATTTCACGACTACTTCGGTTACATATAAATCATCATTTCATGCTAAATACGTATTAATTGTTGTAAGTTTAGAGTTACCTTCCACGACTCCATCCTCTTTGGTGGTCTCAACTTCCTGCACAGCTTGTAGTCTGCCAGGCTTCTCTTGCTCTGTCGGGCATTTCTCTTTCTCTTGCTTCTCAAGTATAGGGCACTCGGAAATGCGATGATTGCGATTTCCACAGCGTACGCAAGCACCTGCTTTCCTCCAGCATTCCTCCAATATGTGACCTATCTTATTGCAGTGCTCGCATCGTCCTTTATGAATAAGGGCTAATTGTATGGCATTCTTCTTATTCTTCTTCATTGTTCTCTTATCATCGTTTGGCTGATGCTCTATTGTCACAGAGTTGAGATCTTTGGTGTTATTGAGTGGTTCCTTTAGAAGAGGGCAGTTTTGTATCTGATGCTCCAAACTGCTACAACGTAGACATGCACCCACTCTTCGCCAGCATTCATTAGCCACATGTCCGGTTTACCACAATGAAGGCAGACGATCTTGCTACGTTTCTTTTGGGTGTTTGCCTTCTTGTCTTGATTGTGTCTTCTCTTCTTGTTCTTTTGGTCACTTTTCTAATCTTCTTGGTTGTCCTTAAGGCTCCTTCCAGCAGTTGGGTGGCTTTCCGACATGCCCGAGCTAGCTTTTGAGTTGACCTCATTTTGTCTTGCAGTGACGTATGTTTGGCGTCCATTTAAGGGTTCCTTCAAGAATAAGGTTGGCATTAGAATGCTAAAGTAATATTAAGTTGATACACACATATATATAGATAAATGTATTCAAATCTTAACCATGGTTCTACCCAATCCTCACATAGGTATGGTGGTTAACTTAGACACGTGTCAAGGCAATTCACCTAGAATGTCCTAGACTTAAAATGGCCTAATAGGGACATCCTAGGCTCTGATACCAACTGCCATACCCCGCCAATTTAGCAGCGGAATAAACCGGGGAGGCATGAACAATGTGTATGGTAACGACAATTACACGTACAGTCGTAAATATCATAGCAAACTAATGAACAATAATTACAATAAACTCCTTATTTTATTGATAAATCACTTAAACTATTACAACCACTAATTCTGAGCTAAAACATAGGGCTCAATAACATCATTATATTGAAAGGGATAATTAAGCAAATATCTAACTAAACTCTCAGGTACTAAGGACACTCCATCGCTATGACTCCTGGTCGCTCTTCACTCCAGTCCATTCCCGTTGGTGTGCGTAGGGCCATCATTTGACTTATCTGAAACACATATAACAATAGCGCAAGGTGAGCGATAACGCTCAGTAGGACTTACTATCTCATGTAAACATGCATGCTTTAAGTGATTAATGTCTTATCAGGCAGGATAACTAGAGAGAACTGTCAAGTATAGTCGAGAAAAAGATAGCACACGATAGCAAGAGAATGATAGCCCTTTTAAAAGAATAATTACGAAACTAGCATGATAAAGAATTGGCCATATTGTGAAAGAATAAGTAACGTCTGCACAAATGTGTAATAGCACTTTCCTAGTCGTGCATCATGTCAAACCAGAGACATAGTAAAATGATTGTTTAATTGTCATAAATTAAATTGTGATTGTTATTAAATAGCGTTGGATGCATGCCGTACACATCCTGATCATGTTACCCTCGCGAGGAAATGGCACTCTTCGAGCGCTCTCCCCAGGACTGGACCGGGCCCTATTGCTTTGGCATATGGCACTGTTTTGTTATTTTAGACAATCATTTGTATGGCCAAATAGAGTACCAAGAAAAGATGAGAGTAATAGACGAAATATATGAGAGTATAGAGTGAAAGTGAACAGATGAGAGTAACGATATAGTAGACGAGATAGAGGTAAAAACGTAAAACAACGTTAAACCACGATAGTAACAGTTGTACAACACTAGTTCGGGTGCCGGCAGTCTGGTAGAAGTCACAACCGCTCACTAGCCGTGCTATGAACATAGGCTAGACAGACCGGCGTGATCACAAGATAAGAGAGAACACACTAAGGTCATTTGGATCATGCTGATCCCTAAGGGTGTAACGGGTTTTAGGGTACAACCAGCTCGTCGGCTAAGGACGTGTGCCAAAGCCAAGAAGACTTACGGTGGCCTTGACAAGGAGTCCCTGGCCCAGTCGGGAGTATTCCTGATGGAGAGGTGGTTCATGTCAAGAAAAGGTGTATAAACAAGTGTTGTCGTGCCTCGAGCACTCGAAGGCCGAGGGAAGCGATCACGGTATTCAAATCACGCGAATAAATCGAAGACAAGTGTAAATAATTAAATAGGGAAATTTAGTAATTATTTTCTCTTAATTATCAGATACGTTATTGAGTAATTTAATATGGCTTAATGGCAAACATGATTGTTAAGTGTGTGCAAGTATAAGAAATCAAGAGAAAATAATGGATTGTGCACATAGCTTTTAAATTAATTAGATTTATATAATTATTACCCATTAATAATTATTCAAATTAGGGATGTCAATGGCCCAGGCCCGGGGGTAGGTCCGGTATGGGTAGCCCGGCTCGGCCTAGGAAAAGCCCGGTTAAGCCCGGCCCAGCCCGAAAAAATAAGAAAAATATTATTTTTATTCATATAATATATAACTTTAATATATCTACTATAATATATCTATAAAAAACAATATATTTTTTACTTATATCTATATTAACATTTAAGTTATAAAAGATTATATTTTTGAGTAGATTTATGGTAGAAAAAATACATATAATTCTCATTCTACATATAAATTTTATATTTAATATAAATTATATTTATATTTTTCGGGCCGGCGGGCCGACCGGGCCGGGCCAAAAAATTTATAACGGGCTCATTTTTCTGGCCCAAGCCCGGTTAAAATCGGGCCGGGCTTCCGGGCCAGGCCGGCCCAATTGACACCCCTAATTCAGATCGAATTATTCATAACAGTGTTTAATTGAGGCTAAACAATGGCTAAATAGCAATTAGAGCAAGGGTATATAAGCAAAACTAGGTTCTTGCAGAAATTTTAAGAATGCAACGGGGGTGCCCGTCGCGATACAAGTCGCGACGAGGCGGCCTGGCGCGACAGTCGAACCGGCCGACCTCGCCCGATTCGGGGGTGAAAACGCGACGGCGCGGGCCGTCGTGTTTATATCGCGACGGTCCGGCCGGCCGCGTCCCCTCTGAGGTCGTGATGGGTCGGACCATCGCGACTTCAGAGAGGCGACCCGACCCAGAAAAAGGGTTAGCACTTTTATGAATTAGGTCCTTCCCTCCCTCACTTGACACATAGCCCTTCTAAAATCCATATCAAATCGCACGATGATATAAAAATTATGAAACTAGTTTTAAACGAAACTAGACTCATAGATCTATTAACATGCATGATTATTCAAAAATAAACAAGGATTAGACATGCTTTAATTAGGTTACATTTCAATGACCTAAACATGCATAGTCATGGAAAAATGATTTAATTAGCAGTGGATACAATATGAAAATTAGGAAAATTAGGGGCGTTTGAAAGCTAACAACATGTATTATTTATGAGATTAATTTTAGGATATGGGATCATGCACACGTATAGATTGAGAGCAATCATGAAGGTTCGGGTACATGGAGTTGACAGGGGTTGATACATTTAATACTCCTTCATGGAGCCACAAAAAATAGGAAAATCATGGGGCTTTCAAAGAGGATCATGTGGGCTACCTAGGGTTAAAATTTCACGATTTGTGCTTGAGAGATTGCCTACCTTTTTGTGCTGTAAAGTTCCTAGGATTTGGGGTGACGAATTTTCCAAGTCCTCCTTGCTCCAAACCTCCTTCTTCCTTGCTCTCCTCATCCTCAGCCTCCTCCTTCGTTCTCCAGAGCCCCAGCAACAAAAATAGGGTTTGGTAGACACGAATTAGAGGTCTATTTGGTTGTTTAAGAGTCCAACTTCCTTAAAACCCCTCTTTCCCTTCAAACTCTTAATTTCTATATTTATCCCCCTATTTCTTGCATTTATCTAACTAATATGCTTGGGAAGAAGTCTAAATTCATGGGCAAAGGGTTAGAATAGGATTATGACTCTTTTTAGGACATTTATAACCTCTTTTTAATATTATCTTATCCTTATTTAATTATTTATTAATTAACTCCGAATTTCCACATTTATCTCCCCATATTCTAGTATTTATCTCCTAATTGGCTTGGGGAGAGATCTAATTTCGTGGCTAATGGGTTAGGATGGGATGATGACTCCTTTTTAAAGATAATTATGGGTTACTTAATGATTATCATAACCTTTTTCCATTTATTATTAATTTAAGTGTGAATTTAGCTTAATTAATTCTCATCCCAAGATGGGCTCTTCACATTTGGGCCCATTTTTATGCTTGGACCATTAATACAACTCATTCCTAATTTAGCTTAATGGGTTTTAGTTTAATTCTACTTATTCACCCTTTAATCTAATTTAAATCTATTTAACATATTTATTCAATTGGTTTCTTATTTGAATTTAATATAATATTATTTATCCTAATATTTCTAACCTTTATCCACTAATTGGGCTCTTGCTCTTGGCCCAATACTTAAATATGGCTCAATTGTACATCCTATTACTTAATGGGTCTTAATTATCCCTTTATTAAAGAATTATTCATGGGCCATGATTGTCTATTGGTCCAATTATCATAATGGGCTATCAACCCATATTATTTAAAGTCTACCTGCATGTTTATTTTAATTTATAATTCACTTTAGCTCATATAATAATGGGTTCTCCGACTTATTCCTTAATTACGACAATAAGTCGCATAAATTCTTAAACTAGGTCCAAATGACTTCTTTATGCCTAAACTTCTTGATGGGTCATTAGAGAATATTATTTAAAGCATGACTATTATTTTTACGTCATTTTTATATAGTTTTTTACGCATGCAATAATGATGCGTACCTCTTTAATTAACTAGTTTGAATTGATTAATTGATAAATTTTCAATTTATCTTCATTTTCGAATTAATGAATTTTCTGGGGTACTACATCCTCCCCCTCTTAAAAAGAATTTGGTCCTCAATTTCACGACTACTTCGGTTACATATAAATCATCATTTCATGCTAAATACGTATTAATTGTTGTAAGTTTAGAGTTACCTTCCACGACTCCATCCTCTTTGGTGGTCTCAACTTCCTGCACAGCTGTAGTCTGCCAGGCTTCTCTTGCTCTGTCGGGCATTCTCTTTCTCTTGCTTCTCAAGTATAGGGCACTCGAAATGCGATGATTGCGATTTCCACAGCGTACGCAAGCACCTGCTTTCCTCCAGCATTCCTCTAATATGTGACCTATCTTATTGCAGTGCTCGCATCGTCCTTTATGAATAAGGGCTAATTGTATGGCATTCTTCTTATTCTTCTTCATTGTTCTCTTATCATCGTTTGGCTGATGCTCTATTGTCACAGAGTTGAGATCTTTGGTGTTATTGAGTGGTTCCTTTAGAAGAGGGCAGTTTTGTATCTGATGCTCCAAACTGCTACAACGTAGACATGCACCCACTCTTCGCCAGCATTCATTAGCCACATGTCCCGGTTTACCACAATGAAGGCAGACGATCTTGCTACGTTTCTTTTGGGTGTTTGCCTTCTTGTCTTGATTGTGTCTTCTCTTCTTGTTCTTTTGGTCACTTTTCTAATCTTCTTGGTTGTCCTTAAGGCTCCTTCCAGCAGTTGGGTGGCTTTCCGACATGCCCGAGCTAGCTTTTGAGTTGACCTCATTTTGTCTTGCAGTGACGTATGTTTGGCGTCCATTTAAGGGTTCCTTCAAGAATAAGGTTGGCATTAGAATGCTAAAGTAATATTAAGTTGATACACACATATATATAGATAAATGTATTCAAATCTTAACCATGGTTCTACCCAATCCTCACATAGGTATGGTGGTTAACTTAGACACGTGTCAAGGCAATTCACCTAGAATGTCCTAGACTTAAAATGGCCTAATAGGGACATCCTAGGCTCTGATACCAACTGCCATACCCCGCCAATTTAGCAGCGGATAAACCGGGGAGGCATGAACAATGTGTATGGTAACGACAATTACACGTACAGTCGTAAATATCATAGCAAACTAATGAACAATAATTACAATAAACTCCTTATTTTATTGATAAATCACTTAAACTATTACAACCACTAATTCTGAGCTAAAACATAGGGCTCAATAACATCATTATATTGAAAGGGATAATTAAGCAAATATCTAACTAAACTCTCAGGTACTAAGGACACTCCATCGCTATGACTCCTGGTCGCTCTTCACTCCAGTCCATTCCCGTTGGTGTGCGTAGGGCCATCATTTGACTTATCTGAAACACATATAACAATAGCGCAAGGTGAGCGATAACGCTCAGTAGGACTTACTATCTCATGTAAACATGCATGCTTTAAGTGATTAATGTCTTATCAGGCAGGATAACTAGAGAGAACTGTCAAGTATAGTCGAGAAAAAGATAGCACACGATAGCAAGAGAATGATAGCCCTTTTAAAAGAATAATTACGAAACTAGCATGATAAAGAATTGGCCATATTGTGAAAGAATAAGTAACGTCTGCACAAATGGTAATAGCACTTCCTAGTCGTGCATCATGTCAAACCAGAGACATAGTAAAATGATTGTTTAATTGTCATAAATTAAATTGTGATTGTTATTAAATAGCGTTGGATGCATGCCGTACACATCCTGATCATGTTACCCTCGCGAGGAAATGGCACTCTTCGAGCGCTCTCCCCAGGACTGGACCGGGCCCTATTGCTTTGGCATATGGCACTGTTTTGTTATTTTAGACAATCATTTGTATGGCCAAATAGAGTACCAAGAAAAGATGAGAGTAATAGACGAAATATATGAGAGTATAGAGTGAAAGTGAACAGATGAGAGTAACGATAGTAGACGAGATAGAGGTAAAAACGTAAAACAACGTTAAACCACGATAGTAACAGTTGTACAACACTAGTTCGGGTGCCGGCAGTCTGGTAGAAGTCACAACCGCTCACTAGCCGTGCTATGAACATAGGCTAGACAGACCGGCGTGATCACAAGATAAGAGAGAACACACTAAGGTCATTTGGATCATGCTGATCCCTAAGGGTGTAACGGGTTTTAGGGTACAACCAGCTCGTCGGCTAAGGACGTGTGCCAAAGCCAAGAAGACTTACGGTGGCCTTGACAAGGAGTCCCTGGCCCAGTCGGGAGTATTCCTGATGGAGAGGTGGTTCATGTCAAGAAAAGGTGTATAAACAAGTGTTGTCGTGCCTCGAGCACTCGAAGGCCGAGGGAAGCGATCACGGTATTCAAATCACGCGAATAAATCGAAGACAAGTGTAAATAATTAAATAGGGAAATTTAGTAATTATTTTCACTTAATTATCAGATACATTATTGAGTAATTTAATAGGGCTTAATGGCAAACATGATTGTTAAGTGTGTGCAAGTGTAAGAAATCAAGAGAGCATAATGGATTGTGCACATAGCTTTTAAATTAATTAGATTTATATAATTATTGCCCATTAATAATTATTCAGATCGAATTATTCATAACAATGTTTAATTTAGGCTAAACAATGGCTAAATAGCAATTAGAGCAGGGGTATATAAGCAAAACTAGGTTGTGGCAGAAATTTTAAAAACGCGACGGGGGTGACCGTCGCAATTCAAGTCGCGACGGGGCAGCCTGGCGCGACAGTCGAACCGGCCTGGCCTGGCCCGGTTCGGGGGTAAGAACGCGACGGCGCGGGTCGTCGCGCTCATATCGCGACGGTCCGACCGACCGCGTCCCCTCTGAGGTCGCGACGGGTTGGGCCGTCGCGACTTTAGAGAGGCGGCCCGACCCAGAAAAAGGGTTTAGCCCTTTTCTGAATTAGGTTCTTCCCTCCCTTGCTTGACACAGAGCTCTTCTAAAATCCATATCAAATCGCAAGATGATCCAAAAATTATGAAACTAGTTTTAAACGAAAGTAGACTCATAGATCTATCAAAAGGCATAATTAATTCAAAAATAGACAAGAATTAGGCATGCTTTAATTAGGTTACATTTCAGTGACTTAAACATACATAGTCATGGAAAAATGATTTAATTGGTAGTGGATACAAGATGAAAATTATGGCAAATATGGGCGTTTGAAAGCTAACAACATGTAGTATTTATGAGATTAATTTCAGGACATGGGTTCATGCACACGGATGGATTGAGAGCAATCATGAAGGTTCGGGTACATGGAGTTGGCAAGGGTTAATACATTTAATACTCCTTCATGAAGCCACGAAAAATAGGGAAATCATGGGGTTTTCAAAGAGGATCATGTGGACTACCTAGGGTTAAAATTTCACGTTTTGTGCTTGAGAGATTGCCTATCTTTTTGCGCTGTAAAGTTCTTAGGGTTTGGGGTGATGAATTTTCTAAGTCCTCCTTGCTCCAAGCCTCCTTCTTCCTTGCTCTCCTCGTCCTCAGCCTTCCCTTCGTTCTCCAGAGTCCCAGCAACGAAAATAGGGTTTGGTAGACACGAATTAGAGGTCTATTTGGTTGTTTAAGATTCCAACTTCCTTAAAACTCCTCTTTCCCTTCAAACTCTTAATTTCTTATTTATCCCCCTATTTTTTACCTTTATCTACCTAATAGACTTGGGGAGAAGTCTAAATTCATGGGCAAAGGGTTAGAATAGGATTATGACTCTTTTTAGGACATTTATAACCTTTTTAATATTTATCTTATCCTTATTTAATTTATTTATTAATTAACTCCGAATTTCCACATTTATCTCCCCCTATTCTAGTATTTATCTCCTAATTGACTTGGGAAGATATCTAGTTCCATGGCTAATGGGTTAAGATGGGATGAGGACTCCTAGGATAATTATGGGTTATTTAATGATTTTCATAACCATTTTCCATTTATTATTAATTTAAGTGCGAATTTAGCTTAATTAATTTACATCCGAAGATGGGCTCTTCACATTTGGGCCCATTCTTTTATGCTTGGAGCATTAATACAACACATTCCTAATTTAGCTTAATGGGTTTTAGTTTAATTCTACCTATTCACCCTTTAATCTAATTTAAATCTATTTAACATATTTATTCAATTGGTTTCTTATTTGAATTTAATATATATTATTTATCATAATATTTCTAACCTTTATCCACTAATTGGGCTCTTGCTCTTGGCCCAATACTTAAATATGGCTTAATTGTACATCTCATTTACTTAATGAGTCTTAATTATCCTTTTAGTAAAGAATTTATTCATGGGCCAAGATTGTCTATTGGTCCAATTATCATAATGGGCTATCAACCCATATTATTTAAAGTCTACCCGCATGTTTATTTTAATTTATAATCCACTTTAGCTCATATAATAATGGGTTCTCCGACTTATTCATTAATTACGACAATAAGTCGCATAAATTCTTAAACTAGGTCCAAATGACTTCTTTATGCCTAAACTTCTTGATGGGTCATTAGAGAATATTATTTAAAGCATGACTATTATTTTTACGTCATTTTTATATAGGTTTTTAAGCATGGGATAATGATGCGTACCTCTTTTAACTAGTTTGAATTGATTAATTGATAAATTTTCAATTTACCTTCAATTTTGAATTAATGAATTTTCCAGGGTACTACATTTTCTATATTTTCGAGTAAGATCTAAGAACACGACGACTACAGATGTCGCGTTTCACCTTGCATGAACGCGACGTACATGTACGTCGCGATTCACGTAAAGGCGACCGAACACCCCGCCGCGATTTGATGTCTGACCAGTCAACCCTGACACATGAAACTGTGCACCGCATGGGTTTCAGCACCCTCGTGAACGCTACAGCACATGCCGTCGTGATTTGACCATTTTTTTTCCACCCAAGTTTTTGGTCTATTTTTATATTCGGATTTTGAAGTCGACTTCTGAACGTGACGTATCGAAGCGTCGCGATTCAAGAGCCATCGCGACATATCGTCTTGTTGCGTTATAAATGCGACAGATAGGACTGTCGCGTTTCGGAGGTGGTAATTGATCCGGTAATCGATTTGGTCGTATTGACTCTGTCTAAACGCGACCGCTAGAACCGTCGCGATTATGATATGAATCTATTTAGTTGTATCGACTCTGTCTAAAATGCGACCATCAGGACCGCCGCGTTTCTGTTTGGGTAATCGATCTGGTAATCGATTCCAGTCTGAAAGGTGACCATCTGTCCTGTCGCGCTTTAAACGCGACCGGAAGGTCCGTCGCGATTTAGTAACTTTGTACAGAACCGTGTTTTCACTATGTATGGTCCTTTGAAGTGTGACGATTGAACACGTCGCGATTTAAAGGCCAACCCGAGACTATTTTAATGAGCTATTCAGTCGACCATATGCATGTCCTTATGTCATATGATGTCTTGTAGATATTCAATGGCTTAAAAATGACCAACAAATATGAAATCCATAAGAATATGAATATCTATTCTAAGTGTTTTAATTGATTGATTGACTCCATCTACTATGTGATTGATATGAGCTATGATCATCTTCTGACTTGTGCATAATTGACATGTGTTATATGTTAAAAGTACAGCACCCATGTGATAGATTGAATTGCATACACATCATGCATGTTTGTTATAAGTTTTTCGTCTTGTTTTATACCGATGGATTGTGGATTGAGACACGTTCTACACGACACTTTGCACATATAGGCATCCCTTTCTTGGGAGATTGGAAACTCATGGCCGGTCATTCCGTATCAGCAGTCTAGTGACCTTTCTCTTAAGACCTCTGTAATTCTCCATACTCCATAGATTCCCTCATGGAGACCGAGTTGGTTGTACCAATGAAGTATCCGGAAGATAGAATGTACTTCTCTTCTTATCATCTTCTCGTGAGAGTGATTTGACATTGAAACTAAGCCATTAAGTGTAAAGATTGAACTAATGTAATTAAGCCGTTATGCTGCCGAAATTTACTTAGGATCATGTCCATTTACCTTGTTCTCTATAATCATTGACATGATCTTTAGTACATACTGTTCATTGATTGGAATTCATATTGGCCATAAATGAATGAATGGAATTATCAGAAAATATTGGAACTTCGGTTCGCAACCATGCCTGTGCAAATAGGGCCCAGTCTGGTCCTGGGAGGAGCACCTGAAATACCTATAAATCGCGAGAGTATATAATCCATTGAGGTGTCTGGGAATCACCTAATTGAATGCAAGAATGATCTTGGTAATTTCCACACTGTCATTGAATGATTGATTGATTGATTAAATTGTTATATGTGAAATGGCCAAATCTATTGTACGCGTCAACGTTATTGAATCCTATACGTGATTGTCCACTAGAATTCTATGGAATTCAACTTGAGATATCTATTGTACATGCTATTCAATCTCTTCCATTGATAAATGATCATACTGTCATCCTCATCATTGATAATCGTTCCGTCTTACACGAGAATTGCCATGGAAATTGTCACTGAACCATCCTTGTACATGTTCTAGCTTGGATTTGTCACTATTGTTATTGTCATGAGTAATGCATGATAGCATCCGTAAGGCCCTTAAATTTTGCCCTCTTATTTAGATGTTTGGTTGTGTAATGTTTAGATGTCTTGTGTGTATAGTTATATATATATATATAATATATATATATATATATATATATATGTATGTATTTTATACATATTATAATTATATAAAGTTGTACATGT
Source organism: Colocasia esculenta (assembly GCA_014218235.1). Taxonomy (NCBI): domain Eukaryota; kingdom Viridiplantae; phylum Streptophyta; class Magnoliopsida; order Alismatales; family Araceae; genus Colocasia; species Colocasia esculenta. The sequence continues at coordinate 25,169,669 of CM024763.1, read as the reverse complement.
ATGTATGCTCATTTAATTATGTACATATGATGCTTATGTGATACATTATACATTATATATGTGTATGTACATAGTGTGTGTATAGTAGGCTGCATTTCTGTGTTCTGGCCGAAAGACCAGTTGGCATCAACATGCATGGATGTGTATGGGGATGTCAGTGTCCAGATCGATGGACGTTAACCCCTGGTAGACGGCCAATTATGTGGACATCTATATCCCAGAACTTGTTGTGCTTCTGATCGGGAAACGTCCGCGATTTCTTCGCTTCAGTTTTTGGAAACCGTCGTCCAACGGTCCGAAACCCTACCTAAATGCGTACCCAACTTCTCTTGGCTTATAAAACACCTCCCTTCGACCAGATTGAGTCCCTTTGACTCTTGAGAAAAACCCTAAAAGCTTGTTGCGAACCCTGAACTTTGAAACATTGAATCTAGAGATTGGAAGCTCCTTCCGGCGATCTACAATGACTGGAAGGGACTTGGTTCATCTGTAAAGCTTCCCCGACTCCGGCGTGCTTCATCCATCAACACAGAAGCCGGATCGAGGGGAGATTGGAGGGCTTCTTGGCACTGGCCGAGGAGAGCATCGTCGACAAATAATTCCATCTAACAATTTATCCAAAGGCAAGTAACCCTTGGATCTCATCCATACCCATGTCTAGTAGGTCTTAGGAAATTTTTGAGATTTTTCCTCGTGTCCTGGAACCCCCATTCACCTTGATTTTGTATGCTCTGTCTGCACTTCTGCAGACAGGAACTTAACGGCAACATTTGCTGCCAGTATGGTCCAAGGTCAGCGGCAACAGATGATGTCGTTAATCCTGTTGGCGGCCACCTGTGTGCCGTCGAGTTCGTCTGGATTTCACATAACCCTAAATTCTACATTGTGTGATTGTGGACGGATTTGTGAAGATCTACGCATGATGTAAATTTTATATGTGGTCTAGTACAGAGAGTAGGTCATATCATGAGGAGATACCGAATTTCTGTTAATTGTGTGAATTATTAAATTTTCTTTAAATGAACTGTGAGCATAAAATGACCATGTTTAATCTTGTAAAAATAGTTTTGTGGTGAGTTAGGGCTTCATAATTTTTACATGACAGCATGATGACTGTTTTCAGGTTTCTTAATTACTAGAACAGACTATATGATTGTAAACCATGCTGAATGAGATTCTCGGTGAAAATGTAGGATATCTATTTTAATTGTGATAATTAGTGTGCAAGTTTGAAAAATCTAAAATTCTGTATATGTGATGAGTAACCTGTAAATAGACTGTGATAAAAATTATGTACTATTTGGACAACAGTAAGTACTATTTCTAATTTAATACAAGAAAATGACCATTTTGGGCATGTTTAATGTGATTATGTATAATTTAGTAAATTGCAGCATGATTAGATCCTTGCTATAATCATTTGTCAATATGAACAGTAAGATTAACCTCTGTAAATGGGAACCTGTGTGTGTATTTAAAATGAATGAGCATGAAATGATTAGTACATGTGAATAATGTAAATAAGGATAGTGAAGTGTTAATGTGTAAATATGCCATTAGTGACAATGCTACTATAGAGGGCCGTGGAACCATACCGTAGTAAAGTCCCTACGGGAAGGTTCAATGTGTGTGAAATCCTATGGGCAATTAGGATGAAATCATGGAGGTGGACAAGTACCACTGGTTAGGGTGGAGAGTGCTTCTCCCGGTTCTGCGCAGTTAACCAAGATCTATCACTGTTTTGCCTAGGTGATAGGTATGTGAATGTGTATATGTGTCCTTTTAGTGGTGGTTTGGACTATGTGTCACGGCAACTAAGTGTAAATTGTGAAATGTGAAATGTGAAAGTTGTGCAATATGAAATGGTTAAGTAAATGGGTTAGCATGTGAATAAGTGTAAATGCATATGAATATGTTTAATTCATGTCAAAATAGCAAGCAAAAGGTATGTGTATTGATGTTAAATGCATGTGAAAAATGAATAGAATCTATGATGGGTATGTTATTTATTTTTGTGCAAATCCATGATTAAATTATGTGTAGTTACTTAATGATTTGAATGAAATTTAGATTTTGAAAGTATGTTGAATAAAAGGTGTAAGATGCATGTCATAAGTTTTCATATTTAGTTGTTTATTTGATATGGAATATGGACCATGTACTTCTATTTGTATGGATTTCAATATATAGTAAATTAAATTGTTTAAAACATGCAATATGTATTTCTCCTTAGTAAAAAGGGTAACTTGTGTAAAGAATATGTATATGGTTGCGTTCATGGTTTGCTTGCTGGTCTATTTAGACTCATTGTTGCTTCGTTGTACAGGTGCAGATGTCTCCACATCTTCCGAGGAGATTGTTAGGAGCGACTCAGAGCGCGAGGAGTAGCTTATATTGTGGAGACTTCGACATTGTACTTTTATTTTCATAAGTATGTAATGAATAAGTGATGTATCTCATTTAGACAATGTAAATTTGATTTAAAATTTCAATTATGTGGACTTTAGCTTTTCTTTTAAATGCTATATGGACTGTGGATATTTAATGACGATGATGGAATGAGAATAAATCTCTTATTATTCCATTGTATTTGTGTTATATTTGTGTACATCTCAGCTTAGTGTTTAGTGTTGGGTCAATGTCCCACTGTGACAACATTCGTTATACCGACGTGGATTGGTATATATAATCGTACTGATATAAGGAAGGTCGTTACAGAGATTGGTATCAGAGAAAGATGTTGAGATTGTACATGAATATATGCCATCATCTTCATAATATGCTATTCTTTATAGATTTTTCCACATGTGTAGAAATGATTAATAATGAATGAAAGATAGATAAGAAAGTGGTTAGGAATTAATTTAACTTAGTTTCTAATTGTGATTAAATTGTCTTGCAGGCTATGGCTTCTCGTGGTAGGCGTAGTGCCCATGCTAGAGAGGATGAGCCTAGGCGTGAGGACAAGGGTGAGCAGCAGGCCCCAGCACCCCAGGGACCTACTGCACTTCCTCCACCACCACCAGTAGATTATGGAGTATTCATACAAGGTTTGGTGCAGGCCATGCAGACTCAAGCCCATACCCAGGCTGCACTCCAGGCTCAGTTGGAGGCTCAGGTTAGAAATGATTAGATAGAAGTAGTCTATTTTCATTAAAATGTAACATTGTTATGTTGCTTATGCGTTATATATGTTGTGGTTGTAGCAGGCTCAGGCTCCAGCTCCACCCTCTTTTATGTGTTATATATGTTGTGGACCTTCTTTCATGGAGCGATTCAAGCTTATGGCTCCACCCTCTTTTAAGGGGGAGAGTGATCCACTGCTAGCGGAGAACTGGATGAGGGAGATCGAGAAGATCTTATGGGCGATTAGGTGTGCTGAGGATGACAAGGTCAGTTTGGCCACCTATATGCTACAGGTATGTGTTAGTTGCATATGCATTTATTTTCTTTAAGTTAGATTGTCTAGATTGGTCCTTATGGAGAATGTTTTGTAGGAGAGGGCCGATGTGTGTTGGACCTCATTACTGCGTACCTGATTTGAGGACGGTGCTGTTGAGGTTGCTTGGGACGAGTTCGTGAGGCTCTTTCGATCCAAGTTTGTTCCCGAGCATATCCAGGGCAAGATGGAGCAGGAGTTCCTTACGTTAACTCAGGGCTCCATGACCGTACTTGAGTACGAGGCCAGGTTTGCAGAATTATAAAAGTATGCACCTCACATAGTGGCTGATGAGCGCAGGAAAGCGAAGAAGATTGTGATGGGCCTTAAGCCATCACTTAGAATTATATATATGTATGTATTTTATACATATTATAATTAAATAAAGTTATACATGTATGTATGCTCATTTAATTATGTACATATGATGCTTATGTGATACATTATAGATTATATATGTGTATGTACATAGTGTGTGTATAGTAGGCTACATTTCTGTGTTCTGGCCGAAAGACCAATTGGCGTCAACATGCATGGACGTGCATGGGGATGTCAGCGTCCATATCGATGGACGTTAACCCCTGGTAGACGGCCAATTATGTTGACGTCTATATCCCAGAACTTGTTGCGCTTCTGATCCGAAAACGTCTGTGATTTCTTCACCCCAGTTTTTAGAAACCGTCGTCCAACAGTCAGAAACCCTACCTAAATGCGTACCCAACTTCTCTTGGCTTACAAAACACCTCCCTTCGACCAGATTGAGTCCCTTTGACTCTTGAGAAAAACCCTAAAAGCTTGTTGCGAACCCTGAACTTTGAAACATTGAATCTGGCGATTGGAAGCTCCTTCCGGCGATCTACAACGACTGGAAGGGACTTGGTTCATCTGTAAAGCTTCCCTGACTCCGGCGTGCTTCATCCATCAACACAGAAGCCAGATCGAGAGGAGATTGCAGGGCTTCTTGGCACTCACCGAGGAGAGCATCGTCGACAAATAATTCCATCGAACGATTTTTCCAAAGGCAAGTAACCCTTGGATCTCATCCATACCCATGTCTAGTAGGTCCTAGGAAATTTTTGAGATTTTTCCTCGTGTCCTGGAACCCCCATTCACCTTGATTTTGTACGTTATATATGCACTTCTGCATACAGGAACTTAACGGCAACATTTGCTGCCGTTAAGGTCCAAGGTCAGCGGCAACAGATGATGCCGTTAATCTTGTTGGCGGCCACCTGTGTGCCGTCGAGTTCGTCTGGATTTCACAGAACCCTAAATTCTACATTGTGTGATTGTGGGTGGATTTGTGATGATCTACGCAAGCTGTAAATTTTATAGGTGGTCCAGTATAGAGAGTAGGTCATATCATGAGGAGATACCGAATTTTTGTTAATTGTATGAATTATTAAAATTTCTGTAAATAACTGTGAGCATAAATGACCCTGTTTAATCTTGTCAAAATAGTTTTGTGGTGAGTTCGGACTTCATAATTTTTACATGACAGCATGATGACTGTTTTCAAGTTTCTGAATTACTAGAACTGACTATATGAATGTAAACCCTGCTGAATGAGATTCTCGGTGAAAATGCAGGATATCTATTTTAATTGTGATAATTAGTGTGCAAGTTTGAAAATTCTGAAATTATGTATATGTGATGAGTAACCTGTGAATAGACTGTGATAAAAATTCTGTACTATTTGGACAATAGTAAGTACTATTTCTAATTTAATACAAGAAAATGACCATTTTGAGCATGTTTAATGTGATTATGTATAATTCAGTAAATTGCAGCATGATTAGATCCTTGCTATAATCACTTGTCAATATGAACAGTAAGATTAACCTCTATAAATGGGAACCTATGTGTGTATTTAAAATGAATGAGCATGAAATGATTAGTACATGTGAATAATGTAAATAAGGATAGTGAAGTGTTAATGTGTAAATATGCCATTAGTGACACTGCTACCATAGAGGGCTATAGAACCATACCGTAGTAAAGTCCCTACGGGAAGGTTCAATGTGTGTGAAATCCTATGGGCAATTAGGATGAAATCCTGGAGGTGAACAAGTACCACTGATTAGGGTGGAGAGTGCTTCTCCCGGTTTTGCGTAGTTAACCAAGATCTATCACTATCTTGCCTAGGTGATAAGTATGTGAATGTGTATATGTGTTTCTAGTGGTGGTTTGGACTATGTTGTAGACACGCGAATTCGACTCCACCGCGAACAAATTTCATATTGCGCCATAATGGCACAAATGGCCCTCTTTTTGCCTTGCAAGAGTAGTTTTTCCCATCATTTCGGATCTCACCCGTTCTTCCCCTGTGCTTCCCCCCTATCCTCGGGGTCTATTTAATAAAATGGGCAAAGTTTTCAAGTCGTGACGGGTCTGGTCGACGCATCTATAAATGCGTCCGGCTTGGCGGACGCGATTCATGATCTCTTGGCCTTAACGCGATGGCTTTCATGGGCGCTACCTTAACACGACGGACCTGGAAGATGCGACTTCATTGTCACGGCGGACCCATACGGCGCGACTATGAATTTCCCTATTTTATTTTCGGAAAATGCCTACTTTCCGAAACGCGGTGTCCTCCCCCAACGTGATTCCATTTATTTTGGCAATTTCCATAAACAAAATTCAGAAAGTCATTAACGCGTCGTATCGTACCGACGCGATTCAGTGCCTAGTCGCGTCCCCCATGTCGGACGCGATTAAAAGTCAAAAAGCCTACAACCCAAGAAGTCGTCGCATTTAAGGCCCCCACGTTTATAATCATGAGAAAATCCTGAATCGCGTCCACTAAGGACGCCGCGATTTAAAAGTCAAAAGCCTAAGGTCTCAGTAAGGACAGCGCATTTATGGGCTCATAGCTCGAATCATTGCCCAATTGTAAACACGTCGGACCTGGCCGCCGCGATTTCAAGTCGCGGCGGCCTGACCCGACGCGATTCCCAAGCATAGTTGAGGCTACGATCATCATGCGCCAGTCCCATCAAATTGACTTTTCGAATCGCGACTGCCGGACCCGACGCTATTAACTCTTAAAGTCGCGGCGGCCTTACCCGACGCGATTCAAGCATCTGTTGCCTATAAATAGACCCCCAAGGGTCATTTGTAAAAGGGGGTCCACTCAGAGCGGCGAAGCCCTGCCGGAGTCCCGCCTCCGCTCCGGACCAAGGAGCGCCTACCATTCCACGCCAAGCTACGCCCCGTTCCTCAGAGTTCGGAGCCAGCGTCCCCGTCGTCTTCCTCACACGAACCGGAGCGAAGTGGGAGCGTCTTCCTCCTCTTCTTCCTCCGTCCACCGGCAGCGCCACTGTAGCAACCTTGATTTTTAAATCCCAAATAAAATAAAATTTTTAATTAATAAATGTGATAAATGGAATTAAAATTGATTAAAGAGAGAATAATTGAAATGAAAGGGAATTGAATCAAAGCCATTAAGCTAATTAGTAATAGGTAGTATTATGGTCCTTACATGAATTGTTGGACCCAAATGAGGAGAGCCATCATGGGATGGGAAGTAATAAGCTAAATTCGGAGTAAAAATAGTAATAATTGGGAAAAAAATTAAGATACATATTAAATAACTCATATCTATCCTAAAAAGAGTCTTAGACTTACCCTAACCATTTACCCATGAAATTAGATCATTTCTCAACCCTATTAGAAAGATAAATGAGAGAAAGTTGGAGATAAACATGGAAAATTCAGAGTTTAAGGAAAGAAATGAGTTTTAAGGAAGTAAGGACTCTAATAAGCAAACAAAACACCTTAAACTCGGCCCTAGCAACCCATAGATCATGGTGGGATCTCTGGAGAACGAAGGAGAAGGCTGTGGATGAAGGAGCTGGAGAAGAAGGCTAGAACAAGTGGGGATTTCATCTACTTTTCGTCATCAAACCCTAGGTCTTCTTGTCAGCAAGAAAATGTAGGCAATCTCACAGGCTAAATTCGTGAAACTTAAACCCTAGGCAGGCCATGCACCCCTCTCTCGAAAGTCCCATGACTTCACCATTTTTCGTTCATACATGAAGGCGAATTAAATGCCCAAAGTTCTGTTAACATGTTGTGCCCGAACCTCCATGATTGCCTTGCATCTCTAAATCTACTTGTCCTCGTGCCTTGAATAAATTACCATAAATATTGCTTGATGCTAGGGTTCTAACGAACCCTTTTTGCCCAAATTCCATTGAGCATGCTACGCGAATTAAATCATTTTCTATACTGGCATGTTCTAGGTTAGCGACATCTAACCTATCTAAAGCATGCCTTACACGAATCTGTTCTCTAATTAATCATGCTCAGTGGTAGATCCATATGTCTAGTTTCGTTTACAGATGGTTTCATGATTTTTGGTTCACTGTACAATTTTATACAGATTTTTTATGTGCCCTGTATCATGTATACCCTCCTGGAAAAGGGGCAAAAGCTTTTTTCTGGGCTCGGGCCACTTTCTGGAGTCACGACGGCCCGACCCGTCGCGATCTCAGAAGGGTCGCGACACGGGGGTCTGTCACGTTCTGAAAGCGACGGGTCTACATGTCGCGACCTTGCCCCAGTTCAGTCCCAGCGGCCGTTCAGCAGGACACGACCGGTCTGCACGCCGCGACATGAATGCGTCGGGTTAATCTGTCGCCACCTGTCCAGGCAACGCGTCGGACGGCCTTGTCGCGACCTGGAAGCGACAGCAGCCGACGTCGCGACTTGGATGTGGCGACCAGAACCCTGAATTACTAATATAACCCTGCTATTAATGATATATAAGCACTAATTAACCCTAATTAAGTACTGTGATCATTAATTTCGACTTGTTAACCATAAAGGGATAAAATTTCCATGAAATTAATTAATTTAAAACTATATGCACAACCATACATGCTCTCTTGATTTCTTACACTTGCACACACTTAACAATCATGTTTGTCATTAAACTCTATTAAATTACTCAATAATGTATCTGGTAATTTAGTGAAATAAATTACTAAATTTCCTATTTAAATAATTACGCTTGTCTTTGTTTTACATTGCGCGTTTTATACATCGTTACCACTCCCCTCGGCCTTCGAGCACTCGAGGCACGACGGACCCTAGTTTTCTACACACTCTCTTGGCATGGACCACCTCTCCATTGGGAATACTCTTGACAGGACTAGGGACTCCTTGTCAAGGCCTCCATAAGTCTTCTTGGCTTTGGCACACGTCCTTAGCCGACGAGCTGGTTGTACCCTAAAACCCGTTACACCTTAGGGATCAGCACGATCTATGACCTTAGTGTGTATCCTTCTTCCCTTGTGATCATGCCGAACCATCTAGCCTGTGTTCGTAGCACGGCTAGTGGGCGGTGGTGACTTCTACCAGACTGCCGGTACCCGACCTGGTGCCGTGCAACCGCTACTACTGTGGATTAATGTTGTTTTACGATTCTACCCTATCTCATCTACTATCTCGTTACTCTCATCTGTTCACTTCCACTCTATACTCTCATCTATTTCGTCTATTACTCTCATCTCTTCTTGGTACTCTATTTGGCCATAGAATTGACTGTCTAAAATAACAAACAGTGCTATATGCCAGTGCAATAGGACCCGGTCTGGTCCTGGGGAGAGCGCCCGAAGAGTGCCATTTCCTCGCGAGGGTTACATGATCAGGATGTGTACGGCATGCATCCAACGCCATTTAATACTATAACAATTAATTGTTGATAATCAAAGTGCTATCTATTCGAGTGCTATACATGTGCTATCGTTACATGCTACTGTCGTTACATGGTCATTCCATTATCGTTCTCGTTGTGCTATTTTCACTGTACCAGTGCTATTGCTCTCTTGTTATCGTTACTTGCTCTACATGACTATACTCTTAGTTACCCTGCCATTTAAGACATTAATTATTTAAAACATGCTTGTTCTCATGAGATATTAAGTCCTACTTGGCGTTATTCGCTCATCTACGTTATTGTTTTATGTGTTCAGGTGAGTCGGATGGCGAGATACCACACTCAGAGGATGGGATCGAAGATGGTCCAGGAGTGACCCTTACAGCAACTGCTGCTTAGTTTTAGTATAGTTATGAGTCAGTTAGTCTTGTGTAGTTAGTTTGGAGTTCAATAAAGTACTCTGGGCCCTAGTTATGGGCTGATAGATGGATGTAATAGATTTGATGATTGATAATGAAATTAGAGTTATTGATATTATTCCCACTTGTGCAATGGTTTGTTATTATTTCTCGCTCTGTACTATTTAATAACTATAATATCGCTCCGATATTCTGCGTCGGGGCGTTACAGTTTTGTGGTATCAGAGCCTAGGTTATTCTTAAGTATAAGATGATCTAGGTTTGACCTGCCTTGACTTAGAGTTTAAATTCTGTACCTATGTGAGATGGATAGAACCAAGGGTAATAAGATAAAACAAACTCACACACGTACAAACTTAGTGCAACCTCAATGACTTACATTAAGAATTTTCTTTTTGAAGGAACTTAAACACTAGCAATGGCAGCGGAGCTTGCTCAACTCCGTGACATGCAACACACTATTCAGCAACTCACGCAGGCATTACTCCAGGCTGCTGGAGCTAATAATAACAATAACCGAGGAGCCGGAGAATTACACAAGAACTTCCGCAATCTGAATACACCTCGTTTTAGTGGAACTACTGATCCCGATGAAGCAGAGAACTGGCTCAAGGAGATTGAATGTATCTTCCACGTTATGCATTGCGCGGATGGAGACAAATTACTACTAGCCACATTCCAGCTTGAGAGGGACGCCCGTGCATGGTGGGAGTTCGTGGAAGCCACCAGGGCTGATGCACAATTTACTTGGGAGGAGTTCAAGGAGCACTTCAACTCCAAGTATTTTTCTGAGAGAGTTCAAGAAAGAAAGGCATCTGAATTTGCTGCATTGAAACAGAGGAATCTCACAGTAGCTGAGTATGAAGCTCAGTTCTCCATGTTGGCACGATATGCTAATCATCTGGTCGGCACGAAAAGAATGAAGGCCAAGCGCTTTCCAAATGGGCTCAGGCCCGCTTACATCACACAGCTGGCACCTCTGGACATTAAGACGTATCCGGAGATTGTCAAGAAAGCCCAATTGCTGGAGGATGCGACCGACCTTACCGAGCGCATCAAAGGCAGAATGGTAAACAAGGAACAGACCTCAGGAGCACTGAGCAAGTCCACTAACGGCAAGAAAAGGCCGTTAAGTATCACTGAAGGGCCAAGCCAGGAGAGGAATCCCAAAGTTTTTGCCCCCACTACCACGAACAAGCCAAGATGTATGCACTATGACAAGCTGGGTCCCACTGCAGAGGAGTGTTGGAGGAAGGTAGGCGCATGCCTACGCTGTGGGAGTCGAGACCATCATATCCCCGAATGCCCCCTGCTCAAAGAAAATGAGAAGCGTCCTGCGGGACAGAAGAAGCCAGGTCGACTGCAGGCCTGCAAGATGTAGAAACCACCGAGGAGGGTGGAGTCGTCGAAGGTACTCTACCGGTCTTTTCTCAATCAGCATTTGTTTTGTTTGACACTGGTGCAACACATTCATTTATATCACAAGTATTTTCTGATGCATTAAATGAAAAACCTACATCCATGTAATTTGAATTGTCTGTTGTACACACGCGAATTCGACTCCACCGCGAGCAAATTTCATGTTGCGCCGTAATGCCACAAATGGCCCTCATTTTGCCTCGCAAGAGTGTTTTCCCCATCATTCCAGATCTCACCCATCCTCCCTCGGTGCTTCCCCCCTATTCTCGGGGTCTATTCAATGGCATAGGCATTGTTTTCATGTCGCGACGACTCTCGGGGGCGCGTTAATCATGTTGCGATGGGTCTGGGGGCCGCGTTCTTAAACGCGTCCAGCAAGGACGACGCGATTCCAAGTCGCGACAGGCATCTTGGGTGCAACTAGGCTGAGAGGACCTTATCGCAGTGGCCGTAAGCGACGCGACAAGGAGTTTGTCTATTTTATTTATGAAAAATGTACAACGCCATTTTATGAACGCGTCCACTGAGAGCGACGCGATTCTAATGCCGGGTTGGCAAGTTTTATAAATAAAATATAAAAATCCCTTAACGCGTCCTGCTGTCCGGACGCGTTTTCAAATCAGAGACGCGTCGGACCTAACTGACGCGATTAGGCCTAGGCCCCAAAAGCCGTCGCACTCAAGCGCCCGGACCTCAAAATCACGCGAAATCTCTTAATCGCGTCCGACCAGACCGACGTGATTAGGTCCTAGGCCTGACACGCCAGACCCCGCAAGTCGTCGCATTTATGGCCCACGTGCCCAAAACGAAGTCACGGCGGGGTAGGCAGACGTGTTTCAATAACACGGCGGTCATTCCCGACGTGATTCTGAAGATGGCCGCAGGCCGCAATCATCACGTTTTATGTCAAATCAAGCGGAAAATGCGGCGCTTCCTAATCGTGGCAGCCATTACGGACTCGTTTATTATTGTGGTGACCGAGGCGGACACAATTCACTCTTCTTGTCGCGTCCGTTGTAGCCGACGCGATTCACGCGTCTGATGTCTATAAATAGACCCCAGAGGGTCATTTGTAGAGGGGGGGGTCCACTCGGTGCGGCGAAGCCCTGTCGGATTCCCGTCTTGACCCCGGCCCAGGGGTCCTTCTACTTCAAGCCGTCCATTTGATCCTCTGGAGTCCGGAGCCAGCATCCCCGTCATCTTCCTCCACGTGCACCGGAGCGGAGCGAGGTGGAAGCATCTTCCCCTTCTTCCTCCGTCTAGCCGGCAGTGCCGCCGCGCCGTCCAACATTCGAGGAAGTACCCCCTCCCCTTTCTCCCTTTTAATTAACATCTCATCTCCTCCGGACCCCACCTGGCTCTTTTCATTTACCTCCTCTGGGCCCCACGCGGCCCCTATACTCCTTTTTCGCACATACACACATGCATCCATACACACGCACACCTACTTTTAGGGGTTTAAAAGCCACCACGCAGTGAGTTCTCCCATTCTTTATTTATGTTATTCCATTTTTTTAGGACTGTATACTACACGCCCATGGCTAATCCCCTTTTCTTCTTTGTCTTTTTTGTCAGGGTAATCAAACAAGAAAAATGTCCTCTACCACAGCCGGCCGTGTTCGTAGAGGAAGAGGAACCCACATCCCCCATGCAATCTCCCCACGCTCCAAAAGGTACACGTCTACGATCACATCTTCCACTCGTACCCTTCGCCGTGCATTTCCATTCGGCACCCTCGCGTGCCTGACGATCACAATCTTTTCTTTTCTGCCATTTTCTGTTTTTCCACCCCTATCCCCATTTTCTTTTATTTCCCCCCTCTTTGTGGACTGTTCTTCCGTCTTCCCTAAAACAGAAACGGAAAACACCGTCTACAAATTGGCGATCACGGTGGGACTTCTTTTTGTGTTTTCTATTTGATTACCCCTCCTCCTTCGTTCCCCACGTGGCACTTTCTTTGGCACCCTCGCGTGCCCCTCCTCCTTTTCTTTTTTACATATACAAAGCATGCAGTGTGTTTAGTTTCCCTTTTCTTTTTTTCTTGCATATTTCCTGCTTTGTTTCATGTTTTTTTTTCTATCCTCGGGTTGCCTTTGGAATCGCGTCCACTACAGAGGACGCGATTCGGTGCTGAGAACGCGGCCGGTTAACCGAACGCGTCTCTGCTTCGTGTCACGACGGCTCAAGCCGACGCGTCACAGTTTTCTATCGCGGCGGCAAAGGCCAACGCGTTTCTGCCCATAGTCCGTCCACAGGAACTAGGCGTGACGCTGACAGCCTTCTGGGGATCTCAGTTCCGCATCCAGGTGACTGGATGAGATTACTAAGTCACGGTGTCTGCATCCGCTGCGATTCAGCCTGCTGACAGAAACGCCCCTTCTGCCATTTTTGCTATAAATTGTCACATGCAGGGCATTTTGCATCGGTCGGGGACCTCCTTCCCTCATATCCTAGGCTCCACACACCCTTCCGATGAAGGCAAACTCTCCATTGGGCATCGTCCCTTTGGACTAGCGAACCTTCTCCCGAAACGCCATAAGTCTCCGTACCCTGTGGATTCCCTCACGGCGGACCGAGCTGGTTGTACCCCTCCGTTGACCCGGGTTTAGATATCCATTGCGTGGTGAGAGGTGATTCTAGTTGTACCCCGAAGTTCATACTCTACCCAACTAGGATCTCACCTGGAGTGGCACAATGATTTTTCAATCCATTAATTAATTGTGAAACTCCTAAAAACAAGCGCTAAGCATCATAACTTGTTGAGCCATCATTGATTGATTAATCTTTTGTTCAACTTGTTTGTTTGCTTGCTTGTTAAAAAGGACTCATACCATCATGCTAATTTTAAAATGGACTATGAGGATGATGTCCATCTCACCACCGTGAGGGGGATACTTCTACTTCCTATGGTTACGTGCGCACACTGCGCACTAACCAATTTGATGTCCCCTCACATATACCTCCAATTAAAACCCGGCGAGAGCCTTCCCCCTGCCAGGATCCTAAAGTCCAAACTGTCCTGCACGCACTTGATCAACTCACCCCTCAACAGTTCAATCTGATACAATCTTTGGTTGAGGGTGCGACTCCTCCTCCTCCTCCTTCTCCTAGGCACCCGCCTTTGTATATTCCGGCGACTTCGCCACATACCCCTATACATTCTTCATCACCTCGGCCCCCTGGCCAATTTCACCCCCGTGCTCTGGTCTATACAGACCACCCCTTGGGAGGTCCACTAATTCAAGGCCATCCCTATGTACTCCCTCATATGCCCAGCAACAACCCACTCCACTCCAGAATGCTCTTCTCCACAAATTGAACAATCTGGAGAATCAAATAAATAAGCTTTCCAATCCCGTGGGGGGCCCGTTGCCACCCATGCCGGCTCTCCCATAAATTTATATTCATCCTTCGAAGATGCCAACGTACCGATTGTACAATGGCACAGGTAATCCCTACCTTCATGTCAAGGAATTCCTCTATGAGTCTTCTCGTTGGCAGCGAGACCCAATCACCTTGGCATTTTTATTCAGAAAATCTCTTGACGGCCCTGCACTCGAATGGTTCTACTCCTTAGAGCCAAGTGAGGCAAGAGACTTCCGCCCCCTGCACAAAAAGTTCCTTCAAAGGTACAAAGACTGTGTCAGCCCTATCTCTCTATCACGGATCTAGTATCGAGAAGATGGGGGCCGACGAGGCATTGTACAATTTGCTGACCGTTGGAGGTCAATGGGCACAAGAATGCAGCATGTGCTCCGGAGTCAGAGCAAGTTAAAATAATCATTTCCAACTCTACTCCGAGGTTCAGGCACATCTTGACCATGAACCAAATTGAAACGATGGAAGATCTCTACGAGCGAGGACGCTACATTTAGACCCATCTGATGGACTCCCCGATCGCGGAGCTATTTGATCAAATTAAACCGAGAAAGAACGGATCAGTGGACGCCATCCACCATCCACCTCACCACCATACAACATCCACCCCCATTTATCACAACATGCCTCCACCTAGGCCTCCACTGATTCGTCCTCCTCGGACCCAACGACCTCCATCAGGGTCATACGATGCCCCAATTTATGAAGAAGCTCATGTGCCCTACGTTGCACCCGCTTCGGCTCCCGCCCCAGCTCCCATACAACCACCACAGCCTCCACCAGCCTGTTGCTCAGGCTGAGGATGCCAGTGCCCAACCCATCTATGAAACCACTTGGTGTTACGACGGTGAGCCTTCCGAGGTCATGTTCGTACGCCATTTACCTACACCTCCCCCACTACCGTCCATTGCCATTGAGCCTTCCATAATTAAGCCTCCACTCGCCATTACACCCATCATTACACGTCCCACTACGCCAACACCCTTGGCAACCGAGCAAATCTTCCTCTTCATACCCATCACGCCTCCACTGGCCATACAACCTTCCACTCCATCCACATCCACCCCCATCCAACAGAGGGGCGCCCCTTTGAGGAGCAACAAGCAAGTACAGCAGAAGGAAGCCCCGGGACCGGGCATGCTTTTCAAAATTCAGGAATATATCCCTCGCATGTCGGTCATTGTTTCCATACGGGCACATTCACTGAGCGAAAGTCCTCCCCTCCAATCATGGCCATCAAGAGGCCTTCTACATCAATGCCAATCATTCTGGTTGCCAGCCAACGTCATTTCAAAATACTCATAGGGAATCAAACCTCCAAGCTCTCATGACCCCTCATACCATTGTTGTGAACCTTTCCACTCTAGTGAAGGGGTCAACTATTCATATTGTGCTTACGTATGCCAAAGCCAAATCATTGGCACAATCAATTGCTCAAGGGGTCGTGCCCCTTCCCATAACAAACACTATACAATCTTTGGGCACGGTCCCCTTATTGTTGCTTCCAATTTTACCGGTGGAACTCCCCACCCTTCATCGCACTACATTCCAAGGGAGTTGCCACTGTCAGTTGAAACTCTGATGGAAGTCAACAATCCCCCAATCATTGAGAGTTGTTCAATCTCTCTGAGAAGAGCAAGACCTTCTGCTTACGGGCAAAATTTATGAGGAAGTAACTGAGAGTCAAGATGCTGATTCCCAAGCAGACGCCTAAACGCCGGGCAAGGCAAAAGACCAACGGGCCTCCGCCACCTTCTCCTTTTTGGTTCCAATCATCTTTTGTGCTTCTCAGCACCTTCCCGTGGGTTCTCCACATTCCCTCCCCACGGGAGGCCTTTTATTTTCATCTTTTTTATGATTCATTCTCTTACACTGGGCATCGCACCCCTTTTGTATTCCTTACTCTCAACTCCGTGCCCCACGTGGCACACCTCCTTTCTGTGCCCCATGCAGCACATCTCCTTTCCGTGCCACACGTGGCACATCTCCTTTCCGTGCCCCACATGACACATCTCCATCCAGTGCCCCACGAGGCACATCTCCATCTTGTGCCCCATGCGGCACCTCTCCATCTTGCGCCCCACGCGGCGCACCTCCCTATTTGGCCCCTCGTGGCCCGCTTTTTCTTTTCTCTCCTTCGGCCCCTCTGGATTATTTTCCTCTTACAGGGCACCGCACCCTCCTTCTTCTTCAAACCCCTTCGGCCCCGCCAGAGTCTCCAAATTATTTCCGCAATTCTCTCCTTGCCATTTTCAATCAGGTCATCCGACCTTTCTCCCACTGTTTTCAAGTTTTAGCCCCCACTTGTCCGTTTAATTTCCAAATAAAAATGTAAATTCTTCTAGACCCCGGAGTCTCGCCCCGATGCAGGGCATTCATCCTTTCCTCACCCTCTTTCGGGGTTTTAGCCCCCACTTGTCTTTTTTATTTCCGAATAAAAATGAAAATTCTTCTAGACCTCGGAGTCTCGCCCCGACGCAGGGCATTCGTCCTCTCTTTACCCTCTTTCACGGTTTTAGCCCCAACTTGTCTTTTTAATTTTCAAATAAAAATTGTACATCCTTTGTAGACCCCGAGTCTCGCCCCAACGCGGGGCATTCGTCCTTCTCTTAACTTCCAAACTCTTACTATATTTATCAGTGTCAAAAATCATAAAAAAGATGAATATCCAACATTGTCATGCTATCGCAGCATTTTGCTTATGAAAACTCCGCGTCAGGAGTCCAAAATTCCCTCCCGAGTCCTTAAGGTTTGCCCTTAGCATGGGCACCTTGCACACACTCCACGGCACCCTAAGTCGATTGCCCCAGTAGACACTGTCATCGTCGCAGCCACGCCTGAAAGGCAGGAAAGCCTGTTTCTCTCCTCTTTCAGCCGAAATATGGGTAATAGGGGTAGTTTGGGCGAGGAAACCAACCTAAAGCACTCCCTGATGAGGCGACGTCTCTAAAATGGGCAAAAATCAAATGACCAATCCAAATAAAGTCCAATGCATACCAAGAGTGGCAAAGTCCCCGCGGAGATCCAAACGGAGTCAGCCGTATGCAAAAAAAAAAAAAAAAAAATCAACGATAATAGGGCATGGCGAAGAGTGGCAAAGTCCCCGCGGAGATCCAAATGGACCTGGTCGTACGCATGTCCCTACAATCAAATGGTCATCACTCAAGATTCCAAAATTCAGAAAAAGTCCCTATGCTAAATGAGACTGAACTTCCTGACGGTTGTGCCAAGGAAGGTTGTCAAGTCCAACTCCTCAATACCATACCAAACTTATCTCCAAGTTTTCTTCCCTTCTCCCTATCAGACTCAGTCGCCTTTTCAGGCATTGGCTTTGGAAGTAACACTGTCAACCCAGTGCAATCAGCCCGTGGGCGCCACGTTAAAACGCACGCCCTACTCTGGGCATTCTTTAATGAAATGGAAGGAAACATGGACCCCTCGCCGGTCAATTTTCATAACCCTAATGCCGCCATGGCATGACAAGTCTTCAAAATAAATAAAAAAAAGATAGATATTTCAAAATCACCAAAAAAAAATAATAATACCCTTTAAAAATTCATAAAAATTTTAAATATTTCCAAAACCAACAAAAAATCTAAATATTTTCAAAATTCAACAAAAAATTCAAATAATTTGAAAAACTCCATAAAAATTCAAATTTCCAAATCCTAAAATTCAAATATTTCAAAAAAACTCCACAAAATTTGAATATTTTCAAAACCAACAAAACAATCAAATATTTTCAAAATTAACAAAAAATCGAAATACTTTCAAAATCCCACAAAAAAAATCAAATATTTCTCAAAATCCACAAAAATTCAAATATTTCAAAATTCCAAAAAATTTGCGATGGTATTGCACATGGCAAGCAGATCCTATCTGTACCGGATCGCATCAATTCTTCCAAATCATTGGTTTCCCATCTTGCACTCCAAACTCCCTTATCCAAGAACACTTATCCTCATGGTTAAAACAAACAATTGAGTGTGCCCCATTTGTTGTTGACTACTTTAGCATGCTCCCTGAATGAATGTTGTTTTTCATGATATGTGTTTTCTTGGCTAACGAAGTTTGAGTACATGATTCGAGTTACCTATTCGGCGCAACATCAGGCGGCTACTGCCCCCACCATCAAGTTATCTATAAGTATACTCTTAGAGCACACCAAGGACCTTGTGGCTTGAGGAATCTGGGATTTGAGTTCCCCTCTATCAAAAATAATGATTATCCCAGAGGATCCTTAGCAACACGGATAGGCCGTTACGCTTGGCATGTGAGGACGACGGACCCATGCATAAAACCCTGGTCCTGACTCACCGGCGTAACAATATTATCCATGGTTACTTTCTACTCCTCTTTTAATCTTATTTTTCTTTTAGCCTAGCATACATGCATGTTGAAATCACAGTGGGAAGCCACTCTTGCAATGCAATTTGAGGGTCATCCGCGCCCCAAATTCAAAAGCAATATTGAAATATTCCATTTCGGGTCAAGTACCCAACTCCCTTTATTGTTGCCTCCGGGGTAATTACCTTAGAACCCCTGTTTGGACTTATCCTTTTTATTTTTCACATTTTACTCCTAGAGATCCACTTAAGGCAGTGGCAGACGCCCCCGATGGTGAAACCTAACGAATTGTGTAGAGGTACTTCCCCTTCACTGGAAGTGATCTCTCCTTCTCTTCTCAAGATCCACCTGCGGCCGTGGCAGACGCCCCCAATGGTGAAACCTAACGGATTGTGTCCTTAAGTACTTCCCCGACGTTGGAAGTTGATCTTTTCTTCATTTTGTACCCCACGCGGCACCTTTCCTTCCTATCCTTTCTTTTGTCTAAACATTTGTTTCTTTAGGTCTTCTTCCTGGTGTTGACTTCTTGGGTGTTGGTGAAAGACTCTCATCAAGTGGCAGTCACCAACGACTACGTGTGTCTATTTTCACCTTAGCGTCTACTTTTTCGTCCGCTCCCGCTACACTCCACTTCGCTACACTTCATTTCTTTCATTCCATTTCACTCCATTGCATTCCACTTCGTGTCCCTTCGCTTCGCTCCCCTGCAAAGCAGACGCCAAGGCGTGGCAGTTGTAGACACGCGAATTCGACTCCACCGCGGGCAAATTTCATGTTGCGCCGTAATGCCACAAATGGCCATCATTTTGCCTCGCAAGAGTGTTTTCCCCATCATTTCGGATCTCACCCATCCTCCCTCGGTGCTTTCCCCCCCCCCCTATTCTCGGGGTCTATTTAATGGCATAGGCATTGTCTTCATGTCGCGAGGACTCTCCGGGGCACGTTAATCATGTTGCGACGGGTCTGGGGGCTGCGTTCTTAAACATGTCCGGCAAGAAGGATGCGATTCCAAGTCACGAAGGGCATCTTGGGCGCGACTAGGCCGAGAGGACCTTATCGCGGCAGCCGTAAGCGACATGACAAGGAGTTTGTCTATTTTATTTATGAAAAATGTCCAACGCCATTTTATGAACACGTCCGCTGAGAGCAACGTGATTCTAATGTCAATTTTGGCAAGTTTTTATAAATAAAATATAGAAATCCCTTAACGCGTCCTGCTGTTCGGACGTATTTCAAATCAGAGACGCATCGGACCTAGCCGACGCGATTAGGCCCTAGGCCCCAAAAGTCATCGCACTCAAGCGCCCGGACCTCGAAATCACGCGAAATCTCTGAATCGCGTCCGACTAGACCGACATGATTAGGTCCTAGGCCTGACATGCCAGACCCCGCAAGTCGTCGCATTTATGGCCCACGTGCTCAAAACGAAGTTGCAGCGTGGTAGGCCGTCGCGTTTCAATAATGCGGCGGTCATCCCCGACGCGATTCTAAAGATGGCCGCAGGCCGCAATCATCACGCTTTATGTCAAATCAAGTGGCAAATGCGGCCCTTCCTAATCGCAGCAGCCATTGCGGACGTGTTTATTATTGTGGCGGCCGAGGCGGACGTGATTCACTCTTCTTGTCGAGTCCGCTATAGCCGACGCGATTCAAGCGTCTGATGTCTATAAATAGACCCCCGAGGGTCATTTGTAGGGGGGGTCCACTCACTACGGCGAAGCCTTGCCGAATTCCTGTCTCGACCCCATCCTAGGGGGACCTTCTACTTCAAGCCGTCCATTCGATCCTCTGGAGTCCGGAGCCGGCATCCCCGTCGTCTTCTCCACGTGCACCGAAGCGGAGCGAGGTAGAAGCGTCTTCCCCTTCTTCCTCGTCCAGCCGGCAGCGCCGCCGCGCCGTCCAACATTCAGGGAAGTACCCCTCCCCTTCTCCCTTTATTTACATCTCATCCTCGGCTCGCCCCACCAGGACTCTTTTCATTTACCTCCTCCAGGCCCCACGTGGCCCTTATACTCCTTTTTCGCACATACACACATGCATGCATACACACGCACACCTACTTTTAGGGGTTTAAAGCCAAGCCCCCGCGGTGAGTTCTCCCATTCTTTATTTATGTTATTCCATTTTTTTAGGACTGTATACTACATGCCCGTGGCTAATCCCCTTTTCTTCTTTGTCTTTTTTGTCAGGGTAATCAAATGAGAAAAACACCCTCTACCACGGCCGACCATGCTCGTAGAGGAAGAGGAACCCACATCCCCCGCGCAATCACCCCATGCTCCAAAAGGTACACATCCGCGATCACTTCTTCCACTCGCACTCTTTGCCGTGCATTTCCATTCGGCACCCTCACGTGCCTGGCGATCACGATCTTTTTCTTTTCTGTCATTTTCTGCTTTTCCACCCCTGTCCCCATTTTCTTTTATTTCCCCCCTCTTTGTGGACTGTTCTTCCGTCTTCCCTAAAATAGAAACGGAAAACACCGTCTACACCTGTTACTACACCATTGGGAGAAAAAGCTCAATTGAAAAATTACTTTCCATTAGCTGATGTTAAGATTGGTGATCTCAATTTGAGAGCTGACTTGATATGTATGCCCATAGAGGGCTACGATGTTATTCTGGGAGCCGATTGGCTGTCCACATATGGGGCTATCGTGGATTGTAGAAGAGGGAAGATCTCCTTTAGTGAATTTCCTAAATTGACCTTCACAGGCCGTAGACACAAGAGGCATTGTCTCTTGTCTCTGCTATAAAAGCACAGAACATGATAAGAAAGGGTTGTGTGGCATTTCTTGCCACAATTGTGGTTGAAAAGAAATCATTCAAGATATTAGACATACATATAGTGCAAGAATACCCCGACATGTTCCCGATGAGCTGCCAGGCATTCCACCCGAGAGAGATGTAAATTTATCAATTGATCTAACACCTGGAGCTGCACCGGTGTCACGCCAACCCTACAAAATGTCCCCAGCTGAATTGAAAGAATTGAAAGAACAATTGATGGAAATTGGAAAAGGGATTTATCAGGCCAAGTACTTCTCTTGGGAGCACCAGTGTTGTTCGTCTAGAAGAAGGACGGATCTCTGAGGCTATGCATGGACTACAGGCAGTTGAATAATCTCACTATCAAGAACAAGTACCCTCTACCTCGTGTTGATGAGTTATTTGATCAAATCTCAGGAGCCGAGTATTTCTCTGAGATTGACCTTAGATCGGGATATCATCAGATGAGAATAAAGGATGCAGATATTTACAAGATAGCTTTCAGGAGCAGGTACGGTCATTATGAATTTGTAGTCATGCCTTTTGGACTAACCAATGCTCTGCAGCTTTTATGCAACTAATGAACAGCATCTATCGGCCATACCTCGACAAGTCGTCGTGGTGTTTATTGATGATATTCTCATATTCCAAGACCAAGGAAGAGCATGAGAGCATCTGAGGATCACTCTGCAGATCTTGCGGGACAACAAGCTCTACACCAAATTGAGCAAGCGTGAATTCTGACTCAAGGAGGTGTCATTTCTAGGCCACATTATATCCAAGGATGGTATCGCTGTCGATCCTTCCAAGGTTGAAGTTGTACTCAACTGGGAAAGACCGATCAATGTCACTGAGATCAGAAGCTTTCTTGGACTGGCTGGTTACTACAGACAGTTCATAAAAGACATCTCCAAGATAGTTGTACCTCTTACTCGCTTTACGCGAAAAGAGAACCCCTATGTCTAGAGCAAGGAGTGCGAGAAGAGCTTTCAGACCCTGAAGCAACTCTTGACATCTGCACCTGTCCTCGCATTGCCAATCGAGGGCAAAGGATTTTCAGTCTACACTGATGCATCTGGAATCGGTCTAGGTTGCGTGTTGATGTAGAATGAGAAGGTGATAGTTTATTCTTCAAGGCAGTTGAAGCCGCATGAAGTTAATTATCTTATCCATGATTTAGAACTAGCAGCAGTGGTATTTGTGCTAAAGATCTGGAGGTATTATTTGTATGGAGAACAATTCATTGTCTACTCTGACCACAAGAGTCTGAAGTACCTATTTTCTCAGAAGGAACTTAATATGCGACAAAGAAGGTGGTTGGAGTACTTGAAGGATTTTGATTTCAATATTCAATGTCACCCAGGCAAAGGTAATGCAGTAGCTGATGCACTAAGTAGGAAGCCAGTAGCTTCTTTATCTTGTTTAGTCATGGGCGAGATGCAATTACTTGAGCAATTCGCCATTCTGGATCTGAACATCGAGCAGAGAAGTGATCAGATGTTAGTGGCTAATCTTATAGCTCAACTCGACATCCTTGTCGAGATCAGAGAGCATCAGGCTAATGATCCATTCCTAGTCTGAGTCAGGGAGACCATAGCAGACAAGCCTGATTTCTCTATCACTGAAGACAGGATATTATTATTCCAAGCCAGGACATGCGTGCCTGACAATGAAGAGCTGAAGAGGAAATTGATGGATGAAGCTCATAAGACCAAGTACACAATTCACCCAGGCGCAGCCAAGATGTACCAAGACATGAAAAGGTCATTTTGGTGGCCTAACAGGAAGTGTGAGGTGGCTGAGCATGCCGCGCACTGCCTCACTTGTCAGCAGATAAAAGCAGTAACACCGTCGTCCTGCGGGTGTACTTAGACCTCTGGACATACCTGAATGGAAGTGGGAAAGTATTGGAATGGATTTCATCATGGGTTTACCTCGAACTCGTGGTGGACTTGATGCTATCTGGGTAATTGCGGACCGATTGACTAAGTCCGCACATTTCCTTGCAATTAAGAGTACATGGAGTGTGGATGTACTTGCAGCCCTGTATGTAAAAGAAATAGTAAGATTACATGGAGTCCCCATGTCCATTGTCTCAGATCGTGATCTTAGATTCACTTCTAGATTCTGGAAGGGACTTCATACAGTATTAGGCACCAAACTAAATTTCAGCACAACATTTCACCCACAGACAGATGGGCAGACGGAAAGAACTAATCAGATAGTGGAAGATATGTTACGAGTTTGCACCATAGACTTTGAGGGGTATTGGAATGAACAGCTGTCCCTAATAGAATTCGCCTACAACAACAGTTATCAGGCCAGCATTAAGATGACACCATTTGAAGCACTATATGGCAGAAGTTGCATATCGCCAGTGTGTTGGAATGAGGTAGGTGAACAGCAATGGTTGGGACCAGACATGGTGCAAAACACAAGCAAGGACATACAGATTATCCGAGATAGGATTAAGATAGCTCAGTCCAGGCAGAAGAGCTATGCTGATAAGAGAAGAAGGGATGAAAGGCAAGTTGAGACCAAGATTCATAGGTCCATTTGAAGTGTTGGATAGAGTTGGCGAGGTGACGTATCGACTGGCACTACCTCCCAAATTCTCAACAGTACACAATGTTTTCCATGTGTCAATGTTGAGGAAGTACGTGTATGACCCGTCACACGTAAACCCGTCAAACCCTAGGTCTTCTTGTCAGCAAGAAAAGGTAGACAATCTCTCAAGCTAAATTCGTGAACTTAAACCCTAGGTAGATCATGCACCCCTCTTCGAAGCTCCATGATTTCACCCTTTTTCGTTCATACAGGGCGAATTAAATGCCCAAACTTCTGTTAACATGTTGTGCCCGAACCTCCATGATTGCTTGCATCCCTGAATCTACTCATCCTCATGCCTTGAATAAATTACCATAAATACTGCTTGATGCTAGGGTTCTAACGAACTCTTTTTGCCCAAATTCCATTGAGAATGCTACGTGAATAAATCATTTTCTATACCTGTGCATGTTCTAGGTTAGAGACATTTAACCTGTCTAAAGCATGCCTTACACGAATCCGTTCTCAAATTAATCATGCTCAGTGGTAGATCCATATGTCTACTTTTGTTACAGATGGTTTCATGATTTTTGGTTCACTGTATGATTTTATACCGATTTTTTATGAACCTTGTATCATGTATACCCTCTTGGAAAAGGGGCAAAAGCTTTTTCTGGGCTCGGGCCACTTTCTGGAGTCGCGACGGCCCGACCCGTCGCGATCTCAGAAGGGTCATGACAGGGGGGTCCGTCGCGTTCTGAAAGCGACGGTTCGACATGTCGCGACCTTGCCCCGGTTCAGTCCCGGTGGCCGGTTCAGCAGAACACGACCGGTCTGCATGCCGCGACATAAACTCGTCGGGTTAATCCGTCGTCACGTGTTCAGGCAACGGGTCGGATGGCCTTGTCGCGACCTGAACGCGACAGCAGCCGACGTCGCGACTTGGATGTGGCGACCAGAACCCTGAATTACCAATATATTCCTGCTATTAATGATATATAAGCACTGATTAACCCTAATTAAGTGTTGTCATGATCAATTTCGACTTGTTAACCATAAAGGGATAAAATCTCCATGAAATTAATTAATTTAAAACTATATGCACAACCATACATGCTCTCTTGATTCTTACACTTGCACACACTTAACAATCATGTTTGCCATTAAACTCTATTAAATTACGAAATAATGTATCTGGTAATTTAGTGAAATAAATTACTAAATTCCCTATTTTAATAATTACGCTTGTCTTCGTTTTACATCGTGTGTTTTATACACCGTTACCGCTCCCCTCGACCTTCTAGCACTCGAGTCAAGATGGACCCTAGTTTTCTACACACTCTCTTGGCATGGACCACCTCTCCGTTAGGAATACTTCTGACAGGACAGGGTGTAATGGCCCTGGATATTTATACCAATAAGGGTCCATATCCAGATCCGTCTCCCGCGAACGGACCGAAGTCTCGCAAAGGATAGCTCCTACACGTGTCCAGGAAGAATATAAAAGACAAACCATAACAGTAAGAGACACAAGAAAGGATATGTGCTCATATAGCATATACAATTTACAATTGTCCCATTAGATTTACATGCCCAAATTAAAAAAGAGTACAACTACCTGGGCATACCCCGAGGGAGCACAAGCTCGCACAACTCTACTAGCACTACTGCTGGTGGTACAAGTCTGTCACAACACCTCCTCAAGCGACACCAACGGTAAACCCTGAAAAGAACTGTAAGGGAGTGAGCCTCAACAAGTCATTGGCTCAGTAGGGAACCACCCAAAACCACACGCAACACAGTAGAACTTCAACCCCAACGGGTCTCACTGACAACACCGGAAGCCAAACCATTTCATGCTCACAGCAAAGCATAATTAACAATACTACACATAATTAACTCAGTTGCTACAAATCTCGGTAAGACGAAGAGACAACAGCACCATTAGTCCACTCAATAATTGTAAAGCCTAGGCCACAAGCCTCACAGGCACACCACCTCAACAGCTGGTCGCCTAAACTGTAAGCCACACAGGCAAAGCATTGCCTAAGCTACTAGCTTCATTGGAAAGCCTCTAAACATATGGGTAACAGGGTTTCTAACCAAGAGCTAATCCTTTATACCCTTAAATCACAATGTATCAAATGTCGCACTTAAGAAACAGGACTGGCTACCACGATGCCAATCCATCCACACTAAATTATTCGAAACTTACCCAAGAAAGGGTAAAACACAACAAGTGGAAGGTCTCACCACATGACCTTCACTTCACCATCTGAAAAGGGCTAGTACTTAGCATACTACGAGAAACTAGTACCCACAAAAGGTACAGGTACCTACCACCGCGTGGTATCACCACTGAAACACAAACACAACTGTGCCACCACCTGGGCACATGACAACCAGTCAAACCACAACTAGTGAGTCTCCGCTCACTAACCACAACCAGAATCGTGCCAACACCATGGCACACCTTCGACTGATAAACCAAACCAATACATGTTATAACCAATAGCAAAGCACGAGTCGAAGTACGACCCACCACACGGACAGAACTATATACTTGTCATGACGCCATTATCCAACCCGGACAACACAGCACAAGAACTACCTCTCAGTCTCGCTCACGGACGTAAGGTCTACTACCCGCTCCACAACACAAGTAAAGTCAAAGAACTGTGGAGACCAACCAACCCCCACAACCTACAGTCACACACCCTGCAGGCCCATGCCTGGCACCTTTAGAGACTCTGGCCTGAGCTCTCTAAAGTGAGGCTTGGTAACAGGACTAGCTAGGGCCCAGTACGTCTACTGGGGTCCGTAACCCCCAGCTACGAGCGCGCTACAAGTGACTAAACACAAACTCTCACAAGTCCTTGTCCCACTGGCCGTCTTTCCCTCATCCGGACGACAACCTCTCCCCGAGAGTGAGGGTGTCTAGGAAGACGACAAAACCTTGACGTTACCACTGCACCGGGACAAGTCCCGAGCACACTCATGTGCCTGGCTCTCCTAGGAACCTGGGCACTCAACTGAAGAGGCATTTCGGAATAGGCGCCGAACCACCAAACTCGGCAACATACTAATCACATCATAACTCATACAATCTTTATTACAAACCACGGTACAAACGTAAGGACTAGCTGACCTGTCACTCCATGAGCCACAAGCTAACCTACACAAACCACACATAATCATGGTAGTCAACCAACCTGGCCTATCATTGGTCACAAGGTGACCTTCTCATGCCACGTTAAACTATTTACTTTACTCTCTAACCACTTAATAACCATACTTACCCTCCTTTAATTAACCATTTTAACCAATCTATAATCACATATTAGAAAACTAGGGCTAGGTTCACATAAGGACCTCACTGCCCAACCACTACGACAACCGGTGCATGTGCCATGCACACACACACACACAAAACACTACCACAACAGAGTATGTGCCATGCACATCCTCAAACCACGTAAACACACACGAACTATTTAAATGACACGCTTTAGAGGTGTTACAGGTGCCAATGCACCTCACACCACGATAACACCACACCGATTATGTAAACTGCCTACTAACCATGTGGGCAACCTGCTCACAAAGTTTCACAGGTGTCAATGCACCAACACCAAAGCTATGCACAATAAACGACGATAATCGGATAACCAAAACACCAAAACCATGCAAAACAAAACCCTCGGCTGTGATCGCGACAGAGGCCATGACCGCCTTCTGACCGCTACGCCATGATATGTAGCAATAAGAAACCCTGTCGCGACGGGTCGGCCTGTTGCTACCAGGTCGCGACAGCAGGGTCCGTCGCCTTCTCAGGCGAAAACCCTAATCCGGGAACCATCTCCGGATCTTCCATGCAAACCACCCTAAATCCCGTTTCAACCCGACCCGATTTCATGCTCATTTCACCTCCTAGACATGGTATCTACTGTTTTTAAAGCAATAAACAAACCATATGCAATCCACGTAACAACTCAAGGTAGAACTCCTACCTTCACGAAGAACGCGCAATTCATGCATGGCGTGGCGTTTCCCCCACTCCACGCGACGTCCTCATGTCGAGAGCGCGTCGAACACCACGTCGGAACGCCGAATCGCCTGCAGTAGCTCCTCCCCTGGTCGAGCGGAGCTTGTGAAAGCTCTGTTCGGCCAACCTGCTTAAAAATTGCACAGCGGTTGGGATCGCGGCGTACCTTCCTGTCGCGACCTGATCGCGACGGACTAAGGCGTCGTCTTCCCATTCCCGACGTCAGCAAACTCACTCCATGCGCGACACACGGCGCACATGCAGACGTCGACCCCAGCAGCGGCAACCAAAACGCGACCCTACTACCGTCGCATTCAGAATGCGACCTACACCCCTGTCGCGTTCACATTCAGTGAACCAACGGGCACCACGGGCCTAACCTTCCGGCCCACTAAGCTCCACACAGCGTGCGGAAACCACAACCAAGGCCCCATGACCCCATATTGGTCATGAGCACCATACCAAACCCAGTAAACACAGATCCGAACTACCACTAATCCAATCCGCAAAGATCCAAAAATGCGCTACGTTACATTACTATCACCTAAAAGAAATGTCGTCCTCAACATTCAAAACGAGCGAAAATAAACCACACTATCATCTAAAAAGAAACAAAGCCATATGCAAAGCTTCCTCTGCATCTTTCTAATCATTACTCACTTCCATGCTTTCTCTACCTTCTCTTTCTTTTTAATTCCACCACTACTTATTTTATGGATCTATTTTACCATTCCTTACCTTTCAATTATAAGCGATTCTACCTTGCTATTAGTGCTTTATCTCCTTGGACTGAACCTATTTTCACATTTTTCGAGCAATTCTACTTAGCCGAAAGCGCTTTATCTGTTTGGGCTCGATTTATTTCCACACTTTTCCCTGGTTATGATTGCAACCTTTCTTTCTAGGCCATTTTCTTGCTTAAATCCTTTCACTTTACATTATTTAAAATTTCAAATTTCCTGTTATTTCACTTTTTATTTATCACCACTAACCATCATTTGACTCAATTGCGCACAAGACTTTAAATTCTCCTTTAATTACTTAAACTTCGGATAACTTATGAATATTAAATCTTCCACGCTTCCACTACGCTACTCTGATCATACTAAACCTTTCACCAAATTTTTCATGAATTCTGGATTCTCTTAATTCATTAATAACTTATCTCGCTTCAAATTATACTTTCCAACTAACTTTACATTTCTCTTATCATACATCAATACCACTTAATTGACTCCACTCATATTCTATCTTTTGCTATATCTTCTTCACACTAAATTCTAAATCTTGACATATATCAATATTGATATACTTTTCCCTTTATATATTTTCCTTGCTTCAAACAATATTCTTTAACTGATTTAACTGTAATACCCCAAGATATAGAACGATAAATAAATAAGAAACGGTCGAGAAAACGTAATGCAGTTTTTGGGCGGATGAAGAGATTAAGCAAATTCGGGTCTATCTAAACCCTGACTGAAAATATGCTAAAGGATATTGTTATTGGTAAAGGATATTGCTAATGATAATAATGATGATAATATTAAAGGATACTACTAAGAAAAATGGTAAGAGTAAAGGTTGATGCCAAAGGTTAGCATATTGGTAAAGAATGGGATGTGGATATGGATATCCATGTTCACACTTAGTCTAAATTAAATAGGAAGAAAGTATAAAATGTAATAGGAAGGGCATATATACAATTATT
This sequence comes from Colocasia esculenta, assembly GCA_014218235.1. Lineage (NCBI taxonomy): Eukaryota > Viridiplantae > Streptophyta > Magnoliopsida > Alismatales > Araceae > Colocasia > Colocasia esculenta. Next base: position 25,139,931 of record CM024763.1, on the reverse strand, counting down.
AAAATATTGGGTCTCATGTATTGTCAAATTTTATAGGGACCCTAGTGAAAACTCTGGAGACCCCATAGACTCAATCAGATTCCCAATCGGAGGTCCTTCGGGGACTAAACGACCGATCAGTGGGTTGGAATGGACATATCTCAAATTTCTAAAAGATAAAGGTAAAAAGGCTAATAACTCAAGGTTAGGGGATGCTTATCCCTTAACTAAAGGACACTTGTCTCCCATCCATGCAATCCTTATCCATAAGGGACACTTGTCCCCCATCCATGCCATCCTTATCCATAAGGGACACTTGTCCCAATCCATGCAACCCTTATCCATTAAGGGACACATGTCCCCATCCAAGGAGCCCTAGGGGGCGCCCCTCCCTCTCCCCTTTATATACCCCCCCCCCCCTCCCATTCCATCCATCTAAGTGAAGAGAGAGAGAGGTTAGGCTAGAGCTCTAGAGAGAGTAAAGAGAGAAGGAGTGTCTGTCTCGAAGTTCTGCCGATTTGTAGGTTCTTTTAAGTTAGTTCTAAATCCCTAGTGAGTGAAAGTGTTGCTTGTCGTGTTCTTCTAATCATTCTCTACGTCAAAACGTCATCGATCATTTCCTCGAATCTCCCTCTACGTCGAAGTCTGCCTGTTCGATTTCTCGGAGTCTCTTGCTACGTCGGGATGCTGCTGATTCGGAGTCCCTCTATCCTGGAATTCCATCAGTATGTATCCTCGAGATCCTTTGCCATACCAGAACTCTACCGGTTTCTTTTCTCGAAATCCCTTCTTTGTGCTAGAGTGCTGCTGATTTGTCTTCTTGGGATTCCTTCTCATGCCGGAGTGCTGCCGGATTGTTTAGTGAAGATCTTTTCCCGTGCCGGAATACTGTCGGATTGTTGAGTAAGGATCCTTTATCCATGCCGAAATACTGCCGGAGTGAAGTCTGCTTCTTGTATCATTGAAGTTTCCGCAGCCTTCAGATCTTCATGTAGGTCTCCTACTAATCTTTTCTAAGCCATCGATTAGTAGTTAATAATGTTAATGATTCTGGTTTTGATATAATCCTTGTGTAACTCCCTACTATGCTCCTTGTCATGACCTAGTGCGTTTCATCAGTAGTAACCTTTTTCTGGATTCTTGTTAATTTCTTGATTGCCACTCTTAATGTCCTTAGTGAATATAAGATTAAATGTTAATACCCTTAGTTAGTACAACATCGAGTGAATTTCTAATGAAGTGTTCCTAAGCTTCATTATCAGCATCTTTCGTGACTTCCACTCCAACCGTAGTTCCGTAATAATTCGTGTTGTTGATTTGACGATTTGTTATTAACACCTTGATCCTCTCTATCGTGATTAATTCTTAAACTGAAATTCTTCTACATGTCTGAAAGCCATAAGCTTGTGCTTAATAGAGCCTTGGTTCAGAGTATCCTTGGATTTCCCATCATCATGTTAACCTTGTCTCCACTTACATGTCTCTAATACTATCTCAACTTGGTCTCCTTTTCTGATCTAATTACTATTGTATACTTATTTCTTTGAGATCCTTGTCTATACTCTGAACCAACCCTTGAAGTTCTCGGCCACTTAAGTGTATGTATGAACTGTCAACAAGTGCTTGAATAGGGTCATGGACCCAAAGTGAAAGTGATGCCGGTTAGGGGGCTATGGTCTAGTCCAGAGAAGATCCCAAATACTCTTAGTGTCCAGCGGTACCGTATGGAGAGTAATGACCAGGTGTTTGGCATGCACCACAAGTGAGTGTTCTAGAGTAATTTGCTTGACAAGTTCATTTTATCGTGATTGATTGCGTGAAACAAATCATAGTGAATCCAAGTGCGTGATAATCATGAAGTGTTCAGTGGCCAATTCTTGAATGATCTAGTGTCTCTACCATAGTATTCATGTACAATCTTGTTACATGAGTCGTAAAGTGCTACTGATTGATCTCTTGCTCTTATCTTTCGTAAAATCTAGTGTTTACCACTCCAGTGATCAAATAGTGTTATTGATTGAACTCGTGCTTGTCTTGCAGTAAATCTAGTGGACATCACTTCAGTGATCATGTGCTACTGTTGATCAAGCTCATACTCTTGTCATACCATTGTTAATCTTTCCATGTTTACTAATTAATCTCTCATATTTGCTTACTCGATAAATCCATTCTCGTAACTTACGTATGTGCTATCCGAAAAGTGATCAGAGACAAACCTTCTGAGTTATCTAGTTCCACCCTAGTTATTTGTGATATCATGTCAATCTCAAAAGTTATGTACATACAACTTCTTTATAAAGATTAGCTACCATCTTCTAGTTAATCCACTCTACTAGTTACTATTATTATTTTTAATATCATTAGCATATCTATTTATTGAAATCTCTAGTGTATTCTTACCAGTGATCTCTTCATCTACATTAATGAGCTATTGTTCCGCTCTCATTAGTCATTACCCCTAGATTTTCTTTAACCTTCTTAACTGCTAGTTGTGTTTTGGAATTGATTAAGGGTAACCTACTGGGCATTTTTATGCTCCTTATTTTATTAATATTTTTCAGAAAAATTTTCAAGTAAAGTGGTTGGGAAGTATGTTGAGCGGTAGAACCCTTCGTGATTCAAGTGAGTTTCTCTCTTACCGACTCATCTGTTGCGCCTCGGCTTCTTCCGCTGCCATAACGCCGGGCGCACAGAAGTGGTATCAGAGCCTTGCCCAGCCGAAAGTGCAGGAACTAAGTGCCACGCAGGCAAAGTGCTACGCTATAGAAGCCACCTCTTGAGGCCATAATGGCGCAAAGTGCTACAGTGGGAGCCACCTCTTTAGCCTGTGGGGGCCACCTCTAGAATCTTGCCTGCCTGGGGTTTGATTGTGAGCTTATATGAACAAAAAATGAGGACTCGCTTATATAAGAGGGGTAGATTGTACACACCATATAAGAATATGTTAATGGACTAAATCAACAAACTATTAACAATCCGGACTTGTCATTTTCAGAGCTCAAGTAGGAAAAAAACTCTAAAGTTAAGCATGCTCAGTTGGGAGTAGTCCCAGGATGGGTGACCTTCCTGGGAAGTCTACCAACGAACACGGTTGTTGGGCCAGTGTGTTTGTTGGGTCGTCACAAATGGTATCAAAGCAAAGTTTGAGGACTCAATAACCTAAGAGTTATTGGCCTTCAAAATCATGTCGTTAACCTGTGAGTTTGGGTAGAAAACCTTGAGATAAGTTATTTATTATAGCTTTACTTCAAATTCTAGAAATATTCTTATAATAAAGTTTATTTATTCACCCAAATCACCTTACTGTATATCATTATGCAAATTCTTATTGCACATTTTCTGAATCATTTAATTATCATTATTCTATAATCTATCATGTTCTTCTTCTTCTTTTTTTCCCACTTAAGCATTAATACTAACTTTATCTTTACTAATCATTAATACTAAACTTTATCTTTACTATCAATAACATAACATCAATTCTGCAAAAATTTCTCTTAACTAGTTTACTAGCTGACTAATTTCCAGGTGCCATTTATCTACAATCCTTCTTACTTCCACCATAACTATAACTAAAATTATTTCTTTAAAAGACAATGATTTATTCTACTTATTTCTTTATTCCACATTACTAATTTACCACCAAATATAACATTTTCACTGTTACAGCTCATTCACAAATATCCATTCATAATCCACTTTGCTATTCCCCATTACTTTTCAATGGACTTAACCTTGTCCATTCTAACTTACATAGCTTCAACTTACTTTAATTATTTAGCTTTAACTTCAATCTGCCTCTGACACCAATTTCCCTTCTCTGCTTCCACAATCTATACACAAATGTTGGCACCACTACTCTTATCTTTACACTGCAACAACCTTATACAAATCTTTCTGCGAAATCTTTATCCACTGCCTTTATTAACAAACATCTTTCTCTTATAAAATTATCGAAAAAAATCTGAATTCCCACTGCTCTTTTACTCTCTCTTTAACCAACCGGTCACCTTCACATCCACTTACATGAGTTTCTATATCAAACTTTCTATTATCCTTATTATTTGTATCAACACTACCCTTAAATTTGTTCCTGCAATTATTTCTAATCATAAATCACATTTAAAAATCATCTTGATCACTGCTCCTCTGCTTACCAGCCTCTCATCTCAAGCTAAACTACCTCACTTGATCATTTCAACCTAACATGCCATTAACCATACTATTATCCAAACACTTCTTAACACTTTATTAACATAAATCTCAAACACAATGACTATCTCTGCTACAATTTTGAACCACAATTCACCCATTTAACAGTTCTAATCACAAAGCCCTATTTCTCATCATGATATAATTCTCTCTATTATTCCATCACATCACTACTTTATACCTTTCTCTACCAACTCAGATTCTCATTAAAAAAGTTTTTAGTGAATTTCATAACTGTATGCACTAATTCTTTCAATTTCTATAATAAAGAATCTTTAATCAATTATACTTTAACCACAATCCAATAATCACTCATGCTACACCACCAATCATATCTGCTATTACCCCCAACTACTGATCTAACCAACTATACATACAATTCATATACCAAAACTCATATAAACCGTACTAAAAAGCACAGAAAACTACAGACTTACAACCAGCAGTGGACATTAAATCATGTATTGGAACATTGTAATCTTAATGTCTTTTCATATTCTAACTGGACCATTGCTCTGATACCAACTGTAATGACCCTGGATATTTATACCCAATAAGGGTCCATATCCAGATCCGTCTCCCGTGAACGGACCGAAGTTTCGCAAAGGATAGCTCATACACGTGTCCAGGAAGAATATAAAAGACAAACCATAACGTAAGAGACACAAGAAAGGATATGTGCTCATATCTGCATATACAATTTACAACTGTCCCATTACATTATTACATGCCCAAATTAAAAAAGAGTACAACTACTTGGGGCATACCCGAGGGAGCACAAGCTCGCACAACTCTACTAACACTACTGCTAGTGGTACAAATCTGTCACAACACCTCCTCAAGCGACACCAACGGTAAACCCTGAAAGAACTGTAAGGGAGTGAGCCTCAACAGTCATTGGCTCAGTAGAGAACCACCCAAAACCACACGCAACACAGTAGAACTTCAACCCCAGGGGTCTCACTGACAACACCGGAAGCCAACTATTTCATGCTCACAGCAAAGCATAATTAACATACTACACATAATTAACTCAGTTGCTGCAAATCTCGGTAAGACGAAGAGACAACAACACCATTAGTCCACTCAATAACTGTAAGCCTAGGCCACAAGCACTCAAGGCACACCACCTCAACAGTTGGTCGCCTAAACTGTAAGCCACACAGGCAAAGCATTGCCTAAGGTACTAGCTTCACTAGCAAGCCCTTAAACATATGGGTAACAGGGTTGCTAACCAAGAGCTAATCCTTTATACCTTTAAATCACGATGTATCGAATGTCACACTTAAGAAACAGGACTGGCTACCACGATGCCAATCCATCGCAGACTAAATCATATTCGAAAACTTACCCAAGAAAGGGTAAAACACAATAAGTGGAAGGTCTCACCACATGACCTTCACTTCACCATCTGAAAAGGGCTAGTACTCAGCATACTACAAGAAACTAGTACCCACAAAAGGTACAGGTACCTACCACCACGAGGTATCACCACTGAAACACAAACACAACTGTGCCACCACCTGGGCACACCACAACCAGTCAAACCACAACTAGTGAGTCTCCGCTCACTAACCACAACCAGAACCATGCCAACACCATGGCACACCTAGACGGATAAAACCACAACCAATACATGCTATAACTAATAGCAAGGCATGAGTCGAAAAGTACGACGCCACCACACGGGGCAGACTACTGGTTCATGACGCCAGTATCCAACCCGGACAACACATCACAAGAACTACCTCTCAGTCTCGCAGTCACGGACGTAAGGTCCAACTGCCGCTCCACAACACAAGTAAAGCCAAAGAACTGTGGAGACCAACCAAACCACCACAACCTATAGGTCACACACCCTGCAGGCCCATGTCTGGCACCTTTAGAGACTCTGGCCTGAGCTCTCTAAAGTGAGGCACTGGTAACAGGACTAGCCAGGGCCCAATAAGTCTACTGGTGTCCGTAACCCCCAGCTACGAGCGCGCTACAAGTGACTAAACACAAACTCTCACAAGTCACTGTCCCACTGCCATCTTTCCTCAGCCGGACGACAACTCTCCCTGAGAGTGAGGGTGTCCAGTAAGACACAAAATCTTGACGGTACCACTGCACCGGGACAAGCCCCAGCACACTCACGTGCCTGGCTCTCCTAGGAACCTGGGGCACCCAACTGAATAGGCATTCCAGAATAGGCGCCAGACCACCAAACTCGGCAATGCACTAATCACATCATAAACTCATACAATCTGTATTACAAACCACGGTACAAACGTAAGGACTAGCTTGACCTGGTCACTCCATAACCCACAAGCTAACCTACACAAACACACACATAAATCACGGTAGTCAACAACCTGGCCTATCATTGGTCACAAGGTGACCTCCATTGCCACGTTAAACTATTTACTCGGTAACCACTTAATAACATACTTACACTCCATTATTAACCATCTTAACCATCTATAATCACATATTAGAAAACTAGGGCTAGGTTCACATAGGGACCTCACTGCCCAACCACTACACAACCGGTGCATGTGCCATGCACGCACACACACACAAAACACCACCACAACGGAGTATGTGCCATGCACATCCTCAAACCACGTAAACACACACGAACTATTTAATGACACGCTTTAGAGGTGTTACAGTGCCAATGCACCTCACACCACGATAATACCACACCGATTATGTAAACCACCTACTGACCATGTGGGAACCTGCTCACAGAGTTTCACGGGTGTCAATGCACCAACCCAAAGCTATGCACATAAATGACGATAATTGGATAACCAAAACACCAAAAGCATGCAAAGCAAACCCCGTTGTGATCGCGACAAGGCCATGACCGCCTTCTGATCGCGATGCCACGATATGTCGCAATAAGAAACGCTGTCGCGATGCGTCGGCCTGTCGCTACCTGGTCGCGACAGTAGGATCCATCGCCTTCTCAGGCGAAAACCCTAATCCGAGAACCATCTCCGGATCTTCCATGCAAACCACCCTAAATCCCGTTTCAACTTGGTTTTCATGCTCATTTCACCTCCTAGACATGGTATCTACTATTTTTAAAGCAATAAACAAACCAATATGCAATCCACATAACAACTCAAGGTAGAACTCCCTACCTTCACGAAGAACGCACAATTCATGCATGGCGTGGCATTTCCCCCACTCCTCGCGACGTCCTCGCGTCGAGAGCGCGTCGAACACCACGCCGGAACGCCGAATCGCCCGCAGCAGCTCCTCCCCTGGTCGAGCGGAGCTTGTGAAAGCTCTGTTCGGCCAGCCTGCTTAAAACCCGCATAGCGGTTGGGATCGCGACGTACCTTCCCGTCGCGACTTGATCGCGATGGACTGAGGCGTCGCCTTCCATTCCCGACGTCAGCAAACTCACTCCATGTGCGACACGCGGCGTACATGTAGACGTCGACCCCAGCAGTGGCAACCAAAACGTGACCCCTACTGCCGTCGCATTCAGAACGCGACCTACACCCCCGTCGCGTTCACATTCAGTGAACCAACGGGCACCACGGGCCTAACCTGCCGGCCCACTAAGCTCCACACAGTGCACGGAAACCACAACCAAGGCCCCATGACCCCATATTGGTCATGAGCACCATACCAAAACCAGTAAACACAGATCCGAACTACCACTAATCAACAATCCGTGAAGATCCGAAAAATGCGCTATGTTACATAGGGACTCACTACAAGAAAAAGTGCCATTACCTACGGAATATTTCCGTCGGAAATGCCGACGGATATTCTGACAGAAAAAGATTCATCGGCACATAAATCAGAACTTCCGACGGAAATGTCCGTCGGAAAGATCCGTCGGTAATGATAGATTACGGAGAGATATTTCGATGGAAATCTCTCTCTCTCTCTCTCTCTCTCCTCTCTCTCCCTCTCTCCTCTCTCTCTCTCTCTCTCTCTCTCTCTCTCTCCTCCCTCTCTCTCTCTCTCTCTCTCTCTCTCCTCGCCACTCTCTCTCTGCCTCTCCTGCGCCCCTCGTCGCTCGCCGCCTGCAGCGCCACCGCCGGCCTCCATGACCGGCACTGCTAATGCCGCCGCCCCGGCCGAGTTCTTCGCCGTCGGATATGTGTCCGTTCCTCCCCCCTCCCCCTCCCGTCCCAGCCCCCTTGGTCGACCCCCCTCCCCCTCCCCGTCCCCGCCCCCCTGTCGCTCCCCCCTCCCCCTCCCGTCCCAACCCCCCCCTATCAGCCCCCCTCCCCCTCCCGTCCGCAACCCCCCCCCCCCTTCCCCCCTCGTCCCCAACCCCTGCACCCCCTTCCCCATCCCTGCCACCCCCCCTCCCCCAATAGGCGACCCCCCTCCCCTCCCCCATAGTCCCCTGGCCCCACATCCCCCCTCCCCCAAATTCCCCCCCTCCTCTCCCACTGTCCCCCCTCCCCCACATTCCCCCCCCCTCCGTCCCCCCCTCCCCCATAGTCCACTAGCGTTTAATTATTAATTTGCTACATATTTTTTATTTTCTTCATGTGTATATGCTCCATGTATTAGTAATTATCTGAATTTGTCTCTATTGTTTTGGCATTACCAAATCTTTTTTATCAAGTTGTTTTGGCAAATCAATTGAGCTTTTATTGCGTCGGGTGTAACGACCCGAGAACCCGACCCTCGGCCCACGCCGAGGACCCAATTTTTGCGGTCGCCGCCCACAGATCCAGGGACCCGGAGGGGCTATAATCTACGTCTAACAGGATATGTAACGGAAGTAAACGTCAACTGCTAATCTAGAAGTGTACGTGCGGAAACAGAAAAGACAGTGAGACCACCACGTACCACTCTAACTACAGTCCCAACGCACGCACGCTAGTACAAGTAAAAGGCAAGGGAAGAACATGTCCCTTAGGGGCATACCCCGAGGGTGACGTACACTGAAAAAGGGGAACCACTGCTAGCTACGGGGACTCCGACTACTGCTCCGTCTTCTCCGCCCGGCGCGCGCCCTGCCGCTGCTGAGAAGTCTCACCTGGGAAAAGGAGGGATGAGCTTCACAACAGAAGCTCAGTAGGGACTAAAATCTCCTACTGGCTCTAAACAGGAAGGAGAATATAAACATCAAATGAATAACATCAGTTTATATCTTCTACCTACAAACGAAAGTGCGGAAGAGGAACTACAACTAGCACGGTACGGAAAGTACACCCGGTCGGAAACTCCGTACGACTGCTCATCGTGACCACCACACGGATAGTAAACACAGACGGAGGGAACCCCGCCTAGACAGAGAACACTAGCTACGGAAGCACTACCACTAGTCCAGTCAGGTGCGTCCACCGACGTCTTATCCTCGACCCAAGTCCTGACCCTCACGTCTCGTCAGAGCAAGGTAGGACACAAGTAACACAGCAGTAACCGCCGTAGTCTGGCCGGACTACGGTCCCACGCCTGACCTCTCCAAATGGTTCTGGGACCGTAAGGAGCGAGGCAGTGAGAAGAAGGACTGGCTGGCCTGCGCCGGGTAGAACTCCTAACTGTCCTCGGCGTCCCAGAACACCCACGAGAGCTTTGCAAGTGACTCACACGCCACTATCCTAACCACCATTTTCCCCTAAGCTCCAAAGTCCGCCTGGTGGCTGCCAACTCGAGCACACTCATAGCCCGGAGTACTCCCTCGACAGGCTCCCGAGGATGGAGGTCCCAGGTAACGGTAACAACCTCTCTCACGGGACAAGCCCTCAAGTGTCGCGCACCGGTGAAGGACTAGTGTAAACCGCACTAGGGAACTAGCACAGGTGCCACGGGTACAGTAAAAGAAAAGCGGAAACGGGAAAGACCAACCTGTCTCTCGGTTGGGGTCGCGACGCAGCGGGCTGTCGCGATCTTGTCGCAACGCCCAACCTGGTCACGACACTGTCGTGGCGGCCTAAGCTGACGCGACCAAGTCGCGCATACCTGGGCGTCGCGACGATGTCGCGGCGGCTTCGCCGGCCGCGACATCATCGCGACCCCACGATAGGTCGCGTCTTCAGTCAAGGGGGGGTTCCGGAACCATCTCTTCCGGAGATCACCCCAAAACATGGTACAACCAAACCATTGGGGGAGGGGTGCATGCTCAACATGTATTTAAAGCTTTAAATCATCCAAACCACCCAAAACCCCACGAAAACATGGATTTATACAAATCTACGCTCGAAGGAAACCTCACCCAAACTCGAGCATAGAGTTCTCACACTCCCAAACCACAGAGGAAACACAGTCTAGAGGGGGAAGGGAGCATGCTCAGGACAAGAGGATCAAGGGTCCCTACCTCCACGCGAAGAACCACCTCGTTGGGGCCTTCTCGTAGGAAAGAATGCCTCCTCCCCGCACCAGACAACCCGAGCACGCGCCCTGCACGAACGGCACGTCCACGCCTCAGCACGAGCACCACAAGCAAGGAGAAACACCGAGGAACCACGAGAGAGTTTGAGAGGGAGAAGAAGGAGTGAAAAGGGGAGAGAGAGGGAAATGGGGCGCACCTTCGGTTTTGAACTGATGGCCCCCAGAATGCGACGTAGCGGCCAGGCGCGACAATGACACTGTCGCGACGCCCATAAGCGTCGCGACTATGTCGCGACCGCCCGCCAAGGCGTGACACCAAAAGCACGGTCAAACCTCGAAGATCGGAAAAGCAAAGGCGACGGCCTGGCAGGTCGCATCAACGTTGTATGAACCTGCCACCCGACACGACCATTCTGACAGACAGGACAGCGGTCAAGTCCTGTCAGAACACAGTCGCGACATCCCAGAGCGTCGCAACGAGGATCAAGTAGCAGCAGACGGGGTCGGCGCATCACTAAACCCGTCGCGGCAGGCCGCTCTGGCGCGACCATGTCGCGGCCAGGGCGTCTGTTGCGACCCTGAGGATGGGGCCAAGAGCCCAAGGGGGCAGGGTCTTACATCGGGACTAATATTTAATGTGAAAATTAAATTTGGTCATGTTGGGACCCCAATTATTGATAACCTCAATAATGATTATATATATCTCAACAAGAATATTTAGTGCAAGTGCACAATTGCATTTGAGTTGTAAATGAGTTCATAAAAAACTAATGGATTAACATTGTTTTACGATTATACTCTATCTCATCTACTATCTCGTTACTCTCATCTGTTCACTTCCACTCTATACTCTCATCCATTTCGTCTATTACTCTCATCTCTTCTTGGTACTCTATTTGGCCATACAATTGATTGTCTAAAATAACAAACAGTGCTATATGCCAGTGCAATAGGGCCCGGCCTGGTCCTGGGGAGAGCGCCCGAAGAGTGTCATTTCCTCGTGAGGGTTACATGATCAGGATGTGTACGGCATGCATCCAGCGCCATCTATACTATAATACTAAAACAAAAGTCCCTGTTTCCGGCCTAAACTAGATGCAGGACACGTGGCAGCAGCAGAGTTTAGCCATTCAAATTTTTTTTCTTCTCTTTCTCTTACTTCCTCTCTGTAATGCCTACACCTTCGTACCATATCAATGATCTATCTGCCCCTTCACTTCCCGGTGAAAAGTTCCCTGCCGATTCGGCTTCTAATGTCTGCCTGCCATTTCCCGGTGAAGGTGGTGTGGGGTGCCGTCCTCCTTGCCCCTCGCCCTCACAGCGTCCTCCTCTCCCTCGCAGCGTCGCCCTCGCCCTCGCCCTCGCACCGTCCCCCTTGCAGCATCGCCCTCCAGTGTCTGCCTTCTCCACTGCGCTGCCGCGTCCCTGGACATGACCAACGGGGTGGCCGGATACAACCTTCTGAGCCAGACGGAGGCCTTCCTCGACGGGCTCTTCTACTGGACTTGGCAGGACGTGCTCAAATCCCACAAGAGTTGGGTGCTCCAGGAAGGGCACCTGCGATATACGTGTTGCCACGGCTCTGGTCTCTCCGTCTTCTTCTGCAGCGTTCTTTTATGCCAGTGAAGAGGGTAAAGCTCCCCCTTTCCGCTTGCCGCATCTGCTTCCCACTTCCCCATCTAAGGGTTCTGAGCATCCGTAGTTATCGTGAAGTTGTAGTTTGTTCCGCTGTTGCTTTTGCTTGGGCGGGTGGTCATGGGGGACGTCGTTGTTCCTATTCTGGGTTGGCGCTGGTTGTTTCCTACAATGGTGTTTTGATTTCTGCCGTCCTGCTTCACAATTGTTTGATTGCCTTTGGGCTTGCGAATGTGAGAGTAAGGGAACGTTCCAAAAGCGTGGATTGGGGACTGGAGGATGTGGAGACTGGTTTAGAGTCTTCCTGCGTGTAAGAGTCTTTTCTTCCCCACTAATTTCCCAATTTTGTTCTTCGCATTCATCGAAAGAGGTCCTTGGCATGCAATACCTGATCCTACAGCTTCATGCCCCCGCCCCCACCCAAGTGAAGGGGTAGGTTAATGCATGCCAGTGCACTTTTTTCTCGATAAGTTTGTTGTGGAATTGCTTCAGTTAATACTATTTCCTCAGATCTTTCTGAAAAATTTCTTGCTATCTTTCATCTCTGGGTACTTTCTAAGCTATGTTACACCTTTTTTGCTGCTTTTACATCTTTGTCATACTGCTCTATTTTTTTTTCAGCTCCTGTAAACATAGCTTCTTTTACAACTCTTTTTTTTGGGCATCTTTACCATTTGCGATCAGCCGCCGCGCATTTTCCATGCATTCCTTTTGCATCTATGGTTCGTTTCAATTGCGCACATTATTGGATTTGGTCGATAAAGATACTCTAGCAGTTGCATGCTATCAAGTTGCTAATTAATGATCTCGCTTTCAATAGATTTACCAGTATATGAAGTTTATAGGCTCCTGAGTGTTCAATATTAATGCATTTTTCGTAATAAATTATGTAAATGCCTGTATGTATTCTTTCTCAATTTGTTTCTACCATGTGAGTTATATTGTGCATTTATGGAAGCTTTACCAAGTGGCTACGACAACAAACTAAATTAGTTGTGGGAGGATTAACTGCACGCAAAGAATAAGGCACCTTTTGCATTGGATAGAAGTTTTTCTCTTTAGCGTATTTATATCATAACAGAAGTTATCTTTTGATTTTTTTTATGTAGAAAGTTAGCGCCACAGTCAAGGCACACATCTTTTCTGTGTCCATGGATGAATTCAGTGGAGATCCCACTGACGACGGCGACCCCTTTTGCTTCCTCCTCCTCCTCTTCCTCATCCCCCGACGCCTCCGGCCTCCGCTTCTCCTCCTCCACCAAGACCCCCTAGAGCGTCAAGCCCTACTTCAGCAGGGAGTGGTGGTTCGACGGCCTCACCGTCCTCTACCCCAAGATCGTGCAGAAGCTTATTACAACCCTCGGCGCCTACGGCACCGACAACAGGATCCTCATCCTCCCCAGGTTCCTCAGTGCATCTCTTTCGAATTTGTATTTAGGTTTTAATGTCAATGGTTTATATCAATTATTCAAAACTTAAATATTTTCTTTGTGACCTCACTTTTTCTCATTTACCACCTTTATTCATCTCCCCATTTTTACTCTTTTTTCAGATAATAAATTGCATCTGAAAAGCCAAATTGACCTACAAAACAAGAAAAAGAAATCACACTACAAGAAAATTACTGGATTCAGGTATCACCCAATAAATTGAAAAAATGTACATTTTGTTTGTATCAGGTATTTGTTCTTTTACAGGTAACACGTTTGAGTGCGACCTTCCATTGAAAATATAATTTTGATGTGCATGTCACCATTTGCATTTTGTATACATGCTTTACATTTCATAGAAATAGAGAGATGGAGAAGTAGTTTTTCTCTTATTCCAAATTATAATGATTTGGAACCCCAGACAGCCTTTAGAAAGAGGAATGAGCACCCCCGGTTATGAACTCCATATCCAAAAATGACTATCCATGAGTTTTCCTTCAAAATTCTTTATGTCTGCCTATATAGTGAATGTCAGTCATCTTCTATATTACTCATCTTCTTTATCCATGAGTTTTCCTCCAAAAAATATTATTCTATATTACTCATTTAATTTTCAACATATGTCTTATCAATTAACAGATAATTATATTTTCACGGGTTAAGTGTGTGTGCTTTAAAAGCCAAAGGGTTATCCTTCCTGGATCTTGCCTTGGGTAGTGTGTGTACAAAAGGTACATTTGCTTTAACAAGACCATTTTCTTTTCCTTTCAGCAAAGTTCAAAGTTTTCAGAATTATTTGATTTATGACTATTCATTTTTGTTGTGTTTTAATGATTGATTTATGCCACTAACTCAGCTTACCGTAGCTCATGTATCCGTTTGAAATGTTAACTAATTTTATTTTTTCTGCAGATGAATTTTGCTTGGTTTTATAGGAGATTGGAACCCAGAAAAAGGAACTTTGGTGAAATGCTCCTAACATCACTTGCAAAGAGGTACAGCTTTTAAAACTCTTTTTTAATTTTGAGTTTTTCTGGAATCACAGCCTCTCTTGCATTTTTATGTACGAGAATTTTTGGAACCACTTGCAAATGCTCAGCATGAATCTAACATCAGAAAGTGCCTCATAAATTATTTGAAATGGATAGCATGTTTTTATAAAGTCAAACGAGTTCTTGGTTGAAAGATCTTTTGAGTTTATGTTAATCCTGGAAAGCATGTGTATTAGTACTAAAATCTATTGAGTTTATGTTAATCCATGTAAAATAGAGTCCATGTTAAATCATGTTCCGTGCAGTCGCATCCCTCTCCATCGCGTCGCCATGCATCAGAGCTTATCTAAATCCCGCCAAAACTGAGGTATACTATCTTCTCCGCTATTTCTCTTTCTCTCTCCCTGCAATGCAACCACTTCTGTTCTGGTGTAAAGCTTTCTGCCATGCCATGCCATGCTTTCAACCAAGTAAATAGAAATGAAATATTCTCAATTTTCTAATTATTTTGTTCTAATTAGAAGGAAAGAAACACCTTCACCTTACCGATACAAACTATGAACATGGAATTGCATTAGGGACTGAATAGACACCTTTAGGATCAAGAAGTGTAGCATAATAACATTGATTAACAATTACATAGATAAGAAAACTATAGAGCACCATTTCAAGTAGAAGGGTCAACAATTACATAGATAAGAAAAACTATATGCGTACAAGTCTGAAAAGACAGGACACACATCTGGGAAGGCAGCAGAATGGGGTATGTTTGCTTCTGCATGAGGCTTTTGTATTTGATTAGAGTGTGTTCACAGATGCAGCGGCAGTGAGCTTGGACGAAAAGTGATTGATTCAGATTTAGTTCTCCCAACTCAAGGACATCAAATTTGAGTTAATTTTTCTCCTTACCATGTGATTCTAAATAAACTTACTCTTTATTATCATAAGAATTAACTCTCTGATTTAAAGTCTGATAATTGTATAGATGAGTAAATAGTTATAATATAAAAAGGACATCAATTTGGATGTGGGAAAGGTTTATTCCTTCTTGGTGAGATCTGGATGTAGGTTGATTGCAAATGGATATAGGAGATGGCCTGAAAGCCTATCTGGCTCTGAAAGACAAATTCCTTATTGGGAATTGCATCACTTGAGGGTTCCTACCTTAAGTTTTGTGCCTTTTCATAGATAATGTGAGGCCTTCTTGCTATATCAAAGTATCAATCATCAACTCAGTTTTGTAGTCTTTCTGAAATTCAGATCCATTCTCAATGTTAGTAGCAACCGGACTTTCCCAATGTCATTGCCTACTGTCTTCAGTTTTAGAAGCTTTAATCAAATAGTTACATTAATTTTAGAAGCTTAAATTAATTTATTGGTACTTGCCAGGAGGAACATAGAAATTCATATCTTTTTAAAAAGGTGTTGATATCCAACGGGGTTAAAACATATAAGAACCAAGAATATCACATTTGTATATCATATGGAAAACAATAGGAGAGAAGGCCTGCTGGGGAGGAGATGGCAAGAACCTTTTAGAAACCTGCTAGCAGCCCATTGCTGTAGTCAGTTTCCCATTAAATTCTAGGACAGCCATATACTAACCTGCTGACAGAGTTTATAGTCTCCAACACTGATTATATTTTGTTCATTCATTTATTTTGTGATTCATTCTCTCTGTCTCTTCACACTCCCACACACTCTCTGTGCACTGACCTAGAACATAACTCTTCTTATCCTCTTAGAACCTGGTAACCTCTAAAACCACTTTCTTGATTGGAAGAAGATCATGTCTGAAATCTAAAATTAAGCCAAATGTCATGTAACAGACACACTCTGTGCACTGTCCTGATTTTTTTTACATCTTCTCACACACTCTCTGTGCACTAAAATAGTACTTCATGATTGACAATAATCTATCTTCTTCTTCTTTTTAATTTTTACATGAAGATGGGGGATTTTCATCTCAGCAGATCTTTATCTCAGCTCCTGGTGGAGACTAAAAAATTTCAGAAGTTCTTGTGAAAAATTGGGAGATGGAATTCCATGGTGATCACAAAATTCTCAATTTTACTTCTTTATGCAGATTGCTAAAACTTTTCGGGAGAAAGGGATACCTTGCGATGTCATATGGATGGACATTGATTACATGGATGGTTTCAGATGTTTCACTTTTGATAAGGTATGTTTTTCCAATATATTTAACTAAGTAGGCACAGAAGTAGTTTCAATAACCATAGACATTCCCAAATAGGAAGTGATATTTTCATATTTTATTAAGCTAAAAGGGAAGAGAAAAGTTGTCATGTACCTACAGCAGACATTACACATTGGTGCTTCTAGCGATTTTTATGTTATCCACTTATACCTGCTTAAGGTCATCAAAATATATGATGTTTCACTTAATGTCACTGTGGTTCTATGTCAGAGGTGATCTTGGTACTGTAATGCATTGTCTTCATCTAGACTATTTTTTTTGTCTTGCCCTGCATACGATAAGCCTTCTCATTGACTAGGGTTGTATTTGTTTTATATTTATGTACTTTACCGTAAAAGTTTTAAGCATGTTTTCAACTGTTAATGAAAAAATATGCTTCACATCCAGCAATGGCAGCACTTGGTTAACCATAATCACTTAAGTGTGCTCTAAAAAGTCTCGGATTTTCAGTTGCATATTCTAATTTCTACAAGTGGGATTGATTAAACAATTCCCTTTATTTATTCAGTGACTTGAAACCTCTGCTCTTCAATGATTTCTCAAGAGCGTTTTCCTGATCCAAAATCCCTGTTCAGAGACCTGCATGCCATCGGTTTAATGTTGTATGGATGTTAGATCTGGAATTAAACACGAGCCAGGTTATTTTGTTTATGACAGTGGATCTAAAAATGATGTTTGGATCCTAAAGGAAGATGGAAACCATTTATAGGTAAGCGTCCATACTGTATCCCATTCTCATTCTTTTGCCATCTGGAAGCACAATGTGATTTTCTTTTCCTTTTTGGACCAATTAGGAGAGGTATGGCCCGGTCCCTGTGTTTTTCCTGATTATACTTGACAGCAAACCCATTCATGGTAGGCTAAGTTAGTGAAAGATTTCGTCTTCAATGGTGTTGATGGCATATGGAATGATATGAATGAACCTGCTATTTTCAAGGTAAGATTGGCATCTGAAATTTGTATCTTTCTGTTTATACTAATTTTCATAAGATTTGCATTTTTTGTAGGTTGTGACAAAAATAATGCCAGAAAGTAACATTCATAGGGGAGATACAGAACTAGGTGGTCATCAAAATCATTCTCACTACCATAATGTAAGTTCTTTTCCTATTGTCTTGCACTAAAGTGGATGTCATACAGTATTAGTATGACACAAATTGTCTGATCCATGCATTATTCATCTTTTAAATATATATAGATATATATATATATATATATATACACAAACATGATAATACTATATTATGAGCCAGAGTTCATATTCTTAGTATGTATCCTAATTTCACTTTCATGTTAGGTTTATGGCATGCTAATGGCTAGGTCAACTTATGAAGGAATGAAAATGGCTTCTGGAGAAAGACGTCCATTGTTTCTCACCAGAGCTGGCTTTATAGGTAGCCAACGGTATGCCGCTACTTGGACTAGAGACAACCTATCAAATTGGGAGCATTTACATATGAGCATACAATGGGCTTCAATTGGTAAATTATTCCTTTTATCTGTTTCTATTAGCTATGTCAAAAGATATTGGGAATGATCTGTTTGATGTAGTAATTAACTCAAATGCAGGTATATTAACTCAAATGATCTTTAGACAACTCATGTCTACGCCCTGCTCCCTTAGCTTCCTGGCCAAGTTATCTATGGCATTGCTCCCTTATGTCAGAGCTTCCTGTTATCATTTTTGTTTGGTTAGCTACATATCGGTGGATATAGCTTGCATCAGTCTGGCTATACTGATATAGTTCAACTGCAAGAAATGTCCACACCTCAGCCAATGGACCAATATCAAAATGGGTTAAAAGGTTATGGTCAGTCTTATACCAATTCTTAGAGGCAGGCTTATGTCTATTTATTTGATCATGACAGCATGACCTGTGATGATGAGGTGGCCAATGAACTGAAATCTACCAAAGACTTCGGAGTCAGGCCCAAGCCACTGAGTTCACCTTTGTCCAAACAGAAAAAAGCAAAAAAATATAGAAGAGACATTAATCCTAGATACAGATAAACATCTGGTCAAAAAACAATAATAACTACAAGTATCCTGCTAGGATTAATATGTATATTTTGTCCTTACAAGTAGAGAGTAAAAATTAACTGTAAAATTACCAAAAGGGTCTACTTCTAAAGAAACTGAACAGTTTTGGATTAACGCTAAACAACTCCATGTCTAGGCACTGCTCCTTAGCTTCCGGTCCAAGTTATCTATGGCACTGCTCCCTTTTGTCAGATGTTTTCATGTCATTCTGTTGGGCTCTTCTATTTGCCACTTCACTTGAATTTTCTGAGATGTCTTTTCAGTTTTTTTGTTCTATGCCATATATATTAATTTATTACCTATTTTGTCCCAATTAACTGCATTTTCTTAAATTCCTAATTTTTTCAACACGTTATTCCTGATTTTCTAGAAACTGATTCTGTTCTGCTAACTGGAATTGCCAGTAGTATGCGAGAATCAAACTGAAAATATTTTGTGAGCCAATTGATCTAGGTCAGGTTTCAGGGCAAGATGAGGGTCAACGGTACCATTGTTTCTTAGAGGATATACCATGAGTGTGCTCATAGACACTTGTGTTGTCCCTCCTTTTTCATGACCAGCTGTTTGCAGACTACTCAAAGTGTTTGCTGTCCTTTTTCCCACCATTATACATGGCTTGGCTTCTTTCTCAACATGACAGGTCAATTAATGACTTATTGGAGGCCATACAAGTCAATTAATGACTTAAACCTGGGGGTTTGGTGGCTGACCCATCATCCCCTTGGGACATGGATGAGGAAAAATGTCAGTTCAAGCAAACAAAGAAAGCAACAAAAGGCAATAGGCATCTGTAGAACCTTGCTTCCATTCCACATTAATTTCAACAATAAGTCTGTAGTAGTGGATAGATATTAATATAAATATATTATTCAGGAAATGAAATATTTTGATTAATTGGTCATTTAAATTTGAAGATGTTCACCTTTTTATCTTACTTATCTGAAGATGTTCACCTCTGTATTTTTTTGTAACAAGAAAAAAGATGTTCATCTCTGTATCTTACTTATCTGAATGAGAGGAAGTAAAGATTATTTTCATATGTAAATATCGTTAATTGGTCATGTAGCCCAGATTTCTTACCCCATAAGCATTCAATTGTGTGCACTTCTCAGTACTTTTGGACCTGCCAATGCATCACAATAACTTAACTGGGAGCCTATCGCACCAGTTTGGCTGACTTTCTAGAAGACTAATCCATCCAGAGAAAATGTGAATTTACAAAGATTAGAACAGAAAAAAATGGAAAAAAAATTGCAAGCTTATTTGTGGCATCACCCAATAACCTGTTTTTTTTATATATGTCAATGTCGTCGAAAAGCTTTGCTCACCTGTGATCAAAGGTTTAATAGTAGTGATTTAGAATTGTTTTTCACTTGAAATACACTGCATAAGTTTTTACAAAATTAGTTGAGTAGATTGATATCATTTTTATGTATCAGAATCTCTCTCATTTATGCTGATTCATTCAGATGCATTAAACTAATACTATGTCAACCATTGTTTAGAAAAATGATACATTTACTATCCATGTGAACTACTGTATGATTTGAAAAATAGAGTAGACTTGACATTGAATAAATATGAACTATTAAAATAAATATTATATATAGTATTCTAATTATGCATTGAAAATCATAAGCACGTTTGGAAAATGTGGAATGTGAAAAATGACTCCAGATGTAAGACCCGGTGTCCCGACTTCCGTCCGGTGTCGTGGGATGACTGGCCACTGACGCGCCCAGGCTGGGTGATGCGTTGGTGTCGCGTCGGGGGTGCCTGACGCAACAGTCATCCTTGTCGCGGTGAGTCTGTGCGCCGTTGTGTTCTTGTCGCGCCTGGTTGTCCGTCACGTTCTAGTCGCGACCGGTCAACGGGCCACGATAGTGTTTTGTCGTGTTGCGATGACCGGTCGTCTGACGCTGTCAGAAGTGGCAGGCGTGTCAGTACGGCTTGTTGGGTTGTCGCGGCGCCGTGGGGGCGCATTAGTGTCGCGGTCGTAGGCCTGTCGCGTTAAGGTCTATAACGCGGCGGGGGGCGGGCCGACGCGTTCTGGGTGCCGGGCGCCTAAGGCGTAGGCCGGCTACCCCTTCCCCCTTTCTCTTCTTCTTCCCTTCTCCCTCTCCCTCCGGCGACCTCTTCCTCCCCTCTTCTCCCCTTTATGTGTTTCAGGCGGGAGGAGGGTCGTGCGTGGTGTCTCGCGTCGTGGAGAGTGCGTGGAGTGAGGAGGAGGTGTTCTTTCCTACAAGAGGAGCCCTACGGGGTTCGGTTCTTCGTTTAAGGTAGGGATTTCTTGTGCCCTTCCCAATCCGAGTGGATCGGGAGTCCTCGGGGGTTTGTAGATAGTCTTACAGCTTTCCCCATGCTCCCCTCCCCCGTGTGTGCATGTTGTATGGTTTGTGGGCGGACCGGGATTGAGGATTCCCGCGGTCTGCCTCCGACTGATGTCGCGGCCGTACGACACGCCGCGACATCAGAGAGGCGTCACCCCGGTCGGGCGCGACCTTATCGCGGCGCGCTGGGTGACCGCGATAAGGATCGTTGTCGCGACCTGGTTTCCCGTCGCGACAGGGTTGCTGTCGCGACGCGCCACCCCGTCGCGTTAGGCTGTCGCGGTGCCCTTGGGGGTCGCGACAGTGCCTGAGGGCGCCTCGGGTGCTTCCGTGGTCCGGTTGTGTGTCGGCGTGTGCCCCAGGGCAGGCTTTGCCCTTAGGACCTTCTGGTAGGGAACGCAGCAGGTTGCCTCCCTGCATTCAGTGACCGAAGATGACACCTTCGTGGCCGTGTCCTGGCAATCGCGCCAGGAGGGTCACGTCTGTCTAGCAATCGTTTGTCTGGACAATCGATTGTTAGCAGAGTGACGAGCTTTCTGTACTTCTGGTAGTGCTCCGAGGTTTTGGCTCGCTCGTGCGTGTTTGCTTGGCCGACGACCCTTTGAGGGTCTGTGCGTGCCTCTCGCTTGTTGGGCTCGTCGTGTCCTACGAGCCAGTAGTTTGGTGTAGTTTCTGTGGTGGTTGCCCCGCCAGTTCTCTTTTCGCCCGGTGCACTGCACTTGAGGGCTTGTCCCATTTAGAGGTTGTCTCCGTTTCCTGGGACCCCCATCCTCGGGAGCCTGTTGAGGGAGTACTTCGGGCTACGAGTGTGCTCGAGTTGGCAGCCCACGTGAGCGGACTCTGAGCTGAGAGGAAAACGAGGTTTGGGCAGCGCGATGAGGGTTTGTAGAGCTCTCTTGTCTGGGTCTGAGACGTCGAGGTGTTTGGAGTTCCTGACGCAGACCAGACAGTCCTTGTCTCACTGCCTCTCTCTGCATTGGTTCCGGAGCCACGTAGTGGTGCTAGGCGTGAGGCCGCAGCTTGGCCAGGCTGCGGTGTTGCGTGTGTTGCGTGTTCTTGGAGGCTTTGTCTCGCCCTTCACGGGGGCGGAGGCAGGAGCTAGGCTAGCGAGTAGAGGGCTCGGACGGCGCGTCCCCCTCTTAGCTGCTAGCGGCGGTGGCTTGGTTGTTGTTGTTGTGACGATGTTTCCTCACGACGTTTCTAAGTGTTACCCGTTGCCCTAGCTTGCCCGGTGGTCATAGCCTGGCCGTGCCTCATTTCCGTGGGCGTCGTTGGTCTGGCCTTGTGCAGACCAGTGCTTTTAGTGGTTCCGCGCTTTGGTGTCCTCTTGGCTTCGCAGTTGTTCCCGGGCCCAGTCCGTGGTGGCACCGGCGTGTGTGGTCCCGACCTCGTGGCGTGTCCAGGGTCCGGAGTGGTTCTGCGTGTGGGCCCTCGACCCTGTGGAGGTCTGAGGTGCCCGTGCTTGTGGTGAGACGTCGTTCACTTGGTTGTTGTGTAGTCTCGGCTGGTGTGCCGAGCGTTGCTTACGCTGTGTGTTCGACTCTGTTGGTTTTTGCGGGAGTCGTGTGTGTGACCTGACCTCATTGGTGGTCGTGGAGTTGCGTTGTTCTGTTCCGCTGCTTGGTAGTACCCTGCTGTAGGTGTTACTCGCTTTACGGTTTCTAGGGTAGTTTCTGTATTCGGAGTTCCTGCTGCTCTGGTCGGTGAGGGACTGGTAATCCCTACTGGGCCTTGTTCGCGAGGCTCACCCCCCCCCCTACTTCCTTCAGCTAGGGGCTCGTCGTCGCGGGAGCTCGGTGTCGGACGGGTTGCGGAGGCGTTCGTGGCACTGTGTGTTGTCAATAGCAGTGAGAGCAAGCGTTGAGAGCTCTTGTAGCCGAGTGAGCTGAGAGCTGTGTTTTGCAAGTCTCGGGGTATGCCCCTTAAGGACTGCACCTTTCTTCTTGTACCTGTGCTTTTTCTTGGGACGTGTTGTACAACCCTTTTATATAATGTACAGATTGTTATAGTTATTGGAATTCAGTACATATCTCACTAGACTTTTACTTCTAACCCTTCCGGATCTCCGGATCCGTGGGTGGCGACGCGAATTTCGGGCCCCTGGTGGGGGTCCGGGAGGTCGGGTCGTTACACCAAAGCACTTACAACTCTTGGGTTCTTGCAAACGATTTCCACAACATCTTCATCACTCAATTGCTCCCACAGACCATCAGATGAAAATATTCGCTACGACATTGACGCCCAACTACGTCAGGTAAGCTTTCAAAACAGTTGGTCTGTTCTTTTATCATGACTTTGGAGTTTCTCTCTCTATCCCTCTCAACCGAGTCTACACACTCACCATCTCTCTCTATCCCTCTCAACCTTGGCCACAGAGAGCCAGTACACAGGCATCCCGGCGAGGGTGGTCCGCACGGTCTCCATGCTCTGGGCCAAGCCGATGGCGACGGAGATGACCTCGAAGGCGGCGCCAGACTTCTAGATGCGGAGGGCCTCCTCGAGGGCAATCTCGCAGAAATAATTCTTTACAGCAACCATTTATAGTAACTAAGGGTTTCATCGTAGAAGGGTTTCATCGGAAACAGTTGTAGCAACAGATTTCAAAATTAACTGTTAACTCTTTACAGAAACCATGGAGTTCATCAGATTGACTCTTTATTTGTGCTATCTTACATTGAGTTCTTGATAAATTTTTTAATTGTGATTTTGATATTTTGCAACAACTCTTTAGTTGTCCTCTTTTTCCATTGTTCTGTTTGGATAAACATTTATGATCTTAAGGTTTTAGACTTTCTCACAGAGTCCAAAAATTAGTCTTATTTTGAATTTTTATGTGCTTTTATATAGAACCGCGAAACATCTTTTGCAATTGTGTAGGGGTATCATGAATTAACAGACATATGATTATTGAGAAAGGGTCTTATGTGTTTATCAAAAGTAATGTCATTATTGTATTAAATCATGGTAGGTAACGTAGTTTTAGATCCTTGAAGTTGTGTGATCATGTGTGTGAGCATGTTTTCTGTGTGGTTTTTGTTCCAATTACTTGATTATATTTTGTGTGTGGTTTCTGTTCCAGTTACTTGACTATGTTTTCCGTGTGATTTTTTTTCCATTGTATCTCTCATTGATAATGAAAAAATATATTATTTTTAATTAGATACTACTACATTAAAATTAGATGCTACGTTTTGGGGCAGTCATGTGACAGTTTTGGGGCAGCAACGTAGCAGCACCATATTAATTATTTTTCCGCCCAAATATTCATGCTTCGACTTCTTCTATCCTATCTCTTTCTCCCATGTTCCGACATATATGCAGGTTGTCTCTTCCCCAGCTGTAAAATAACTCAGAAGTTTTTTTTTCCTTACCTCGACTCTTTGTTTCACTTTTTTTTTTCTTTTTCTTTTGCGTTGCGGATACTGTAGCGCAACAGTAATCGCGCTGTTGCGCTATAGTAGTTACTATTCATTTAGATTTTTCTTATTTTTTATTAGTTTTAAATTTTTAAGATCTAATTGTGTAAGATTAGTTATTTTGATTTATAATTTTTAAAAATATAAATAATAACATTAAAATTTTACACATACTGATATGTGTTGATACGGGATCCGATAATGATCTGTTGCTCGCCGATCACATGACCCGTGCGATTCATGAGCTGTTGATTCTAATTAATGTATCTTGAGTTATATATTTATAATATTTTAAAATTTTTAAAAATATAAAGAAAACATCTATTTAAAAAACTCATAAGATGACTATTATGGAGTGTCCAATAAAATATTTTTTAAAACCTTCTGTAATGAAAAATTCACGGCACTATATCCTTCCTTATGTAAACAAATTAAGATGAAGAAAATTACTTATATTGCATAATCAATTATGTTTACTAAACAGTTCACTAAATCTTATATTTGTATGGCATGTGTTCATACAAGATAATCATTTTATATCTCTAATATTAATTAAAAGATTAATGATAATTTATGATAAAATCTATTGTGTAATTGTTTTATTCTGTTCAAATATTTTAATTAAGATTAGTTTAACAAATAATTTATAATTAAAATTATATAATTTTTAAAAAATAATATATATTTATTAATATATGTTATAATCAAATGTCGTACATCGTACGGGTGTCCAACTAGTTTAATACTAATAATTAATTGTTGACAATCAAAGTACTATCTATTCGAGTGCTATACAAGTGCTATCATTACATGCTATTGTCGTTACATGGCCATTCCATTATCGTTCTCGTTGTGCTATTGCTATTTTCACTGTACCAGTGCTATTGCTATCTTGTCATCGTTACTTGCTCTACATGACTATACTCTTAGTTACCCTGCCATTTAAGACATTAATTATTTAAAGCATGCTTGTTCTCATGAGATATTAAGTCCTACTAGGCGTTATTCGTTCATCCTACGTTATTGTTTCATGTGTTTAGGTGAGTCGGATGGCGAGTACCACACTCACGGGATGGGAACCAGGATGATGTCCAGGAGTGACCCTTACGGAAACTGCTGCTTAGTATTTAGTATAGTTATGAGTCAGTTAGTCCTTGTGAAGTTAGTTTGGAGTTCAATAAAGTACTATGGACCCTAGTTATGGCTCTGATAGATGGATGTTATAGATATTTGATGGATTATTAATGAAATTGGAGTTATTTGATATTATTCCCACTTGTTCAATGGTTTGTTATTATTTCTCGCTCTGTACTATTTAATAACTGTAATATCACTCCGATATTCTGCGTCGGGGCATTACAACCACCGCGCCATCTACCATTCGGGGAAGCACACCCTCCTCTTTCTCCATTTTTATTTACACTTCATCTCCCCCGGGCCCCACGTGGCTCTTTTCATTTACTTCCTCCGGGCCCCACGTGGCTCCATTGTACCCCCCTTTTTTTATATACACACACATGCATGTATACACACACACCCCTACATTTTTAGGGGTTTAAAAGCCACCACACGGCAAGTCGTTCCCCATGTTCTTTATTCATTTCATTTCATTTTTTTGGATTCGGTACTACCCATTATTTGGCTAATCCCCTTTTCCTTTCTTTATCTTTTTCTTTTTTAGGGTAATCATCAACAAAAAACGCCCTCTACCACGGCCGACCATGCTCGTAGAGGAAGAGTAACCCGCAACCCCCGCGCAATCTCCCCACACTCTAAAAGGTAACGTCTGCGATCACTCTTCCACCCGCACCCCTCGTCGTGCATTCTCCATTCGGCACCCTCGCGTGCCTGGCGATCACGATCCATCTCACCCGTCATAACATCCCTCTTTGTGGCCTACTCTTCTTCGTCACCCCTAAAAAGGGGAACGGAAAAAAACGATATCCACATATGTGTCACGACAACTAAGTGTAAATTGTGAAATTTGAAATGTGAAAGTTGTGCAATGTGAAATGGTTAAGTAAATGGGTTAGCATGTGAATAAGTGTAAATCCATATGAATATGTTTAATTCATGTCAAAACAGCAAGCAAAAGTTATGTGTATTGATGTTAATGCATGTGGAAAATGAATAGAATCCATGATGGGTATGTTATTTATTTTTGTGCAAATCCATGCTTAAATTATGTGTAGGTACTTAATGATTTGAATGAAATTTAGTTTTGGAAACTATGTTGAATAAAAGGTGTAAGATGCATGTCATAAGTTTTCATATTTAGTTGTTTATTTGATATGGAATATGGACCATGTACTTCTATTTGTATGGATTTCAATGTATAGTAAATTAAATTGTTTAAAACATACAATATGTATTTCTCCTTAGTAAAAAGGGTAACTTGTGTAAATGATATGTGTATAGTTGCGTTCATGGTTTGCTTGATGGGTCTATTTAGACTCATTCTTGCTTCGGCGTACAGGTGCAGGTGTCTCCACATCTTCCGAGGAGATTGTTAGGAGCGACTTAGAGTGCGAGGAGTAGCTTGTATTGTGGAGACTTCGACATTATACTTTTATTTTCATAAGTATGTAATGAATAAGTGATGTATCTGATTTAGACAATGTAAATTTGATTTAAAATTTCAATTATGTGGACTTTAGCTTTTCTTTTAAATGCTATATAGACTGTGGATATTTAATGATGATGATGGAATGAGAATAAATCTCTTATTATTCTGTTGTATTTGTGTTATATTTGTGTACATCTCAGCTTAGTGTTTAGTGTTGGGTCAATGTCCCACTGTGACGACGTTCGTTATACCGACGTGGATTGGTATAACCGTACCGGTATAAGGAAGGTCGTTACAGCATCTTACCTATTAACATGTTAATTACGTAAAACATGCCCGCACCGTGAGATATAAATCCTACTGGGTGCTAGTGTGCTCATACCTGCTTTCCTTAATATTTCAAGTAATGATTACGAGGAATTGGAGAATGATGGGACCGAGGAAGAGTGATGAGCTGCTCTACTGTACCCGTCTATATAGCTAGTCAGACAAGATGATTAGAGTTGAAAGAGTCTGTAACAGATAGTTTTTCTTTTATTGAGTTCAAATATACTTGAAATACAATATTGGGCCCTATGTTTGGCTTTAGTGATTGTAAGGTTTTTAATTAGTTGAATGGAAATGAGATAAAGAGTATTTGGCAGGCAATGTTATTGTCTCACATCTTGTGTTATACTTAGTTGTTACTCTGAATTATTCGACTGTGATACTCACACTTGTATCGTTCACGCATCCCGATATTTATTTCTGTTGCTAAATGTTGGGGCGTGACAGTTGGTATCAGAGCTTAGGCTTTCCCTTAAGTTTTAGGCAAACAGAAAATTGTTAGCTTAGCCAAGACTAAATCCCATTAGTCGACTTGTCACAAATAACGGTGAGATTGGAATAGAAACACGGGATAAGTCATCTAGTTAGAATTAAGTTGTGATAAAGTTAATGTCTAATGAATATAATGTGGTTATCTTGAAGGATTGCAATGGCCGCTGCACGTGAAAGAGACTTGCAGAGGACGATCAATACACTGACTCGGGCACTGTTACAGGCCACTCAGGGTAGAGCTGAAAACCAGGGAGATCTCCACAGAAACTTCAGGAGTATGAACCCACCCAGGTTCGGGGGTAGCACAGACCCAGATGAGGCTGAACATTGGCTCAAAGAGATGGAGCATGTGTTTCGTGTGATGAGATGCACGGATGAGAATAAGGTGACTCTAGCTACTTACCATCTAGAGAGGGAAGCTCGTACCTGGTGGGAGTGATCGAGGCTACACTAGGTGATGCCCAAGCCACTTGGGCACAATTCCAAGAATACTTTAACAACAAGTACTTTTCTTACCGAGTACAAGAAAGGAAGGCGGTGGAGTTCGCCAATCTGAAGCAACGGAGTCTATCCATAGCTGAATACGAGGCCCAGTTCTCTAAACTGGCTCATTATGCCCCACACTTGTTCCAAACGAATGGTTGAAGGCCAAGAGGTTCATGAACGGTCTGAGGCCCCAGTACATCACACAATTGGGACCGATGGATCTGTAGACTTACCTGGAGATGGTAAGGAAGGCACTACTACTGGAGGACTCACTGGCTATAGTAGAGAATATCAAGAACAGTATGGTAAAGAGGGATCAGGGAACAGTATCCAAAAGGCCACCTGTTGTGGTCGGAAATAAGAGGTCAATTGGCCAAGCTTGGAACCAGCCAGTTAAGAAGTTCAGGGATGGAGGTTATCAACAAGCCCTCATCAACAAGGAGCCATGCAAACACTGTGACAAGGTTAGTCACAGGTCAGAAGACTACTGGAAGGCACTGGGAAGGTGCTTACGCTACGGAAGCCAGAGTCACAAGATCTCAAACTATCTGCGTATGATGAATCAGACACCGGCAACACAAGGAGGCCAGAGACGCCAAGGTAGGCTACAGGCGTTGCAAGAACCAACTACATCAGAGAAAGGTAGTGTGTTGAAGGTACACTTACTATTCTATGACGTTCTACATTTGTTCTAATTGATACGGGAGCTACTCATTCCTTCATATCCCAAACATTTGCTAACACTTTACCTGTAAAATCCATTCCAATGAAATCTGGAATAGTTGTGTCAACCACTATTGGTCTTGGCACCAAACTTAGAAATCATTTTCCATCTAGTGAGGTGTTGATTGAAACTCAAAATCTACCTGCAAATTTAATATGCATGGACATGAAGGGTTATGATGTGATACTAGGAGCAGACTGGTTGTCGGAATATGGGACTAGTGTCAACTGTAAGAAAAGCTGGGTAACATTTAGTCAGCATCCAAAGCTAGCGTTCTCGGGAGATAGAAACCACAGGAAAGTAGGGGGGTCCGACTTGATCTCGCTTGTGCTGATGTGGCTCAATGGGATGGGGACACTGGAGGGACTCTCACCATATTGTTTAGAGAGAGAGAGATAGACGAGTTCCCCTTCTATATGCACCCAATGATTTGGGAGAAGGATAATGTGTCAAGCGAGGTGTTGGAGTAGGGCAATCAAGAGTATCTGATTATTTGATTCTAATTTTGATAAAAAATATAGGATTCAGAAACACATTTAATTATCGATAGCTTATCAGATTCAAATTCAAATATTTTCGATAAGTTATCAAAATCGGATACAGAAATTGTTGTTTTTGTATCCGATTATCTGATTTCTAAATCCGATAATATATATATATATATATATATATAATGTAACATATAATATATATTATATCATATGTATATCATATCATATAGACTATATATTGTACAATAAGTATTAAATATTAAGCGGATATCTGAATATCCATTTTTCGAATCTTATTTCATGATTCTATTCATATTTAATATTATCTGACATCCGAATCTGATTTTTTGATAATTTGAAGAAACAGATTCGGATATGGAAACTGCTTAATTCTAAATCTGATTATTTTCGATAATTTTTATTGGAGTCGGATTCGAAAACTGCTGTTTTTGACTTCAACCCTTTTACACCCCTATGTTGGAGGCTGTCTGCATTACCGGTTACAAGTACATGACTGCACAATATGTTGCCGCTGTGACATCAAGATTTCTTGACGGCACAATATATTGGCGTCAAGATTTCTTGATATATCCCAAACTATATACTACCGTGAATAACAATAGAATGAGTCCCGAGAAACTTTGCAAGATGACTCTCGTGAATAATAGTAGCCAAAGCTTCATGGCTATAGCAACACACTATTTTTAAATAAATAAATAAATAAAAATATCAAAAATGTAAATTAATTAAAATCTATTAAGCAAAAATAAGTGATGGGCTTTAATAATTGGTTCATATAAAAGTTATTGGGTCAAAATAAGAGTTTTAAAAGATAAAATAAAAGAAAATACTATAAAATTTGTAACCCTATATTGTCTAAATAAAAAAGACAAGTAAATCACTAATATGACTCATATGAATCTAAAATAGACTTCTAACCCTACCCTAACTAGCTAGCCACGAAACTGGAGTCTCATCCTAACCCAATTAGGAGTATTAAAGCTAGGAAGGTTAGATAAATATGGAAATTCGTAGTTAAAGAGAAGTTAGAGTTGTATTAGGAAATAAACATGCTAGATGCATAAATACACCTCCAAACCCTTCATGGTGATGATCAGTCCATCCCCATATAATTTTATTTAATTATATACAATTTTGGTGATTAACAAAACTCTAACAATTATTTTCTAACAAGTTTTTATGAAGTTCATCCATAGGGAATAAATCGAGCCTAATCTGTAAGTAATTCTTACACTGTATCATTTAAAGTTCAGAGCATGCATTTCTTCTAAGTCCACATCGATTTTCTTTGTAAAATAACGATTCTATCGCTATAACGATTTCAGTCTCACAACGATTCGTTAAATGAAACAACGATTTTGGTCTCACAACGATTCGTTAAGTGAAACAACGATTTCGGTCTCACAACGATTTGTAAAGTGAAACAACGATTTTGGTCTCACAACGATTCATTAAGTGACACAACGATTTCGGTCTCACAACAATTTCATAAGTGTAACATCGATTTCGGTTTCACAACGATTTCGGTCTCACAATGATTTGTTAAGTGAATAACAATTTCGGTCTCACAACGATTCGTTAAGTGAAACACGTTTCGTCTCACAACGATTTCGTAAGTGTAACATCGATTCGATTTCACAACGATTTTGTAAGTGTACACGATTTCGGTCTCATATCGATTTCGTAAGTGAAACAACAATTTTAGTTTCACATCGATTTCATAAGTAAAACAACGATTCGGTCCTCAGTTTCTTAAGAGAAACAACGATTTGATTGTTATAACAATTCGATAAGTGAAAACATCGATTTACTTATATATGTACGACGATTTGCTTGTACAACGATTTACTTCCTCTTGTACAACGATTTGCTTATGCCTGTACAACGATTTGCTTATATCTGTACAACGATTTTCTTGTACAACGATTTACTTTCTCTTGTACAACGATTTGCTTATACTTGTGCAACAATTTACTTATATATGTACAACGATTTGCTTGTACATCGATTTGTTTATGTTTGAACAACGATTTTCTCAAACAACGATTTGTTTATGTTTGAACAATGATTTTCTCAAACAATGATTTGTTTATGTTTGAACAACGATTTTCCTATATTTGTATAACGATTTTCATAAACAACGTTTTCATAAGTTGAACACTATCTCATTGTCGTAACGACTTCATGGATTACATCGATTTCATACATAATATTCAAATATATTTTAAAATATTGTGAAAGTCAAAATCTTCCCGCGTGCATCACTAATATCCCTGCATTATTGTGACTGTACACATCATCTGCATGTCGCATGTCTGAATGCTTTCTACACCCATGATACAATAGCAATACTTTATCAGGTGACAGAATAGCATTTCTATTTTGGTGTACGTTCTTACTGCATGGTTTCTAACGTTGACTGACAAGTATAGAGACAGTCTGGCTATCTACGGTTTTTGACATTTATTGTGTGCAGGTCTTTGTGAGTACCAAATCTACAACGGTGGAAACTAGAAGCTAAAGAATATCTGGATGAATCTTCTCTTTACATGCATGGCTCAAGAGCATTAAATGGCTGCAAGCTTACCTGTCATACACCTCGACCATGTTGTCTAATGTGCGTCATCGTAGAGACAACGGCCATTTCAACAGCTATATTTTTCAAGAGAAGATATATGGAAGACTGATGTCTCCATTAAGAAAAACTTTTGGCACCTTAGAGCTTTCAGAGAACCAACCTTCAACTTGCGAGCATCAGAAACAAGAGCCCCAAAGCTTCACTATCTTCTGTAGCTCTTAGCTCTCTGTGTTCATTTGCTTAGCTTTTGGAGAGCCTTTGTAGTTCTTAGAATTTCATCTAGTGAAAATCTTTCTCTCTCAGACATTGCCTCAGATCAAACATTTATTGGAAGCTTGGTCTAGGGGCCATTTGCTTTTATTCACATCTGTTGGAAGTTCCTCTTCGGGTTGTGAAGAGAAGACATGCTAGAAACAGGTGGTTGGTATTCCCTTCGTTGAGGAAGGAAGATCTGTGTATCAGGGTGGTTTTGTACCTCTTCGGGGTTAAAAGAGAAGGTCAGCGGCTGGATGTGTAAGGGTCCTTAAGGGGGACAGTACCCTTGGTTAGTGAAATCCCAAGTTGTTGTTTGGGGACTGGACGTAGGACTCCTTGGGATAGGAGGTCCGAACAAGGATAAAATCCTCTGTGTCATGTGATTGCTTATTTGCTAGCTTGTCTTCATTTATCTCTAACACTAACTATCGACCTCAGTGTTTTTCTGTCAAAGCGTTTTTGTTGACAGGTTTTTATCTAAACGAATTTTTTAGAATCCCATTTACCCCCCCTCTGGGCTTGCTAGCTGTGCAACAAGTGGTATCAGAGCCAAGTCTCTTCAAGAAAGAAGATCTCACGATCTGAAGAGCAAAGATAAATGGCAGCTCAAGGGTACGCAGAAGGTCAATCAGTCAACCGACCCCCTCTATTTGATGGTGAGGACTACAACTATTGGAAGACAAGAATGGAGTTCTTTCTCTAGGGTCTCGATTTTCAACTGTGGTCCATCATAGAAGGAGACTTAGTTGTTCTCAACAACAGAGAAATTGGACAGACGATGATAAGAAGAAGATATCGTTAAACTGCAAAGCAAAGAGTATAATGTGTTGTGCGCATGGACGGAGCCTTAAACCAGTGGGGTCACGGGACCCACTGGATTGAAAAAAAAAAAAACCCTGAAATTTCTCTTTTGTCAATCAATTGAGAGGGTTTTTTCAATATGGATGACCCCACTAGATAAATAGTGGATCACCCTTATCAGAGGGTGACTCCACTAGACAAAATTTTTACATCCATCCCTGCCCTCGCGTCCCAATATGAAAATCATCCTATCATGATTTCTGACCTTTTTTATTTGCATGATTTTTGCTCTTTGGATCAATGGCTCAATTTTACGCACATTTTAATGTGTTGGTCATTAATAACATTAGAGAAATACTTGGTGCACATCCTCACACAGGGGCGGATTTACAGTGGGGGCCACTGCCCCCACTGAAATTTGAAATTTTTTTAACTTACAATATTTGTGTTGTCTTTGGTTTTTAAACTACCACCGATATATATAGTGCTGCCTTTTATTTGTGTTGTTATCTCATGTCTTAGAATAAATATTACCTTCTTTGGATATTTTTTTTCATTTGAAGTTTTTTTTGTACCTAGTGTATACTTGTGTATCCAGGTATTAATATTGGG
The DNA here is from genome assembly GCA_014218235.1 of Colocasia esculenta. Classification (NCBI taxonomy): domain Eukaryota; kingdom Viridiplantae; phylum Streptophyta; class Magnoliopsida; order Alismatales; family Araceae; genus Colocasia; species Colocasia esculenta. Next base: position 25,106,028 of record CM024763.1, on the reverse strand, counting down.
ATTCTGTCATTAATGAATTTTTTCTGTTCTTGATTTTTCTAAATTATATCATGAAACCTAAATTTGGAGAGTAGGGTGGTGGCACTAGTGGTGATGAATTTACCACATAAGGATTTACAAATTGAGAAAGAAAAAAAAAAAAAAAATTGCAAACCTATGTTGTGGGCCAAAACAATGCTCATAATCAAGTCTTTCTTTTTTTTGTGAAACAAAGGGAAAAAAACATTGGTTGTTTTATGAAATTTTTTGAGAATAGAAATAAAATTTTTTGATAATGTTTTCATTTATAATATTATATGTTAATATTTTATATGTATATGTATTGCCCCCTGAAAAAAAATTTAGATCCGCCACTGTCCTCACAAGAGGGTGCCTGCTCACAATTTTTTTTGATTGGGTATTCATCACATTAATATAATTGGACACCCAATTATATAGTAGTCTGCATAAACACTACCGATGTGCACCAATATTTCTCATAATATGAAGAGTCATATTTAGTGCACATCTTTTAGTGTGGATTAAGTGACCACACCCACAAGGGATGTGACACCTCCACTTTTTAGAGTTAAAAAATTAGTGTTGAAGGTATATTATATGAGTCCATATTCTTTAAGTGCAAAAGAGGACTAGATTTTAACAATCTCCAATAGATGTGCGCCAAATGTTCCGAACCCTCTTTTCAAAACATATTTTTACTTGAAAATTAATTTTTTCTGTTAAAATACACTCCTAAACATTAGGATATAATCATACACGTCAAAATATAACTATAAATATCATAATGTAATTATAAACATCATACTACAACCATAACAATATAATACCACCGTAAGCATAACTTTATATTCAAGTGTTATGGTTTTATTTTTTGTCCTTCAATTTTAAATAACTTATGATTGTATTTAGGTACGTATGAATATTCTTCTAATATTTATGGGTATATTTTAACTTGTATCAACTTTCAAGTAAAAATTTACTTTAAAAGAGGATTTGAAAAGGAGAAAGACTTAGTGCACTTTCATATTGTATTAAAGTGCATAATATAACTAAACACTATATCTATGTGGCACCTAATAATTAGATTGTCATTTTATCACACCCCATGTGAAAGGTGTTATATGAGTGAAGTACCTAATCATATTGCACTTGAGTGCAATATGAAAATACACTAAATCTTTCTCTTTGAAAAGACTATTGAAGACCGTCGGAGTCCCATCCTTATTTGGATTTAGAGTATATGGACTCATATTATATATCTGAAAGTGGGGAGGTAGCACGAGTGCACACCAATATATTTATTTCTCTAACATTAATAGTAAAAGTGACCACGCGGGGGGTGGGGTTGGCCAACAGCGCCCACGCTTGCGCCGTACGAGAGAGAGAGATGCTGAGTGGTTGAGAAAAAAGGGGGGACCGGGGCAATGGTAGGGGCGGGGCTGGAAGCCTCGGCATGCAGAGAAAGTGAGAGTTGGTGAAAACTTGGCCGTGGTGGGGGGCTGGGGGCCTTGGTTCCGGCGCCATACGAGAGGGAGAGCTCCAGAGAGAGTGAGAGACGGGGAAAGCATGGCGGTGGTAGGGGGCAGTTGGGAGCCTCGGCGATGGCGTCGTAAAGAGAGGGAGAGATGCAGAGAGACGGGCCGGAAACCTTGGCGCGGTGCGGCCCCCATCGCCGTACGAGAGAGAGCAGAAGGGGCCGCAGGCCCGCAGGCCCGCAGGCAAGGCGAGAGCCGAAGCTGACGGAGGGTGTCGGGACCGGTGGGGGCTTGGTGAGCTCCCCTGTGGAGAGAAGGAGAAGAGGGAGATAGCGGGGGAGAGGAGAGAGATGACGGCGGTGAGGCGCCAGCGTGGCGCTTGTCTGTCATTTTCTTGTCATTTGGAGTTTGAAAAGACAAAGATGTGCTATTTTTATAATTAAAGATATATTTAATATTCGATCAAATTAACCTAATGTTAAACATGATGTGGATTACTTAGGCACGTCTCTGGTTATAACCGGATGTCAGATCCCACAGTATTTGGGATTGAGTAATGCTACGTTTTCGGTATTGTCGGGCGCGACACGTGGAGAGGCGGCCCCTCGCATTAAATGTGTTTAATTTTTTTATTTTTACAATTTGTGCACACATAAATACATCATTTTATGCACACAAATAATACACAAAAATATAAATAAAAAAATGCATCATTTATTGCGCGGGGGTTCGCCCCTCCACGCATCGCGCGCGCGGAGAGACACAGCCGCTCCACGTAGGCTACGCTCCCGGCACTGCCGGGAGCGTAACATTTCTCATTTGGGATTAGGCACCTAACCAGTCAAAGATGCACCCATCCATGCACAGGTATATTTCTACTTGACCGACCGGATAAAATTAAAAATCAGTTCTCTTATAATTAAGCTTATAATTAAGGTTTCAAGTCTGCTCGTTATAAAAAGAGAAGTGCTATCTTCTGCCGCGAGTAGTCGGCTTTTCGCAACTTTTAATGTCTGCTACCTTGAAAGGGGAAAGATTGGTGGAGAGGCTAGTCTTTTATCTATTTAACTAATTATACAATTAAGTTAGATGGATTAAACCAATCGGTATAAGAACGTGCACGATGAAATAGGGTACAAGATATAATATCTATATTTTAGATATATATATATATATATATATATATATATATATTCAAATATGAATATATATTTTAGCGGTATACATATATATAAGTTTCTCTAAAAAAATTCTTACTGCAAAATGAATGAACAAAAGATTTTATGAATTCCCAACCGTGTAATTATATATAATGCAAGTTGTCGAACACATTTATAAGAACATCAAACTTAATATATGTTTATTCAATTTACTAAAATCAAACTTAAAGACGGGACAATCACATAAATTTTAAAAATGTCTAATTAGCGGAAGCATTTCTATAATTACACATATAAAAGAATTTTTTAAAAGTATTTATAATATTTGTAGTTAAGAAAAAATTAAAAAAATCAATCAAAGAACTTTTCTTGCAAAATTTTGGCATTAATTAGTTAGTATTAGACTGTATAAATATTGCATTTGCACAAAATATTATCACCAATATAATAATACAAAAAACAGAATTATATGATCAAACCATTGACACGTTCTACTTTACCCGATGTGTAGTCAACGCTCAGATGTTATCTTGTGGTGACCGAAACTAAAACCTAGTCAAAACTTGGACGCTACATTATATATGTCAAGCTCAACGTACTAAATTAAGCTCTACTAATTCATGTTTTATTAGGGTGGAATTTTGTAGTTTGAACGTAATAAAAGTTGGTAAACCATGGAATCTGAATTTTTTTAACCTTATTTAATCAACTCAAGAATGTACATGTAGAGGTCATTCTAAAGTCTAAATCAGTGAGTGAAAAGGCTCAAAATGATAGGAATCTTTTGCCAAAAAGAATCTTGATCAAAAAGCTGGAAAATGATGGGAAGAACCATGTGTAGGGTTCTGTGTCTTCCACAGGGATCAGATAAGTTAGATCTACGCATGGCCCGAGCCAAAGATCAGAAAATTGAAATGGAGTAAGCTGATCTAAACCTAGTTTGCTGATGATGTACACTAGATGTTTGCATTTTATACTCTAATCCTAGTTCACAGGCTCACAGCTTGGGCCTCTAGGGACGCATTTGGATGACGTTAGCCCTAGACTTACCAAACAAAAAATGCCGATGAAGCAAAAAGAAGCGGGAAGCAAAAATGGAGAAAAGGGGTGAGAACAACTGTTGATCAGACCCAATGAGAGAAGCATCAATCGCACGTACTAGCTAGCTGCTAGCTAGCTAACCACATCCATGTCTGTCACAGCTGTGGCGCCGTGCCATCGCACTTGCACCTGGTCGACTGAACGTGTAGCCCTTGTGGAGACAAAGTATTAATGCACTCGCATTCTTCCAGAAAGCTACTTTAGATAGATTGAAGTCTGAAAAGTACCAACTACTGGTCGCAACGACACAAGAACAACATAGAACATAGATAGATCTGCTAACTCCTCTTCACCAGCTCTGATCATATAACTTACCTACTCTCTCGATCGACATCCATGATCAACGGCACCCCTTCTTCTTGTCCTGGTCTTGAGAAGCTGAGCTCGGAGAAATGCTCTCGGACATTCGCGAAGAGGACGCCACACGCCTCTGCGAAGATGCCGAGAGCATCTGCTGGTCAGAACCAGCTGGGAAGAAGGAGCCGCGGTCCAGCATATCGGACGCCACGACATTCTGCAGCTCATGATCGTCTCCTTCAAGGAGGAGCTGTGCGTACCGGAGGAGATCAGGGCAAGAATGTGGTGGCGCAGGTCTGCCTCGGCCGGTGTGGGGTTCCTCGCGGGGGAGGCGGCCAGTTGGTCGAAGCCGGGATGATCAGTCGTCGGACAGCCTTGCACCCGCTCGGGGAAGTTAAGCTTCGCCTTGGCGCCTTTGAACCTGAAGGCAGCCCGGTCGTAGGCGGCGGCGGCGTCCTCGGCGTTGTCGAAGGTGCCGAGCCACACCCGGGCTGCCTTCTTGGGGTCCCTTATCTCGGCTGCCCATTTTCCCCACGGTCTTTGCCTCACTCCTCTGTAGTGCCTACTGGGTCTCGGGCTCCCTTGTGCGTGGAGTAGAGAGATCAGGACGTAAGACTTCAAGTAACATAAGACGAGGCTAACGTACAAAAGGAATAAATGCCAAGAGATCGACCAAACTTTTAAGTGCAAGTGGCTTGTGAGATGGTGGAGATCTGACTGGTCTCACACGAAAATATGCATCTTGTAGAAAGAGAGAGCATGGAGATGCTAACTTTAAGCTCTTTCTTCTAACTCTTGCGGGATCTTTAATCATGAAATATGGAAACAACAAGCAAATCACCGTATAAGAATGTAAAAACACCAGAATGAAGCTACATAGACAATGTCTTCTTGATCGACGTCCGTATCTCCAACACCATTACGTCCCATTCCTCCCTCTCCCTCCATCTAAGCTCATGATCAGCTCTAGGGATTAAGCCGTCCCACACAAGACTTTTTCTTCTTTTTAAAGTTTCAGCACAGAAATATATAGCATACATATATATATGGTAGGAGAAGCATTAACAGATCGAGGTGAGATCACGAAAGCCGGAGCAAAGACGATATATACCAAGCTCTCTCGAGGGTTCGCTGAAACTCCCCTCCGAGCCAGCGAGTGCCGGAACTGGCGTGTGAAGGCCCCGTGGATCCATGCAGAAATGTCCTTGTTGTCCCAGTACTGCTGCTGCCCCCTCGGCGATGCCGGTTGCATGCGTGAGGGCCGACGCCATGGCCATTGCATCCCCATGGCCCTGCTCCGAGGTGAACCGGGAATGAAGGTAGTACTCTTCCTCTTCCAACCGATCGGGTGGAAGAGGCCACTTCCCATGCCTTGGATCCACCTTGTACGTAATAAATAACTACAGCAGACACCACTCCGGATGCTGTTCCTGCAGCGCACAGATCGGGTTCGTGAGGGTTCTTTCAGATGACGATAATGATGAACGAATAGCTATATTTTTTTGTAAGATCGGGGAAGAAGAAGTAAGATCAGAAGGAAAGAAACGAACAAAGGAAAGAGCAGCAACGAGAAGCAGATTAAGAAGAGATCAGATGCGGAGGAGAAAATGCTGGGAGGGGATGATGACTGATCAGGACACACAAGATTTTTGAACTTCTGGTGGCTTTTATTGACATGGGGTTACTGTTCTGGCCTTGCTTTACCGTCCCAGCCACAGTTCCTATACCTACAAAGCTTCTCCGTGTTAAGGTGACAGCCACAGCCAAGGCACCTACGATGCTGTGCATGCAGGAGAAATCCGTCATACTAAGATTAAGATTTCATGTATCCGTGTTCCTTTTTTTGTTCCAAACTACCCACACTAACTAATTCACAAAATTCCTTATATTATCTTTAAACCTTACCCAGCTAGCTGTGGTTTGAATATGAGATCTTCATACCGATATAGCAAAATGAGATAATTCTCTTAGTAATTAAGAATGAGCTAAAGAGTTGTCTATTTTGCAACTTGAAATGTGACATACAGTTAACAAGAGATTAGTAATCACAGACAAAATAATTTATTTATTTTTTGTAACGAGGAACTCTGGCCCGTCCCATGTGATTTTGAGTGTTTAAAGATCGGTATTCGAGGATCTCAATATTAGAATCTAATAGTTCTTACTTTTTATGTATTAATATTACTTTTACCTCATTTAGCCGAAAAAAAATTAGACCTATATATCCATCTTGAATTTAAGACCTCTGGTTTTTAGATAAGAGTTTTAACCGATCCATCCGTGTCATTCGAGGTCTTCAATCACAGGCAAAATAGCTCTTTAATTAATTTGTCTACGGTTAATTATGTCAATAATAAGTTAATTAAGCACAAGCGAAAGAGCTCTTGGTTTGTCTGCGTCCACTTCGTAGTTTCAAACTCGACCTAAAAATGAACTACCTGAATTATAAAAAAAAAAGGAGATTTCTACAGAAATCTCATCAAAGAACAGAATTTTTTTTTGACCAGGTCATCAACAGAACTCTCAAACATCCTCCGCATACCAATCTGCCAAATATTCTCCCCAGTATTCATCATATCACTAGGGAAGTCTACATATAATCAGCTAGCAGATCGGACCATAACCTGAAACGCTTATTGACGTCTATCAATGAAACTAATGCTGCAATGTCTTATCATGTAATTCTTTAAGTCAGGGCTCTCGGTAGGCTTGCGTTCGATCAAATTCTCTTAATACACAAAAGGTTAGACATATCTACAGGCTAGATACAGTTGTGAGCGCTGAAGTCATAACATTGAAATTCAAACTGTGCTATACCACCGTTTGAACTTGGAAAAAAAAAGTATAAACATTTTTTCAACATCTATTACTATCATATCTTCTTAGTTTGATTCTTCTTCTTTTTTCTTGGATCCAAAAGATCATGAATGCATGGAAATTAAGGAAACAAATAAAGAGACAGAATACTACACATTGGAATCTAAATCACAGATCTCTGTGATCATCCTCCAGTCGTCGTTCGGTACTTTTCAACCGCAGAAGCACTCAACAGGTTTCAATTTCCTTAAAATGTGAATGACAAAATGGCCATGATCAACACTAGTGTGCACGTCACATATTCTTCTAGTGTTTCCAAGTGTTTCTTTGATCTCACCTACCCACAAGTCAAGGCAAATATATATAGTGCGGTATTCTGAGACTCCATTAAATAGAGGATCGAGTCAAAGGAAATATATATAAACAACGAGAGAGAGAAAATTATGAGAGCCAAGTACTGAAAAGGCCACAAATTAACAAAGAAAAAGATGTCAAATATCGAATTTGAAATCACCACGTTTAAAGTAGTTTAGAAATGATATGCCTGATTTAAAATCCCCTGTATGATAGTTTTGTGCTAAAAAATCAAAGGTTAGAAAGGATGTCATATATATGCATGGGTCAACCAGGGTTGGCCATCCTATATCGTGTGACAGATTTTAGGGTCCCTGACATGTTCAGTTATTCTTATTATTTTAATATTTTAATTTTAATTTTTTTATCCGAATTAGACCGATACATCTAATACATTTAAATATTCAGTAAATTAATTAAAAATCTCTGACTGTAATAAAGAGGTCCTTACTGTAACAGAACTTAACGTATACTTTAACAAATGATAACACTAACTGTAATGAGTTACAGTCATGTTATGGACTAACAAATAAGTCAAAAATTTGATAGGAATTCTTAATTAATTTACATTTAAATATTCTATAAAAATTATAAGTCACCAAATGATTAATCTTAAAGAAACTTTTTTGATAGAATAAAGAGAGAGAGGAGAGAGAGAAAAGGGGTACAATTAGATTTTACACAGTAGTAGCAACACAGAGAAAAAGACCGATTTGATAACTAGATGGTTAATTTGTCCCCACATACATAATTAACTTTGAGATAATATAATTCACCTTATTTTCTTAGCTAGTTTTGATAGTACTACACATCTGGTAATCGGATATGTACAGTCGACTTTGAACATCCGACTTAAACCGGCAGTTTAAACACTATTCGGAGATAGACCCGATTGCTTTCACAACCGCAAAAACAAATCGTGAAAACCCACTATCTAGCTCTTAACCATTAACCTTTATTAACTAGACATTAAAATCGAAAATTACTTATTATAATTGTGAAAATATAACAATTGCACTTTCTCAAACTCCCCTACATAATTGCACTTTCAAAATATCTCTAGTTAAAATTGGTCTCCAAAAGATTTAAAATTGGTCTGATAAAGACGTCCATTGATCAAGTGCTTGAGACTCATACATTAATAAGATGTGAAGTTTGATGTCCAACCAATTAATATGATTGCCGAATATTTTTTTCTATTTTTATAGATAAAAAATATTTCTCAAAAAATTAAGTGCATTGGAGGAGGAAAGTAGTAGAGAGAGAGAGAGTGTGAGTTGAAGAGAGATGAGAGGACCCAGAGGAAAGGAGGCCCTAAAAGGTTACAGTGTGCATGATGTCTGTTTAGAGGAGACGAATTTGGAAATTAATCAATAATTTTAGTCGAAATTAACACACGAATATTGTTGATATTAATATTACAGGGAAAAATAAATTAATTTTTAATTATAGAGACTCGAAAACGTACTGCAAGGTTTCCCGCCCGCTCTTTCTTTCATGGAAAGCTGCGCCCAGGTGCGTCAGAAAAAGTCAACCTTTGCGGCCGTGAGTGTTGGAGTTGGAAAGATGAAAAAAAAAAATGGGGGGGGGGGGGGGGGCAAGGCCGCGAAAAAGGAGTTGTGGGCGGCAGAGGGCCAAGGTTGAGCGTGGTAATAAAGGACGACCACACAGTCGGATCAACCCCCCTCCCCCCTCTTTTTTTGAAGAGAGAAAGGTTTAATATATTTTTATATTATACTTTAAATATAATATGATAAGGTAATAATTTATGTGATATTTAATAATTAAGTTGTCATTTTATTACTTCTCATATGAGAGGTGTTATATAAATATTATATAATTATATTATATTTAAAATGTAATATAAAAATACACTAAATTTTTCTCTTCTGAAAAACATAGATTATAGTTGTTTTGCTCATGTTCTATGATTGTAAAAATATTGATTTTAAATATATAACCCCGTTATATATTGTGAGCATGAGATTTTATTTACTTAGTTTTAAAATATATATATGCATGATTATATTTTCATCAAAAATAAAATAACAATTCTCTTATAAATATTTATTTTCTGGTAAACTTTTCTATATTTTTTATTTTGAAAAACTTTAGAAAACATAAATCTCATTTTTCTTTAATCCCAAAATTTATCTAGGACCTGAGCCACCCTTAACTTAAATGTTAATGAATACACAACGTAGGTGACCATCTTACCCCTAATAATACAAAATCAAAAAAAAAAAAAAAATACTCCCACACGATTACATAATTGGTACATAAGGAAGACTAGATTTATCCAACCTTGCGATGCCTTTAACTTTAAAAGGTAGATTTCTCTCTTGAAGTAAAATGACCATTTCATAACACAACACGTCCAAAGTTAACCATGAATTAATTTGCAAGAGCATTCACTTACTCTATACACATGAGAAATCAATTATATGATGAATATAGAGAAATCAAGTGAGAAATCTTATCCCAGAATTTCCATAAACATTAAGGGGGCTTTCTAGTGATCTATTGAAGAAATTGAACCAACAACATCGAATCAATTATTTCAATTTCAAAAATATGAAGTGAGAAGTTCTTAGCAGACCTCAATCCATCAAGGAAATCCTATATTACCAAGATACATTATAACAGAGAGCAAATGCAAGTAATATCCTACCATTATACCATCAAGAACAGCACCTCCACCACCACCACCACCGGCTGAAGCATCTAACCCGTTTTTTTTTTTTTGTGAAAACACTACAAATCCCCTTCGGTTAAAAGAACTGTACGTATCACTACCCGTGTGTGTGTGTGTGTGTGTGGGAGTGAGAAAGAGATAGAGAGAAAGAGAGTGAGAGCAAGAGAGAGACCGCGTCGGGAGGCAGCCACGGGCCACGGCGCGGGGGAGACCGGAGATGGTGGCCTGCGGCACGATGGACATGGCACTATGGCAGCGCGGGGCCGGAGGTGGAAGGGAGGGTGGCGGCGGTGGCGGGGCTGCATGTGGGCAGGCTGCCGGCGCCAGGTTGGTCCGGCAGCAGGAGGATGTGGCACGGGAGTGCTGGCCATGAGAGGGTACCACAGGGTGTGAGGATGTGTGCGAGGCTCGCGGGATTCTTGCTGGAGCTTGATGTGCGGACGCGATGGCCGTGGGTCCGCAAGATGGCTATGGAGGTAGGAGAGGGCGGCGGCGCTGTGATGGGGTGCAGAGGTGTGTCTGCCAACGCAAGGAAGCGGGCGCGTCGAGGAATGGGTGAGGACGGCGGGCGCGGAGGGTTTGCTGCCTGAGGTGGGCGAGCTAGGCGCCGCCGGGAATTTTGACCTTTAATTTTAAAAAAGAATTAATATTCTTAAAGGATACTCCAAGGATTTATTTTTGAAATATAATTGATTTGAAGGATTTTTTATATTCTTAAAATTACACGTTATTTGGAACTATAAGTAGACTAAAGGCACTTATTTATGGGGAAAAAATACCCATTTCTTTAACATCTTAATTTTAAAACTTCTTACCTCTATCTCTGCTCACTCCTAAATTTTAGCGGCAATTTAACGATGACAACTGAAGAGGAAAGAGGGCGAGAAGAGAGAGCCCCAGTTGTGTTTTAAGAATCATCCCAAGTTTTCACCACAAGGGGGAGAAGAGAGAGCATGACTAAAGAGAGAGGGATGAATTGTGTTTGTCCTTAAAATATTAAATTAAAGAAACAATTTTTTACTGACTAAATTGAGAAAACTAATGTCAAATAACACAAGCACAGAAAATTAATGCAATTAACTATTCTCAGATACAATGAAGAGGGATAGGAGATAAGAATTAAACCACCAAAATACAGTATGTTTTAAAATGCATGGTTTGTGCACCCATGACAGACTTCTTTTTTTTTTACATAATGTGAGACTTATATCTACTACAATCTGTGAGTACTCTCCACTACTCACACACTTGGCGTGACCAATCACCCAAAAGATGTCTTAGCGTCACACACACACACACTAAATATGCATAGGTATATATGTAGGTTCGCTCAATATAAGATTTAACATATTTAATCTCAATTACAAAGAAAATGGGGGAAGAATATAGCCCAATCGAAGTTAACTTCGCTCTATGTTGAAGTAGACTCAAAGCTCCTCAAAAATTGTTCAGCAAATTTGTGTCACAGCACTAAATGATCTCCTTCAAGCATCCATCAAAACCTCCTTAGATCATAGTCCATCCACACAGAACCTGCATTCATAGCTATGAACATAACACAAAAAACAAGAATAAAGATGGAGGTAGCACCGGCCAGGATCTATAGAAGCTCTTGTAACCTACTCTCCTTTATTCTGAGGAGATCGAGAGATGATCTCATTTGTACAGATGTTGTGGTTAAGGAGCCGCATGTGGATGGCATGCATTTGAAGATTAATCCATGCACAATTGTAATATATATATATATATATATATATATATATATATATATATATATATATATGTCGATTTTGGTCGACATGCATATATATTGAGTCGATCAACTTACTTTGAACCCTACAACATAGAAATTAATATAGGGACGTTTTAAGTTGACCAATAATATGTTGTTGGTCGACATGCACTGAACATACAAACACATTGTTGTTTTGGGATTGCAATAGGCCGACTTGAGATTTCTGTAAGTTGATCACCTATATGCAAAATCTCTAAGTAAAATAAGTCAATTTGTACTTATATATGTAGGTCACTCAAACTGATCATCTGTTTTTATATCATTTGAACTTTAAATTTACACACCATATAACCATCATTCCATTCAAAACTTTAAGAATCAACCTGGGGTTATTTTTTTGAAGACTTTATTGTCACCGGGGGCGGATCTACAGTGGGGGCAAATTTAAAAAAATTTTAAATTACATTATTTGTGCTACTTTTGATTTTTAAACTATCACCGATATATGTAGTGATGTCTTTTATTTGTGTTGTTATCTCATGTCTTAGAATAAAAATTAACTTCTTTGGATATTTTTTTCATTTGAAGTTTTTTTGTATACCTAATGTATAACTTGTGTATCCAGTATATAATCTTGGGATTCTGTCATTAATAAAATTTTTCGATTCTCAATTTTTCTAAATTATATCATAAACTAAATTTGGAGAGTAGGGTGATGGCACTAGTGGTGATGTATTTACCACATAAAGATTTACAAATTGAGGAAAAAAAAAAAAAAGATTGCAAACTTATGTTGGAGGCCAAAATAATACTCATAATCAAGTCCTTCTATTTTTTTGTGAAACAAAGAAAAAGAACATTAGTTGTTTTACAAATTCTTTTTAGAATAGAAATGAAATTATTTTGATAATATTTTTATTTATAATATTATATGTTAATATTTTTATATGAATATGTATTGTTCCACTGGAAAAAAAATTTCTAAATCCACCACCCATGATTGTCATCAAAATGATGGACGGCCTCAATAGCTAGCATTCCGCTGTGCCTTTCTCCCTTCTTGTTCATATACGATCAGGCATATATAATATTAAAACTTTGGGTTCTCCTTTCCACTTCTATGGTTGCGTATTTGTGATACATGTTCGTGATGCTCAAAGTTCTCCATCATGCTCCATGGCAATTCCCGGCCCCTTATAAGCAGAGAAATCTAACATTAATATTTGACATAGAAATGCACCTGGTGATCGTATTTAAGCAGCCACAACCTCTCCCTCCTCCATGATGCTGCAACCTGCTTCTTCTTCTACAATTAATCTGAAGCCTTATATGTGCTCGTGTTCTAGCTAGCTAGCCGATCAGTGCAAACTCTTCATGAAAGCCTCCGCTGTTGCTCATGAGTTCGTCCTCACGGATAAAGGAGAGCCAGCCGTTTTCTTCACTCAAGAGGAATTATTGCAGAGTCGCTTCGCTACGCTCAAAGAGACGGGGAGTATTTATATCCCAGTTGCTTGTGCCACTCGCAAAGAAATCTCTGTGAAAAATACCCCATGAGCATATATAGCAAGCTCCGTGTCCAGGGAGGGACAAGATGTATCTAAGTTGGATTCGACGGGACCTCGTTCTCAGCTCTTGAGAAGGTGTTGTTAACTGTAGGGAACAGTAACCTATGCCATGAAAGCCTATCTCTGAGATCTAACCCAGCAGGCCTTCTTCATACCACCTATGCTACCTACGTATGTACTACGCATGGTGCAGTAAACCCATCCCCTCGGCAGTCAGCACTAGCAGGTCCATCATATATGGGCAGTTTACAAGATTGGAAAGAGTGCATGTACATCATCTGGGCACATTCGAATGGCTGGGTGGAACAGGTATATATACCTTAAGTTCAAAACCCAATAAGTTCTACTTTAAAACGAAAACTAATGAAATGCTGTGTAAATAGATCAACACAAATATATAGTTTGTTCTCAACCAAAAAAAAAGGGGGTATAGCATCTGATCAGTTCTACGGAACTAGATCTTTTGGGCTTTTCCCCGTTCCTCCCAAAGTTCAAAAGTTACGGCACGCTCGATTGATGCGGACAGCGGACTACGTAGAATCCTACGGCTCGAGCTGATCAATATCCTACTCCAGCAAACAGCGACAGTTCTATCGTCTAGCTAGGCCTCTGTAATGTATTAATTACGAACGGCCTGTTTCTCGCAATTTGTGTGTGTGTGTGTGTGTGTGGGGGGGGGGGGGGGGGGGGGGGGGGGGGGGCAAAAAAAATACGATTGAGACACTATATAGTTAGTAGCGGTTCGCGCTGTATGTGCGTCTGCCGTTTGTCGATTTCAATGAATTGGTACTTATGTCTCATTCTAATTAGTCAGTATAGTAGTATTAAGGTTGCTATTTCAAATTTCTTTCAAGCACACACTATTATAAGAATAGGATATATGTCAGTAATTTTATAAAAGATCAAAAATTGTTGACATATTTTTATGTCAACGATCTTCAAGTCGTTGATAAAGTTGTTAACAAATTAGTCCTCAATTAATGTTTGTCAGCGGCCGTCATTTACCGTTGACAAATATTTCATATGTCAACGGTTAGTATTTGATGACACATATTAAATATGTCAATGGATCTCAGCCGTTGAATAATACATATGTCAACGACTGTAGTTTGTTGACATATTAAGAATATGTCAACGGCTTCCTACAGCCGCTGACAAACAAAAAATTTTTAAGGAAAAAAAAAACTATGTCACCCTCCCCCCCCCCCCCCAGTCGCCTCCTCCGCCCCTGCAACCCCCCTCTCCTGATCCAGCGCTGCCCCCTCTCTCCCTCCTCGGCCCCCCCATAGGAACCGTACGTAGCGGCGACCGGCGAGTCCACGTTGGTACTTGAATTGGGAGCTCCATTCTGACCTCGAAGCCGTAATCGTCGAGGGATCCTGATGATGGGCCTCTTCCTATAATCCAGTGCATGTTGGGGTCTCTGCTTCGGGGAGCACAGTGAAGAGGGTAACATCGGAGAGGAGAGCATGGCCTCTGCCCCCTCCGACAACGTCCTGAATCGTTTGGCCTCCGGCGAGGAAAAGGGCGAAGGCGACGACTACGACGGCGACGATGTTGGCGAAGGAGACTCCAACTACCACGACGCCGAAGAAGGTAGGTCGCCAACCGAGGACAACTGGTCCATCCTGAGCGAGGTGGACCTGCAAATAAGGCAGAAGAACAACATCTCAAGCACCATAGTCGTGCTCTCTGTCTCAAGGGCCGCCGCATGCCGCCTCCTCGTGCACCATGGTTGGAGCATCTCCAAGGTCCACGAGGCTGGTTGCCGACTAGGACCACGTCACGGAAGCCGTTGGGCTCCTTTCTCAGTAGCAGCTGAGGAAGAGGAAGGTCGATGCAGGTAGGGAAGCCACCTGCGGCATTTGCTTCGACGCCCCTCCCCGGGGCGCCGGGATGGGCGATGCAGTCGGCTACGATGTCTTCTACCGGTGCATGAGCGGCTTCTGCTGGAACTGTGGGGACAAGGCGCACGCCTGGTGGACTGTGGGACGGCGGCGGCATGGAAGGCGAAGAATAGCTCGAGCTCGGCCAACGCCAAGTACGTGTTGGCCTACTGCAAGCCCTGCCCCAAGTGCAAGCGCCCTATCGAGAACAACGCCGACTGCATGAACATGCGGTGCCCCCCTCCCTGCAACTTCGACTTCTGCTGGTTGTGCCTTTAGGAGTTCCACAACTACTCCCACCAGTGCAACCGTTACAACACAGGCGACGAGGATGAGAAAGAGAGGAAAGACTTCGAGGAGACGAAGAGGGCCATGGCCAGGACTTGATCTCGGTCACCTCCTTGGTGCCGATCTGAAAGTGGACGAGGCGAACAGTGTGCTGGCGATGGACTGCATCCCGAGCAGCTGGGTGTTGAAGGTGGCGATCACGGCGATGGGGACGACACTGTTGTTCTTCTGGAAGTGATCAAGGCGGCGATCATGGTAGGGACGCCCGAGGTGCCGACGGCGGCGAGGAGGGCGAGGAGCTTGTCCCCCTCGGTGATGCTGGCGGACTGAAGGGACGGAAGGAGGTAGGGGAAGCAGGGAGGGGGCGGGGCGGGTAGAGAGCAGAAATAGGGAGGGGGCGAGGCAGGTGTTAGAGTGTGGAGTCAGAACTTATCAATGTGGATCAATACAGGGGGTCTGGGTCGCGGATCGACCTACGCAGTCAGGTCACGGGGGTCTGGGGGCAACGCCCCCTGCGGGGGTCTCCGGGGGGCAGCACCCCCGGAAGCTAAATTTGGCTTACATAAGAGAATGAGTCGAAGTCTTCAAGGCAGTCGACTTCAGCAGTCGAAGTCAAGGCAGTCGACTTCAAGACTCAAGGTAGTCGAAGTCCTCAAGGCATTCGACTTCTCACACCCCAGGATAGGCGACTTCGCGTTTCTGAGTGAAGGGCATTTTTGTCCTTGTATTTCTCGATTATGGCGCCCTAACCTCCCAGTATATAAAGTGGGGCGGATTCTCCTTGTACAATGATGTTCCTGACATATAGCATTAAATATCTACTGTGGCCGTGGACGTAGGAAGGTGTTGCCTCCGAACCACGTAAAAATCTGGTGTTCTTGTGTTCTTCTTCTCCCTTCTTCAATCTCTCCTCCGATTTCTACGTGTGAGTCGTGTGTGAGAGAGCTGCCGATCGGGGGGATATTCCCTAACAGCAAGTGGGTGTAAGAAGAAGTTTGAAGTATTTGTCAACGGTTTCTATAGCCATTGACAAATGTAATATATGTCAACGGCTATGCAAAGTCGTTGACAAATATTAAGAAGACAGGAAATATCTCGCCATTTTTTCATCAATATATGTCAACGGCTATTTATGGCCGTTGACATATGATAAACATATGTCAACGACGTTTTTAGCCGTTGACATGTGTTAAGGTTATGTCAACAGCTCACATTAGCCGTTGACATAAATGTAACATATGTCAACGGCTAAAAATATTGGTTGATATATATTCATCATATGTCAACAAGCTCAGATAGTCATTGACATATGTTATCTTATGTCAACAATTTTAGTAGCTGTTGACATATGTTACACTTATGTCAATGAAACAAAATAACTGTTGACATATGTTCATCATATGTCAACGACTATTTTTAGCCTTTGATAAAAAGTCGTTGACAAATCACATTGACACAAATATGAGAGATGGATTTGAATTCATAACATCTCTAAAGGAAAGAGAGATGAGTTGTAAATAGAATAGATCTTAATGGGGGTCTGTGCGGCACGGTTAATCATAATCTGCAGTTTGTTGATTCCGATGAATATAGGTATTTATATGTCTTATTATTGATCCTTGTATAATTAGTACTATAATGGTTGCTATTTCGATTTTCTTACAAGCTAGCACAACTACGAGAGATGGGATTTGAATTCATAACATCTCTAAGGAGAAGAGAGATGAGTTGTAAATAGGATAAAATCCACAACTAAAAGCATATATAATATTCGGATCCATATCCCGAAAGCGATTCCAATTCGGTTTTGGTATTGAATTTCGGATCCATAATCGCTGGGAATCTTGGACGTTCTGGTTCAACTCACTAGGGGCCGAAAGAGGCCCCCGGGTCGTCTAATCTGAACATTATCCGCAATGTGTGAAGCATTTTGTTCACATCCCTCTAGCGTGTACGGCTATCTACATAGCATGAACCGACTGCTGGAAGATTTGTGATCTTTCAGAGGTATGAATTAAACTAATGCCTGCATGAATAATGTTAATGTTCCTTCTAGAACAGACATGATCAACTCGCTGGAAAATCTTTCATAATTTTGATTTCCAATGCATTTCAGAAAATCCACTTTTTTTTATAGTGGTCGAAGTTGCCACAAGAGAGAGAGAGAGAGATGCTATGATACGGTGTGATTTTTTTGTACGGTCCCATCATAACATAGTGCGGATCTTTAGATTTAAATTTAAATATTATTCTCGAATACCGAACACTCGAGCACCGAACATCGTGACACCAAATATCTTGGCACAAGTTGTCAGAATAGTCTTCAGATTTGAATCTAAAGACTCGCGTTATGTTACGGCGGGGCCATACTAAAAATTTCCACCGTATATATATAATGTGAGAGCGAAAATTTAATAGATCCTAAGATCTATGTTGGAGGATCTTAACTACTGAATTATCCTTATGTAAAATCTTTATTTCAAGATATATGTCCGAGATTTTTAACTATACTGAGCTACTCTTTGTGTAAAGTCTTATTAAACCTCTAAAAATGTGTCATGTGCACAAGAAAGAGGGTGCCTGGTTTATTGTTAGTGTCTTTCAATGAGGGTAAGAAAAGTGATGTAAATTACTTAGCAAGTAATTCTATTAGTTAAAAGAGAAAAAAGAAAAAAAATTATCAAAATTTTAACCAATAAAATTACTTACCCAGATCTATATCATTTTTCTTACCCTCGCACTAAATATTTCTCCTTACTGAATTTACGGGCAGAGATGTCGCGGCCATGTTAATTTAGTATTTGGATAGACGGGGGGATAGAGTAAAGATATCCTCAAATATACCCACTCTATCTCCGGTGTGAAGATATCTCTCTATTCTTGATATATCCAAATACCAAACATGAATATTTTGGGCTCCAAAATCTCCACCTCGTCCCACGTCCATAGTGCCTCAATTTCCACCTTCCTCCTCGTAATATTCTTGTTGTTAAGAGCCAAGTTTTTGTCACAGTTCTCATAGATAGCGCTTTGATAACAAAGTTTTTTTAATATATACAAGTAATGTTGGGTGGAGATGTAAATTTGGATCATTAAAGTAAGAGTCTGGTTCCTTTCAGTATAAGGAAAGATCCGACTCAGTCAATATTAATAGAAGTTTTGTAGGAAAAATACTTTTCAAAAAAATTCACATTTCACCTTGAATTTTTCCGTAAATCACAGGCGGTCTCACCTAAACTCCTAATACTAATTAATGAGTCTGATCCTCTCTTATATCAAGAGGAACTGAACTCCTAAAGTATAGGCGGAAGTAACGTTTTTGTGTACTGAGGCCTCTCTGCACTCAGGTTAATTAAGTAGAATTTCCCAAATTTTACTAGAAAGTTACAAAGATAAGAATTACCAGGTTCCTCTGATGCTTAAATTAACCAGCAAAGAAATATTAATAGACAGATCAAGTATCTATAGAAAAGAGAAGGTCTTTGAGGGAAAAGAAAACTTACATCATCATCGGTTTGAGGTAGCGAAGAGAAATACTTGTGTTTTTGAAATACATAATTTAGACCTCTTATTAGGCAATGTGTTCAAAAAAAAAGTGTTTGGTGGCGTACGTATTGTGTCTATTCAATGGAAGACTTTTAAAAATGCAACAAATACACCTTGCACAATAAATGTTTCTAGCTAGATTCTCCTACATCTGATATATATGTGACTGAGAGGGGGAGTTCCAGTACTGCACACTTAGGCTCGGCTTGATTGTTGAATAGGAATAGGATAAAATTGGATGAACAATACCTTGATCGGATAGTTCATTTTTTTTCTTTATCTCTGTTTTGATATAGTTAACTTAATTAGATCTAGAGAAAGAAAATTTCGACCCTCTTATTCAAGCCGTAAGATTTAGTTGTTGAATCTGATCCAATAGGTGAAAGTCTAATTATTAGACGGTGATCCACCTAAGAAAGCCCAGATAATAAGTAAGATCTAAGAAAAAAAAATTCCAAAGCATCGTCTTAATTAGATGGTGCTAAGGTAAGAAATTAACTCAGCTCACGTCTTAATTAGATGGTGCTAAGGTAAGATAAATATTTAGGTTAAACTTAAAAAATAGCATGTCTTACATATCAAGATACTTTTGCAACTCAAATGTAAGAATGTCCTTAGCACTAAATATTTATCTTTTGACATTCCTATCCGTTTTTTACAACCATCTCCAGATCATTTTTTTTCATTTTCATTTTCATTTTTTATAAAAATATGTCCTTTTTTTTTTCAAAAAATGTCTACCATTTCTTACAATGTTTTCATTGAAAAATAATAGATTTGTATCTTACAATACAGCATTCCCCTTCTAAGAATTGAAACAAATTAAAATTTTCAACTCTCCACCGCATCTAGTAGATAGAATATTTTCAAGAGTGTATATTAATTTTTTTTCTTTGATCAAGAGTCTATGCGACTTCTCAAGAGACTTATCTGATCTATACGTAATCTTCGAAATATATAGATATAAATATACGAAAACTAAAGGTTGCCAAATTCTAACTCTACGCAGGGTTCGCCCGTGCCGCCCGTACCGCGGCGGCACGGGCGAACCACACCGTGCCTGGGGCTCGGCGAGCCCCAGGCACGGTCGGGTCACCCCTTGCGGGTGACTCGAGTGTGCCGCGGCGGCACGCCGCGGCACACAACAGACCGGTACGATCCGTCCGCTAACTTCGGTTTTTTATTTTTGTTTTCGTACTTTTTTCGTATTCAGTATGTTTAAGTGATCTAAATGATGTCTAATTGAAATAAAAATTTAAACATAAATTAATTAAGAGATGATTTAAATTAAAGTAATTTTTTTATAAGTTTTAAATTATTTTTTTGTCAGGTAAAAATTATCCTAAAAATCAGTAAATTGACTTAATCTCATTATCTAAGGGATCTAATGGTGTCTAATTGAGATGGAATTTCAAACATAATCTAATTAATAGGTGATACAAATTGTAATAATTTTAGTTTAATTTTTAAATTATTTTTTTGTCAAATAAAAACTATCCCAAAAATATTAGGTCGACTTAATCTCAACATATATACATCAATAACTCATGATATTTATATTTTTAGAATCAATATATTTTCTAATAATTATGATGACTTAATATTGACTTTATTTTCAAAACCAATGTCGTCCCGTTGAAGTACGTGCATAGAGAGTTCGTCGTACCGCGACAAACTCTGTGTGCACTTAAGGGGTCTAATTAGTGTCTAATTGAGATAAAATTTCAAACATAAACTAATTAAGAGATGATACAAATTATAGTAATTTTATTAATATCTGAGATTAATTAGCATTAATAAATGATAGCCCAATGTCATACTTATAAGTACGCGTTCCGACGAGACGACACCGAAAAATTGTAACAAAAATAAAATTTGAGAACACCATAATTTTCAGAAAAATGTGGTGATATCAGAAATGTAAATATCCGGAATTGTTGACGTACAGATTTCGATATTAAGCCGATGCAATTATTTTCCGGATAATTTTTCATCCAGTGTAAAATAAATTCTAAAAATTAAAATAAAATTATCATAATTTGTAAAACCATTATATTAGCTTATAGCTAAAATTTCAACACAAATAGACATTATTTGAAATGGTTTACAAGAGGATCTTCGGGCCAGCTAGTTTATGGATTAATTACGTCAAACATTTTCTGGGATCTTCGGGCTAGCTGGTTTATGGGTTAATTACGTCAAATCATTCTTCTCCATCTGCTACAGGCGGCAGTGGTGGTGGTGGTGGTGGTGGTGGTGTTGGTACTGGTGGTAGTGGTGGTGGTGGTGGTAGCATGCGCTTTTCATTAGAGTCTGAGTTCACGCATGCTACCCAAGATAGTCGAGATCACAATGCTCCACTAAGCTATTCAAAAAGGTATCAAGCAGATGAGAAAAGGCGACACATAGGTCATGTAGACAGTAGTAGCTATCAAGGGATTGAATCCGATTTTGAGAGACTGAGCACATAGGACGACACAACATCTGAGGGTGCTAATGATGGATCACAGTTTCTTTTCAGGACATACACAGTTGGATCCATATAGACAACATCATGAATATGGTGGCTATTATGCCTCTGGATACCAGTATGGTCATGATGGTTCTTATATGCAAATTCCAATCGTTCCACCATCAGGACCTACAATAGTACGTCAAGGAACGTCAATATTTAGAATATCAGCGTATGTACGAAGACCTATATCAAAATTACATGCTTTATACTGATTATTTGTGCTTCTTGGAGAGCACTTATAATGTGAGGTTGTTCGGAGATGGAAGTTATACCCCCTACTACGAAAGTTTTGTGGACATACATACTCAGCATGATGAGGAAGAGTAGGTAAGAACTTGTTAAATGCCTTTAGTGACATGTTAAGGAAGATGATGTTAATTTGTAATTTTTCATGTAAAGAAAATTGATGAATATGAGGACGACGATATGAATATTGTATTTGACTTGTATCATAATTATATCCTTAATATTTAGATGAACACTAATTGCTTGTGTCATGATCTTGGTATGATTGTATGTATGTTAGATGAATATTAATAGTTGTGGTGGGTGACTTAAATGAGTAAATAAATTTATTTATATATTTTCAACCTCTTTATGTGATGTTCTTATATTTTACTCATTTTCTTTGAAATTTACTTATTTCAAATATTAATTAAGTCACAAAATTAAAAAAAACAAATCAAACATGTCATTCTCCAATCGTACCTCAGCGATACGGTACGGTACGGTACGTACCGTGCCACGAAAAATGCGATACGATCGATCCGAACGGTACGGCGAACCTTGACTCTACGTAATCTCTAGGGTGGCAGAGGCTACTCGTTGTCAAAAAGCAAAACAAACAAAGGTCTCTGCGGCTTCTTATCTCGCTTGACTCTTCTAATGCCATTTGCATCTACTATCACCAAAACAGCTCCCTTTGCTTTTGCTTAGTTAAATTTTTATTTTCTTTTCATTTATGTTTTTATATAAAAAAAATAAATGTGAAAATAGTATTGTTTTTATTCCAGACTTCAATCCATTCACAGAAACAGGGATATATTTGTCGTATTCAGAGTTAAATCTAGACTCAAAAACATAATTCGTTGTACTGCGGTAAATTGTCGCGATACGTGCGAACCGTACTCTGCTTAAGTTCTCGCGAGCCCAGACACGGTTGAGTCACCCTAATGGGGTGAGCCGGACGTGTCGCGGCGGTACGTTGCGGACCGGTACATTCTGATCCGCTAAATCTATTTTTTTTCATTCCTCTCTCATATCCAGTATATTTAAGAGGTCCAAATAGTGTCTAATTGAGATGACATTTTAACATAAACTAATTAAGAGACGATACAAATTATAGTAATTTTATTTTAATTATTTTTTCATCAAGTAAAAATTATATCAAAAATCATTAAATCGACTTAATCTCAACATCTATGTATCAATAACTCTTGATATTTATATTTTTAGAATCAGTATATTTTTCTAGTATATGATGACTTCAGATTTGACTTTATTTTCGGAACGAAATATCGTCTCGTTGAAGTGTACAAAAGATTCGCCGTACCGCGGCAAATCATGTGTGCACTTAAGGGGTCTAAATGGTGCCTACTTGAGATGAAATTTCAAACATAAGCTAATTAAGAGATGATACAATTTATAGTCATTATAATTTAATTTTTTAATTAATTTTTGTCAAGTAAAAATTATCCCAAAAATCATTAGGTCGACTTAATCTCAACATCTATGCATCAATAATTCATGATATTTTATATTTTACAATCAGTATATTTTTTTAGTAATTATGATGACTTCAGATTTGACTTTATTTTTGAACCGAATGTCGTCATGTTGAAATGCACATAATCAAAGATAGTATCATAATTATGTTAATAATATGAAAATATTCTAAAATTAAAGATAATTATATTTTATATAAGTGATCATGTCTTACGTATAATTACCTATCTCTTTTAATTTCTTAGTGTCATATTAATATTTTATTATAAATTTTAAGACGTTATAATTTTGTTTCTGTTTTCAAATTCTTGGTATTGATCTAATGGAATACATTGGTCATATCATGAACAACTTTTATGAAGAATCTAAAGACTGGATCACCCTCGTTCAAGCTGTAGAGAGGCTGCACTCACTGCTAGTTTGGATCGCGATATGAGAGAGAAGGTCAAGAATAATCCACTATATCTTTAAACACAGACCTTCATTTGATGTGATTCTAGTTGGAGCTCATAAAGAAAGTCATGGGGAACAACGTTCATGAAGAAGTCTTGAAGAGATATCCCCTCGTTTGAGATGTGGAAGGCATGATAATCCTATATATGTAGATCATGATATGAGAAAGAATATGAAGAATAATTTGTTATAATTTTGGGCACATACCACTAATTGAGTTGATTCCACTTCGAGGAAGAAGCTGAAGAAGAGTATAACAACTTTGATGAAGACCTCGTAAGCATATCAACCCCTTTTCAGGTTATAGAAGACATGATATATCCCTGATGATTCTAGAAGATATGAGAGAGTAAGAGAAGAGAGAAATGGGCAACGTTGAGAATGACTTCTCCTCTAATTTTAGGGAGATGGAGCTTGGTGAGCAGAGCTTCTAGGGTCTCTTCATGTGAGTCTTAAGATGTGTTTAAGAGAGAGATATAGTACAATCTCGAGTTAGATGGAGAGTCCATACATGAAAAGAAATTGGAGAGTTTATCTTGAGTTTGGATGGAGAGTTTTCTTTTAAATTTACTCATTTTAAATATTTATCAAGTCACAAAACTAAAAAAAAATCAAACAAACCTTTTCCCATCTTATTTCAGCGACACAATACAGTACCGTACCGTATCATAGAAAATGCGGCGCGAGCGATATCGCAAACCTTGCTCAAAGACTCAAATATCAATTAAGAATTTAAGACCAATGATGATAAGGTAGGGGTGTCAATGGGCCGGGCCTGGACCGGGCCTTGCTAGGCCCGGCCCAGGCCCGGTTTTTTAAAATTCGGCCGGGCCCGGCCCAGGCCGGGGGTAGGCCCGGTATGGCTCGGCCGGCCCGGTCCGAAAAATAAAAAATATTATTTTTATTTATATAATATATAATTTTCATATATCTACTATAATAGATCTATAAAAAATAATATATTTTACTTATATCTATATTAACATTTAACTTGTAAAAGATTATGTTTTTAATAGATTTATGAGAAAAAATACATAAACTCTCTTTTAAATATAAATTTTGAATTTAATAAAATTATATTTATTCTTTTTCCGGGCCGGCGGGCGACCGGGCCGGGCACACAAAGCCCAAGCCCGGCCCTAGTTTTTCCGGGCCTGGCGGGCCGGGCCAAAAATTGTAGCGGGATCTCATTTTTCGGCCCAAGCCCGGTTAAACCGGGCCGGCTTGCGGGCTCCGGGCCGGCCCGGCCCAATTGACACCCCTATGATAAGGATATAAAAGCAAAGATGAAAATTTGCTTTAAAGGGTATCCAGACAAAAAAAAATCCCAAATAAAAGGTCAGGCGACGGCGACGACCCCTCCAGTTTCCCCGGCCCCCTTCCATCTCTGCACGGAGGGAGGGAGAGAAGAAAGAGAGTGAGAGAGAGAGTACTACTTCTTCTTCTTCCTCCACTTGCTCTCCAGAAGAGGGACTACGCGATGCAGGACGCCTCAGCAGAGGAGGGCGAGGCGGAGGGGGCCTCCAACACCGATGCCCAGCCCGCAGTCCCCGACGGCTATGTCCCTGGCCGCTCGAGCCCTGGCGATGGCATCTGGGAGATCAACACTGTCGATAACGGCTGCGAGTGGACCAGCTTCAGGGACGACGACATCATGAACCAGCAGTTCGGCATCCAGGAAGAAGAGGCCGAGAAGATGCCTTGCGTCGGCGATAAGGTATGCAAGATCTTCATAGTCTTCTCCTTAGCCCCCAATGCCATTGTTGCAGCTTAAAGCTTGGACGTTGGTGATGATTGTTCTTGTCACGTTTTCTTTGGGTTTCTTGTTAGGTTTATTGTTGATGCCTCATGTTAATGCCTCGCCAGTGTCATCTTCGACTGACATGATCCATCCAATTCAGGGCATTGACGTCCATTCTTCCAATTTGACTATAATATCCATATGTCCTTTTCCTTCGATACTTCTTTCTGTGAATTGTCGTTGGCTATTCTCTGTTAGCTTACACTAGATCGCCTGATCTAAAATCCTGTTGTTCGTTTGTTTAGTTTTTCTTTCTATTCCTCCTTTGCTTTTTCTCGCATGTTTCATTTCATGGTGTATGATGGATGGAGTACAACGTTTTCTCAAAGATAGCTGTAGATTTATTATTCTGTTGGCGATAAATGGTCAGATTTTCACAGATTGGTGGAAACATAGAAACATTTTTCTTTTCAAACTATTCCAATCATTTTAGCGGTAGATCTTTTGGAGAACATGTATCTTCGCTCCTGTACTTTTGCTTGCTATAGCAACCTCTCCATTGAGCTTCTCACTGTCGCTTCCTAACTCAATGACTATGGGTTTACTCGATCTTGGAATGTTAATCAAGAAAGAGCCATCCCACCATAAATATCACTCAAGGAGATCATGGAATCCACCAAGGGAAAAAGGGGGGGGGGGGGGGGGGGGGGGGGGGGAATGGTCAAAATTCATCTAGCATAATAAGAATTTGTCACTTTGCAAGAGATAAATGCAAATAACCTTTATCCCAAGTAAGAACAAATAAGGCTGGCCATTATATGAGCTGACACTTGGGAAGGGACCAGATCTTGGATTCTTCTTTGAAACCTGTGAAGGAGGGCATTGGTACTTGTTGCACCGAAGGCATCTCACTGATATAGAGATTGGACAGTTTACTCAGATGCCTATAACAATAGAGAGATTCAGTTGACTGTAAGATGTGAGGACTGCATAGGGGTGGTTATTGGACAATTTCCAGTGAAGCCCTTTGTCCTATCTGTCAGTGACGAGTTGTGCAGAGTTTGTAACAGATTTTTCTCCCTTCTTTTTTTTGTGGGGAACAGTATGTGTGGTTGGGCCTAAATCCCTCTATGCAACCACAGGAATTGGTGTTCAAAGATGTCCAAAATGGGCTTCACCAAGCCAGAGCCAGTCTGGTTTAAACAGGGAGGAAACCAGCTGGAACCTGCCAAAGAAACCGGAATCAGTACCAACCAAGGGTGAGCTGGTTCTGGAATCTGGTTTCTAAATTGTTGCTAGAGAACAAGCGGTGTTTTAGAGAGGGGTCCCTCTCAATCATTTGCGTGTTGCAAATAAATTCAACCCATTTCCACAACCTAGCAGAGATAAAATAAGTAATCCTATCTGATGTCTTGCCTCCCTTCTGAAGATCATTGCATTTGTCATGATATGGAGCAGATGTATTGTTTAGAAATATAGCCCCAAACAGATTGAAAGTATTCATTTTGAAGATTGCTGTTAATTTACAAACTGGTGATTGACTGATTTTTTTTGCGAAAGACAAAAAAAAAATCTTCTTTGTGCCTCGATAGTAGAATCATCAGAACTCCTGTTCATTGAGTGTGGAATCATGGAGGCGGCATAAAAAAAATCCTCCTCAAAGGTGCTCAAGAACTCTGGTGGGCATGAGCCCTAAATAGTAGGGTAGGCAGTCTGGAGTCAGAGACAGTAAAAAGATGGATAAAGGTGAACCAATAGAAAAAGAGAGTGAATGTTGGGACATGGTCTTGGCAGCATCTTCAGGCAATTTGATATGAAAGGAATAGTAGGACTTTATTGATAACTGCTATGTAAAGTGAAACTAATTGACAATTGGTCTTGATCAGCAGATATGGGAAACTGACAGATTTGGCCATGGGAAGCAGGATCAAGAAATGAACTTTTATTTTGTGATGCTGGGACTTGTTGCCTCATGTTTGAAATTTAATATATTCTTCATTTCTGCTGCCTTTTCACTTTAATAGTTACCAACTTGATGGAGGTGTCCATAACTCAAGATGCACGCCTGGTTTTTGCTGGATGGTGGTTTTACCACCTTCAGAAGCACTTTCCTTCAATATACTGTTGATTTATTTGTCCTGTTCTTTTAGCTATCTTTTCAAGATGGAAAACATGTGTTCTATTCAAATTCAGAGTTCCTTTATGTATTTGCTCTATCATGGTAAAATAGCTTGTGCTACTGCAGGAACCTTTGACTGCTTTGGCCGCTGAATATCAATCAGGCAGCCCAATCTTATTGGAAAAGATCAAGGTTCGTTGAATCAGGCAAAACAGAATATTTCTGGTTAATTTCCATGTCTGTTGTGTTCCATTTAAAGACCTCGAGTTGTGGTGTTGTGTAATTTTCTTGCAGCTGCTTGGTGAACAGTATTCTGCCATAAGACGAACCAGGGGTGATGGAAATTGCTTCTTCAGGAGCTTCATGTTTTCTTACCTTGTAGGTCCTATCCATACACATTTTGGATGATCTATATGTATATCTTTCTGTGATTTTCATATTTCCTTTTTTGCAAATTTGTCACAGAGAGATCAGCATTTATCTATAGGATTCCTATTGTTCCACATTGCTTGTCACCCTTTTCACCACATTCACTGGGAGTCATTTGATCAAATAATCAGATGTCTCTTCTCAAAGGCACTTTTAACATATCTTTGATGCTCGCGACACATTTATCAAAACTTTCTGATCAAATGAGTGGACAGTGCCAAGAATGTGATAAAAAGGGTGTCTAGAAATGTTGTGTAATAGCTTTTCTATTAATCTTTAATTACAAATGTTCAACATCTGAGGGAAATTGGAAATTATAATGTTACTTCATAGGAGCATATTCTGGAGGATCAAGACAAGGCTGAACTTGATCGTATAAAAAGGAATGTTGAAGAATGCAAGAAGACCCTACAAGATCTTGGATATGCTGATTTCACTTTGAAGATTACTTTGAAGTGAGCCCATCACTTTTTTAATGTTTAATGTATTCATTGACTTTTTATTTATTTTGATAACATTTATTTTTTTAATGTTCCATTTGTTGCCAAATTTAGTGTTTTGAACCCTCAAGTTTCTTGATGGTACCCACTTTCATTGTATAAGTGGAAAAAGGAATGTACAAGTGTTAAGAGTGGAAGGGAAAAAAGGCATCCCTGTAGAAAATAAGAAGCTCAAGTTACATTACACCTCCAACAAGGCCTTACACCTCCAACAAGGCAAAATGGAGGAACTCCCAGTATTCACTCAGCAAAAATGATTACCCCATTTCCTCATCCAGTGACACAAAATTGGCAATGCTACGAAGATCATCGGCCTTCTTTATGAATGTTCTCCCATTTCTCTCATTCCATAGTGTCCATAGGGTAGCATGAAAGATGGCATCATATCCTGCGGCTCTTGCACTTCCGCTTCCTATCAAAGTTGGTCGTATTGCGCGGATCAATTGTGCCGAGTTCCTGCTGGCACGGTACGGTCGTACCATACCAATCGGTCTTCCGAAAATCCCAAGTCGTTCGACCAATTTTCATCTCTCTTTGAAGATTGCCACCCTGACAGAAATCGATCGTCCAATTTTGTACTTCGGCCTGTTGGGCGGCTGGGGGTGCTCAATAGAGGAATCAGTCAACCAATCAGAAGAAATCAGTCGACTGAAAATCACAACAGATTGACCGTGCCGGGGATCGTGAACGCCCTGGCATGGTACGGGACGGCCAATTCGCAGTGGCACGGCAAGCCTTGCTTCCTATGCCATTGTCCCCAAATTTCCTATTCTCTAATTTCAAGTTCTCCAATTTGCATAATTGTATAACTGTCATCCCTGAGTATGTTTCATTGTAAGATTGTGAAGAACCAGCCTTGCAATCGGCAAACCCAGAAGTCTGTAAACAACAAAGTTGTTCTTTTAGCTTCATCATATTCCATGTTGAATCACTAAAAAAACATGCTTGCATTTCAGCATTTGAGAAATAGAAAAGTGTCTTCCGCAGAAAGTGACCAAAACTGTTCTAGGAAGAATCTAAATGATCAAGAAAGTGTACACCTGGACTTCGTTATCCTGTTGACTATGATTAACCAGGTGCAATTACGATGTCCATCAGATAGACAGAAGAATTTGGAGTTGGAAGCCTTGTGGTAATTTTTCCGTGCAGTCTGCTGTGGAGAATCTTGTGCGATGGAAGATTTGTTTAAAATCTATTTGTAGAGTGACAAGGGTTGGCCTCCCAAATGTCTATTCCTGGTCATAGAACAAAGAAAGTTTTCCCTTCATGGTTCTGTCATTTTTTCTAGCTTTATGGCTGAAAAATCTGCATAAAGTAACCATAATCAATACCTCTTACATGATTCTGCTGGATATCTTTTAGACTTTTACAAACAATAATGAGGATTATTTCATTTATTTTCAATTTGAAATTTTCCTACTTCCGACTGACTTGTTTATCAATCATATCAATGCTCACTGCCTCTTCAGTAAATTTGGCTTTGTCTTTCCCAATTTTTCCCTTTGTATGGGTCTCATTGGTTTTCTCACAGGACCCTGTTTCACTTGATAATGTCCAGAGCTCAATCCCCCCCCCCCCCCCCCACATAAACAACCAAGAGAAAAAAAATCAACCAACACACCCGCCTTAGGAAATCCCAGGTGGAGTAGGTGGATGTGCTGATCTCCTCTACTGAATTTCTACATTAACAAGTAGTTGTACTGTCATTATTGGAGGGTGGTCTGGCCAGGGGATTGTCTTTGTATTTTAGATAGTGCACGACCCAACTCAAACGATGACAGTTTATGTGGGTTTTCTTGCTTCTGTTTATTTATATATTGTTTTATTTCTCCTTTCTCTGAAATGGGTTACATGGATGTTTTTACTCAAATAGTAAAGTGATAAAAAAAAGCATATTCTGGGACCTTTCTCGGTACTATAACTTTATGTCACGTGCTTTCTGCTTCAGCATATTTTTGTTTCATGAGATTCTTCTTCTTGGATCATTTAATGTCACTATTCTTCTGATTCCTGTTGGTACATATTTTTCTCAGTCCTTTATTGAGCTGCTTGATAGTGTGATTCAAGGTGGTGAGATGTCCATAAGGTCAGTGGTCTTTCTTCCTTTTTTTTCACTTGAATTAGCCTTTCATTCATCAAAGGCATGGGGATCCTTATTGCTGTGCTTAACCTAGGTGTTTTGTTTCTCATATGGAACTGACGTACTACCTTGTTTCAGCAATGAGGAGCTTCTGCAGAAGAGTCGAGATCGGTCATATTCAGATTCTGGTGAGAAATGTTGGATGTTCTTCTTTTCCCATCTTTCTGTGCTTGTTTACGTGCCTACAGCTCCATTTTCCAGCTGACATTTTGGTGTCCAGTTGTAATGTTTTTCAGATTTGTTACTACTAGTGAAATACGTAAACGCTCGAGCTTTTTTGAGCCATTCATTATGGGCTTAGCGGATGGAAGTGGATCTGTGGACCAGGTTAAGTGGAACTTGCTTTTCATTTTCCCTCATAACCACATGCAAATTACATAATGTCTACTCTTTTTTTTCCAGACTGTTCCGTCATAGTGTATACCATTTTTATTTCCTCAATATCTATGCATTGTTTGTTTTCATATACAAAATCTTCAGGAACTATTCTTTCTGGAAAGAGTAATGCTTTTGTGTCATGAGATCTGTTGCATCCTAAAAAATCGGAGTTGTCTTTAACTTTTCATAATTTTTTTTTGTTTTGCAAAGAACAGTTTTGCAAAAAGTCAGTGGAGCAATGGGAGAAGAAAGTGACCACATCCACATAATTGCCTTGTCGGATGCATTAGGTGTACCGATACGAGTTGTGTATCTTGATCGGAGCTCTTGTGACACTGGCATTGTGAATGTGAATCATCACGACTTCATCCCATTAAATCTTTCCGAGAGTGCTGCTTCTGGGAGCCACGATTTCGTCAAGGTTGACTCGGCGAAACCATTTGTCACCTTGCTCTATCGCCCTGGTCACTATGACATAGTCTATCCGAAAGTGACCGTCCAAATCCAAGTGAGTGTTTTTTGTAGACTTCATACTTGAGTTGCTTGCATGCAATAATAATGGTTTCAATTATTCTGTTCCAGGGTGGCGATGAAAGTTGAACATGCAGATGTTAGGAGGGAGAAAAGAAACATGAAGGTTAAGATACTCTTGCACTCATCTTCCTTTTCCATCTTGGGAGTGTTTGTCTGCAAGCAAGTTTTTCGTCATCAGATGCCACAGTCCGTACATTGAGGTAAAAGAGGAGACACATCATGGAAGATGGGAGAGGTGAAAACACTTATTCGGTCGACATGCTGTGCACGAACTCTGTGTTAGGGGGGGACTCCATTTTGGAGGGTAATGAATATCCTTGATTAAAATCCAAGGATTCTGAGATGCAAAAACCTGCCCAATTACCTAAGCAAACTCAGAATTCTTTTCTTCTTTGATAGTACTAAGATTTCTTTTTTAATTCCTTTGAAAGAGAGAAGGAAAATGGTCCACTCGGATGTACTCTTTCTAGGGCGTCGGACGCATGATATCTGTTGAGCGAGGACTAATAAACCGAGCAAAATTCAACTCTGTTCCCATGAACCGATAGTATAAACTTACGAATAATTAGTGGACTTTATGAAAGTTTCGATGTTCAATTCATGCAAAGCAGTGCATGGTTGAGAGAGTAATTCCGCAGGTGCTTAGCTTGGCCCAACATATTCACATCCGAGAATGAGATTGCCCTTGCCCTTGCACGCACTCTATATCAACTTTTTGGATGCGAGTGTAATGCATCTTTACCCTGTGGTAAAGTGTGCAAACAGCAACAGCATGACGAATTGTCGAGGGTTTGTTTATATCGGTGGATAAACATCATGCACCAAGCAGAGGGAGAGAGAGAGAGTATAAGAAGAAGATGGTGACAAGGCTTCCCAAACAGCAGCAAAATTTTGTCATCTATATTTTGATCTCAAAAATCATCTACATTTCTCCTCGAACCATGCAAAATTCCCTCTTTGCATCTATCCCTTCCCTTTTCAGCCCCAATTATAGAGATTATATAGTTCTAGGGAAATAGGAAGAGTCCATATTCCCTTCACCTCGTAACATCTGAGACAACCTGTGGGCTGCATCCGAGCACGCACATAAATATCGCCAAAACTGGGGGGGGGGGGGGAGGTAGGGGAAGAAAATCGAAAGAGTTAAAAAGTCGCAGGTTTCCATCCATCCGTAAGCGTGTTTGTGTGTGCGCGCGGAGCTCACTCCGAGTCCTTGGCTGAGTCTGACGAAGAGTCTGTTCCAGTGGATGATTCCTCTGCACTTGTGGAGGTAGAGGGGCTTCGCTGGCGGTTCTCCTTGTTGCTGGTGGACCTCGGCCTGCCTGCCCTGGATCGGACATTGAAGCCCACAGGGAAAGGCTCCTGCATGAGAAAGACGGGGAAAAGAGAATTATGTTCAACCATTGCCAAGCCTTGTTAGTGTATTGCTGTGATACTGCACCGAGCGAACAGAGAAAACTCCCAGAGGGAGTGGGAGAGAGGCCCATAGCAGGCTACCCAGCCGCCAGCGCCACCTCTGTTTCTTTCTTGAGACAAAGGTCCTACACAAGATAGGGATCCAAATGAGAAGGTTTATGGACCAATATAGGAGTAGTGGGAAGCATTTGGAGGAGGACGGGACATTCACATCCAGGCCGCACCCTCTCAAGCTGACCTCCGACTAAGAGTTATAAGGTTACAAGAGATGAGTTGAAGTCACAACGAGTGAAGATGTGCAGCATTACACTAGTGTATGGGGATCACGATGGAAGGATCAACAACGGTTATTTTGATTGCTCAGATGACACTGAAGCCTCTAGAAGCTGAGACAGATCTCATGCAAGCCAGCATGGTGTGTGAAGAGATTGCTGATGATACACCAATCCAGGGAGAAGAGAAGAGTGACGCTACTTGGGGAGCTGAAGTCCCAGCTGACTAATTGGTTCTTGATTGCTGATGATAAACCAATCCAGGGAGAAGAGAAGAGTATCGCTACTTGGGGATCGAGCTGAAGTCCCAGCTGACTTGGTTCTTTGATTGCCGATGATAAACCATTTGCTTTAGTTAATTTTTCCATGCTTTATTCTTGTATTGTCTATTGGTTAAATATAAATATGTTTATCGGTGAGCACATATTATATTTTTTATTTTTTTTTAACTTCAATGTGATTCAATTTTTGCACATCCCCAAGAAAACATCCTCGTCGACCCCCGCTCTACAGGTGGATTTACACTTGCAATTACACTGAGGATTACAAAAATGGACTTGAGGGTCAAAGATCTACCTTAGTGCATTTTTCTTGAGTATTCATCTAGATAACGTGCAGCAAGAAGATCGATCGATGGTTATTCATATCTTATATCAAGATGACTGCATAAAATGGTCTAGCGTGCATTTCCAGGGCCATTTTTCATACCTGATCACCTGCATTTGGACCATCTGTTTGAAAAAGAATAGGGCGGCAGCGTTTATCTTCATTCATCAAGCTTGAATTCTGAAAATGAGCAATCAGAGCAGCTTTCCCTTGGATTCGAGCGTATGCAAGTGACACCACTTTTTCGCTGTTAAACTTCTCCCATTTCTTACCATCAAAGGTCTAAAAAGTAATCAAACTTCTGTTAATTAAGCTTTCTAATCTCGTAAATAATTAATAAACTCAACGAATGAGGAAAAAGAAAGATAACCTTAAAGAATGGAATGATTTGCTGAGGGTCTATCATATTGATAAACGCATAACCCACATTGCACTTGTTCTGGAAAAGAAAAACAAAGCCAGGGAATAAATTTTGGCAGAGGACAACACCACCATTTATCATTTATACGAAAGTCACCAAAGACTATCTGACTCACCTTAAAATCAATAGGCAGGTAGACGAAATCATAAGTTCCATGATGATGTTCATCAATAGCTGCCAAGAGCATTTTTGACGTGTATCTGTTAAAGTATGCAAAGAAAAAGGACCATGGTGAATTGTCATTCATATTTGCTGCAAGAAAGGAAGTGGGTGGGGGAAAGAGATTCCATTTGGACTGACGCATACTTGTTGGGAATGTTTTTTATCATCAATGTTGTTCTTGGGTCTTCCCCACGAATTATTCGCTCGACGTCAAGTTCATACTGTTTCTTATTGTCAGCCGGTTTTGGGCTTGCATCACTTCTCCTGCTCCTGACACGATCATTAGCATCACATGAAGCAGGTACTGGGATCATTGAGGTCCTCCCATGCAACATGTTGCACCTTCTCTGTGGCGATGGCAGTCCAATGTGAGAAGATATTGAAGGATCCGTAATACTTCCACCAATGTGAGGAAAGATGCTTGGAGAAGGAAGTTCCGAATAGTGCATTGCAGAGCAGCCAGAAAATCCCATATTTCCAAGAGATCTTGGATGAGATTCAGATGCCTCGGTAGCGTTGGCTGCATAAGCATGTCGCCTGTCCCAGAGAGAGGGATTCACAGAGGGAGAACCAATATGAAGATGATGTAAAGATGGGGAATTATTTAGCATGTGTGATGCTGTTCTTGGAAGCCCATGCAACTGGGTCGAAGAGGCAAAGATGTTACTAGATAATGGCGAATCTGGCCACATTACTTGCCCTTGTGGATGATGATATTGTGAATCAGAGTTACTCCAAGCATACTGCCGTCCATGGTGTGGGCAACTCCCATTCCCTGAAGTTCCGAGACCTGCAACGTTGAGCAGAATCTTTTAGTTAACGAACAGTCGCACGAAAAGAAATGGAAGTTAGATCTGACAAAATCAGCAAGGAACCTCCAAGAGCATCAGAACTTTGAACGTGGCCATGTTCACCGTGACGATCATAGCCTGGGCTGTCAGGCTGACACAAGCCAGCTCCGTAAATCTTCCTGTCATCAACGGCTTGAACAGGTGTCGAGTTTATGCCCATAGTCATGGATGAAACAGTGCTTGGGGAGTTTAAGAGAACACTATTGGCCACAGCATTATGGTACCCAGAAAGTGATCGGGTATATCTTGGCATATACTCAAACCCGGAATGTCTCTCTCTCATTGAATGACTTCGCTCCATAAGCTTAGGTTTAGTACTTTGGTCACCCACCGATGTAAGCATGAACGCAGAGGATAAGCTGTGAGGAACACTAGATGGGATCCCACCAAACTTGCTATTGACAAGTGGGTGGCATTGTGCATGAACAGTTGAATGTGCACTTTGCAAACATCCATTGTCATAGCCATAGGATGTACTTCCCCCAAGACTGGTGGATCCTGGAGAAAAATTTTGTACATCATGAGACGTCAATTTGCATATATGCGCAAGGAAGAAGCAACTCCATATAGGCCAGTGCCATACCATACTCCCCCAGAGATGAATTGTTAGAAGGGCTTTGACAGCACCCGTTAGCTTCTTCTTGCTCCAGATCTAAAGAAAACTCTTGCATCATACTGATACAACGAAAACAATGTCAGTGTGGAAATAAATCTTGCGCCGCTCTGAGCAGAAATGTTCGTAAGGTTGTCAAGTAACAAGAATTTTCTATTTTCTATTTGAACATGACCTGTTCATGTCTCTGTTTTTAGATGGAATATGTTACATGATGAGCTATTGGAGTAGAAATTTGCTAAGAGGAAGACTTAGCAACTGAATTTCTTGGGGGACATTGCCATAATTAAAGAAATAAAAGGGTATGTCATACAATTAAACCTGAACTTAATCTCTGAAGTCTGAACAAATAAAACGTCAACAGGCATACATCTCTGGCAAACGTGTTTTGGAAAGAGCATGTATTATGCATTTTGCAGAGTTTCTTTTTCCCTTAGGGGGGGAGTTCCTACCCATACATTCATTTCCATTCCCTTCTCTTTCACTTTCCTTGTTCTCCCTTGTCTTAATGAAAGGAAATACATGTGACATGGAGGTTTTAGAAAGTACTCATAACCACATTTATTATAAAATTCTACAGAAACATGCAGGGAGGAGAGAAGGAAAAGAACATCCAATGGTAAAAGTTTAATGAGAATATCCAAAGGCTGGCATGCTTTGGATTAGGGGTGTTCACTATTCGGTTCAAACCGAAAAACCAAACCGAACCGATCAATTTGGTTCGGTTTGGTTCGGTTTGAAAGTGAAAAAAATTTAGTTTGGTTTCAAACCAAACCGAAATTGTAAATTCGGTTTGGTTCGGTTTATAGATCTTGTAAACCGAACCAAACCGATAAAACCGAATTTTAATAATATAATTTTAATTTATACATATGTATCAAGTATTCAGATTTGTTTAATATATACATACATGTATATATATATATGTAAATATACACATTGTGTAAAGTAATATGGTCATCAAATTTTCACTTATAAATAATATTTCCTCATTATATAGGTTGATGGTTAATTGAGTCAACATGTGAATATGTGATTAAAACCTTACCTCCAAAAGAAATAGTAGGTTAAAATCTTGTTTGTGAAAGGTCCACTTATTTTCGGGTTAAACCAAACCAAACCGAACCAAACCGAATTATATCGGTTCGGTTTGGTTTGGTTTGAAAAAATTACGGTTGGTTTGGTTCGGGTTGGCTCTGGTGATGGTTTGGTTTGGTTTTAAAAAAATTCCATCTAAACCAAACCAAACCAAACCATGAACACCCCTACTTTGGATAGATGGCATATGCCAAGAATGTTCCATTATCATAAAATTATTTTACTATATGATTGTTGTTATGGTTTTCTGTGTGCATTCCCCTCTAAAATATCAACTCATATGTATATACCTCTGACTTCTATGAATTGTCAAAAACATCCCTAAAATATACAAATACTTGGAGTTATATCCCTGGTATTCTGACATCACTAACCTGCCCTCAAGGGCGGACCTAGCACAAGTTAAGTGGAGTCCTGTGACACCACTAAATAAAAAAATTTGTATTAGGAGGATAATTTTTTACCATAGGTGACCCCACTAAAATTATATAGATGTACCATTAGGATCCCACTGAATAAAATTCTAGATCCGCCACTGGCCCTCAAGATAGACTTCGTGAGGACATGGTGAGATCATACGTCCTAGGGCATTTTTGGGATTTTCTACATATTTATATATATTTAATGGTGTAAGAATTGGAAGTGCATAAATCAACTATTTGGAAATATTAGGGGTATTCTTGACAGTTCATAAAAGATAGGAGTATATATATATATATATGACATTTTAGAAGGGTTGGATTAAAAAAATCTTACTATTATCCTGCTTACAAGGTTAAGTACAATAAGAGAGCTCCTACTTTTGGCGTCATCTGACCTTTGCTCAACAGAAAGTGAACAAAGTAGTAGTTTTTTTTTGGAAAAAGAAATACTTTGTGCAAGGGCAACAGGCAAATGATATGTCCGGTTGTCTTTGCCCATTGGCTAGTGCGCAGACCCCATCTGCGCACCAGCCAATCCCATGCTCTTTTGGAAAAGTCTTGTTGCACACCGCCCACAGGCAGTGTGCACCAAGACTATTTTTTTTTTTTCTTCAACGCAGTGGTCTAAGCCACTGCGCCTGACCCTACCCATTCAAGAATCGATCTCTAGAGTGCGCCCCTTCCCACCCCGTCGGATGTGAGAACCATAAAGAGAATAAACAAACAGGTCTGCGTGGAGAATACTACCGTCCTTTACCCCCGGGTCTGCTGGTTTCAAGCTTGATTTGCGTTCCCGCAGTGCCACTGTACTTCAAAGCATAACGAGCAGCTTCAGCAGCTCTGATATCATAGAACTCTATGAACTTCTGATGATGCCCGTGTGGAGATCCACATATCTGAACACCAGAAAAATTACTGAAATCTGAGTATCCTATAAAATTTAAACTAAATGGAGTCTTAAAGTGACAAATGCCTAACCTCTTTAATGTCCCCATAAAAACCAAATATCTGAAGGAGATCATCATTTGAAACAGATGCATCAAGATCGGAAACCACAAGTGTAGCCTCATTAATATCTTTTTCTGATGGATTATCCTGTTGGTATACGGTACAGAAAAGGAGCATGATAAATATCATAAGCAATTTACACATAAATTTGCTTTCCATAGTCATACGGAAACAAATCAAAAGACAACAATGTAAAAATAACATTGTCGGCCGTTGCTCGCATAACTATGTATATGATATAGTGTCACTTCAATCAAACATCAAATGGTGATCAACAAGTGAAATAAGCCACACTAAAATAATCACAAGTTATGACCATTTTTCGATGCCATGGCATAGACAATTTCACAATAACTAATAGAACCCACCACCACCCCTCCCCGAAGGGCAATTTTCTCTGCCACGTTTCAGAAGTTTGAGATAACTTCAAGAGCTCATCTACGTACAGTTGACATGTTACAATTTATTATACTTGGATTATTTTTACGTCCTCCACTACCTGAAAAACACAGTTTCATGAGCCATATTGTCTTATCATGATTGTGATTTTTACTCTCTTTTTTCACTCTCTCTCTTCTTTGATTCCCTGGAATTTGCATCATTCTTTACTACCGAAAGAGTAAAAGATATGGATAAGGAGTTAAGGACTGATGTAATACCCATGAAATACAACAAAGAAATGAACACAATGTAGTAATAGAAGAAACAGATGAAGTTGGTGATTTATTAAGGACCACTGGCAGCATACTGCATCCAAACCACTGGATGGATGGTTAAAAAAAAGCATTTAAAAGTCAGAGTGCTTTTTCAGAAACGAAAAAAAAATGGAGGGTCAGTGGGCGTCCCAATATGTATATATGTATATATACGTATACATATATATATATATATATATATATATATATATATTTTTTTTTTTTTTTTTTTTTTTTTTTTTTTTGCTAGAATACGGTGAAGCCTAGCAAGAACCCTCGGATTGATGTAGCAAAAAACATGATTTTCTTACATAGTTGGCCAGTTCAAAGGTAGATAGTGATTTGAATTAGAGGCATGCATAATATAAACTGTAAGATGGGAGCAGAAAACAAGGATATGACATGATACCTTTGGAATAGAAAAATGTATGTCCAGCGTTCTATGTCCCAGTCGCTTGTTTTGAAGTGTCTTCATTGCATGGCATGCTGACCTGATGTCATAGTATGAGATCGTAACAAAACCACGATGCTTGCAGGCTGTGTAAAGAGTGTGCACCTCTCCATATTTCTACATGAATACCTCATGTATATCACTATAAACAGTATTGATGAAACAGTAAGTAAAGAAAAAAAACTTGTAAAATTGATAAAATTAGGCACCTCAAACAGTGCCTTTAGCTCATAATCGTTGACTTCACTATTTATGTTCCGCACAAAAAGCGTTCTAGAGGGACGTTCAGCATATGGGTGTTCACCAGAATATATATTATTTAGAGTCTCGTGATGACAAATGGAGACTCCATTAGCAGTATCAAAGCCTTTATTAACTAAACTATCATCAGCTCCAAGTTCCATTCCTCCTCCACCGAAAAACAGAACATCTTCCACATCAACACCGTTGTTTGATTGAAAGTTATATTTGATGCCGTCAGTGACTCCGGAAAGTAATTCATCTTCATCAGGAAGAAAGTTTCCAACAGTCCGGGCCTCAATTTCTTCTTCAAAATCAGAATTGATGGTATCAATAGACCGCACAAATAAAGCATCCCTGGGAGATAGTCTCACTGCAAAACCATAATGATGAAGCTACTCAGGACGAGCTTAAGGCTGGCATATGCTAGCAGGAATAAAGGTGACGTAACTAAACCAAGAAACTCCGTTAATAATACACCTACAAAACAAAGCCACTGAAACAGAACAGCATCCTTTCACTTTAAGGATCGCCTTCTTAAATGTGGCTGTGTTTATAAGTGATGTTCCCCCTTAACAAGGAGTGACTTTCTTGGAAAGTTGTTGAATTCTTTTCTAGTTAGACCAATAAAAGGACTTTGTAAGGTAAGAAGGGCATACAGTCACTGTTGAGCACTTCTGACACTGTGTCAAAGAAGAGATCATTTTCGTATTGAAAGCTAGTCTTATTCCCATCAACGTGTAGAGATGCTGGATGAACATGCAGAGTTGACCATGGCCCTGAATCCTGTTCCGTAGCCTTCCAGCAAGCCATGGACAGCCCAAGGACCCTTTCTGGTCCCATGGAATGGTGATCAATGCTAAGCTTGCTTTTCTGATTCTTAATAGAGCAAAAGTGCCTCACTGGTTCAAGGAATTGAACCTTGTTGCTCCAGATTTTTCCATCAGTTGTGAAGCACTTCAGCATCTAGGGACAATGTCATTTCATTGATAACTGCAAAACATAAACCGAGAGACGTAATAAAACAGTAGATATGATAAATAATGGGTCAATATCTATGACTTAGCACATGGACAAGGCAAGACAGGTATGGCAAAACAAAACTCCAGCTTAGTGTGATTCAGAAGATGAATATGATATGCCAGTCAAGAATAATTAATTTTAGAAATCTAGAAACCAAACAATACCATCTCAGAAAACGGAGCGAGTCTCGTGAAGGCCGAAAGTCAACTCTTTGATGGTGAACAAAACATATAAGAATTCCATATCTTTCAATATAGGGAGTCATAAGTCATTTGACTTCTCAACAATGTAGACACCGAAAGTTTGTTTAGCCAAAAATAGGCCGTCAAAAATTATGATTCCAAAGAGCTTAACAAAATTACGTTACCCAAAGTAGGATTTAAAACTGGATGAAACATAAACTAGAAATACTTACCCATACGCAAACACGTTAGATATAATCGGCCTCCATACTTGCGTTGATCGTAATACCTATGGATTATAGCTGGTAATGGTGGTAGAAATCATATACATACTAAGAGAGTATTTGGTGTGGTTATTAGTAGGATAACTACGAACCAACAATGCACCCTGAGTAGGGACCAAACAAGTCATAACAGGATTCTGAGGAAATGTTGCGCATGTCAAATGAAACCTGCGACAGGTATTCAGGGAAATTATGAGATATAGAACAGGATGATTCATATCGGAATTGCTGGGTTGCAATTCGAGACAGGGGGTTATTAGCTCCAAATTACAAACAAAAAGAAAGATTCCAGTGGGGTATGGTCAACTCGATCCACATGTAAACTTATTTTCCAAGAATTAATGAAAAAAATTAATTCTGACCCTGAAATTAAATTTGGTCCCAAATTGGCAACATATAAAAAGGCCAACTTTCTGGCACATAGGCAGTTGAAAACCGAACATATACTCAGTAAACTAGCCATGATAATTAGGGAAAGATTCAAGCTTCCAGAACTCAGCTTGTCTCTGTGTAAGAAACAAGAGAAAATAAAATAAAATAAAAAGGAAAAAAAGAAATAACCAGAAAGATTTGAACCTGAGGCGGCAATCCAAAATGCTCAAGAAAATCCCTTCAAATAAGGGTTTGTTTGTTTGATCGTAAAAAATACTCTAAACTCTGTGATTGTTTCATTTTACGGTGCTTTGCGGTTGTCTATTTGTTTGTAAAATAGTGTACAAGTCTCATGTGGCACTTCTGTTTTTCGTTTATGGTCCATAACCGATAAAAATCACAACCTGAGCAAAAATGACTTGAAAATGCAACAAACAAACAAGTGCCCTCTCTTATTTTATAGTCATCCAAGCAAAATACTCCCGATTCTAAAATCAGATAGCACCAATTTTGGAATTGGTGATTCTGAAAACTGAGAATGACCAATTTTACAGCGAATCAAAATGGAAAAGGAAAAAAAAAAAAAAGAGGAATAAAGGAGAATAATTCCAATCAAACCAGATCTAAATTCTATGAACACCGCAAGCTCATGTGGTCCAGATAATGCCCAGACTCCAGAGTAGTATGCCACTTGTTCCTCAGTCGACAAGCCAATTCTATCGGAAAAGAACGACGATGGCGCAGATGTCATGACGAAAGGCGAGAAATGCCTTCGATCGATGATTTCAGATGGCACCTGCCTGCGACAGGGTCACAGAGCATCACCAAGGATAGCAGAAGGTGTCTCAAGGGAAGGCAGCTTCAGAATGCCCTGTAAAGAAGCCACCAAGGAAGCGGGATGCCCAATTCATCTTGCTCCGGAAAAAGACCAATTAAAATCAAACATGGAAAACAACGGAAAGAAAATTCGACGCGAAGAATGTAGAAGGATGTGTAATTCTCTTAACAGAAATCTTGAGAAACCCACATACATTGGCTTCCTCAAGAAGGAAATCTGGAAGCGGAATTCACGACAATAAAGGTGAAACGACAAAAAAAGGGGGAAAAGAAAGCAAAGAGATGGAAGAGACAAAGCAAACAGCACAGGGCGGGAAAGAGACGGAAGGACGAATTGAAAAGTAAGATAAGAAGGCGACGTCGGAATTTTTTTTTTTCTCCCACTTTGGTTGTTCGAACGTCTTGGGGTACAGCGAAGGACGCCAGGAAAGAAACGAGAGGATCTTAAAGTGAGCTCTAGGTTTCGAATTCAAATACGCCACTGCAATTCAAATGAGTACGTGCGACACCAACCACAAAACCAACTCCCTCTATCAGCAACAAGGGATCAGGGACCAGAGAGAGAGAGAGAGAGCTCGAAACAGGTAGAATTCGAAATCAGCTACATGCGGAAGGAGACGCACGCCTATGGGGACAGAGTAATTCACAAGCTACCAGGAAGGAAAAGAGCGGCGGCTCACCGGATCACGCGACCTTCCCTCTGCAAAGCTCCGCCGGAATAGAAAAAAACACCAAAAAACACAGACGGCAGGTAAGTGGAAGGATCGGCAAGCTGGTCCTTGAATCCAATTCCGGGTTGAAGTCGAGGTCCGGCGGTCGGTGGAGGTGATCAGTTTGTTGTCTCTCTGTCTCGCTACGACTGTCTAGAACACCAGAGGGCACAAGCGCGGCTAGTAATGGCGGCCTCCCGGCGTGGGCGAGGCGAGGCGGAGGCGGCGCGGCGTCTCCGATCTCTCGCCCGCCCGTCGGTGTTCGCCGGGGCCCGAGAGAGAAGCGAGCGAGCGTAGGAGGAGGGGGAGGACGAGGAGGAGAAGAGGGTGTTGTAGGAAGAAGAGAACGGCTATAAATTGCGCATAGGAGAGAGAGAGAGAGGGAAACGAGGAAATGGCGGGCCGAG
This sequence comes from Colocasia esculenta, assembly GCA_014218235.1. NCBI lineage: Eukaryota > Viridiplantae > Streptophyta > Magnoliopsida > Alismatales > Araceae > Colocasia > Colocasia esculenta. The sequence continues at coordinate 25,062,505 of CM024763.1, read as the reverse complement.
GATTCCGGTAGAGAGAGAGAGAACTCGGCGCGGTGATCGGTTTGGACCCCCCCCCCCCCCCCTAGCCAATCGCCGAGGAATACGAATATAATCGTCTCTGCCTAAATCCTCGGAGCACCACCTCGTCCTGTCCGGTCCTGCTGGGGATAGAGGCGTTCTATACCTCTATATTTGGAATTTTGGACGGCAAGTTTTTAAGCAACGTCTGTGGAAATGCATCAGATTGTTTTTTTACCATCATCAAACTTTTTTATTATTTCTTCTGATCAATACAACTATTGTTTAAGAGATAAGTCAGTCACGTGGAATTTCAAAAACGAATTCACTTTATAAAATATAAAATAAATCGGTTAGTTAATGTAGAGATAATTTAATGTCACGTTAAAAGTAATGAAAATAAATATATATTTTTGAACAAGACTCATTCTTATTACCTCAAGAGGACTATTTTCCTAAAAGAGGATAAAACTCCAAAAGGAGATAATGTCTTTGGAAGGGCATATTGGAAATTTCATGTATTATTATTGACACCAGATGTGGGAATCAAACAGAAAGTCATATGTTATGTATGAATGTCTTGTTGTAATAAGATTCTCACACTCTTACTTACACATCAATATTCTCATTAAAAAGACTGTGTAGAGACAATTTATAGATATAGTGAAAATAAATATGTACTTATAAATAATATATATGGTAAATTAATTAGGAGTCTCTAACAAATATTTGACTTATCTTTTAGTCCTTGACAGAACTGTAACTCATTATAATAAGTGTTATCTCTTGTTACAGTTGTATCCGTCAAATCATATTACAGTAAGGACCTCCCTATTATAGTCAGATACTTCTAATTAATTTTTTCTAATACATATTCCTCTTCTCTCAAGTATGATTTGGATCGCAGTGATACGACTATACAGTACCACACTAGGGGGGAGGCGAGCCTCTGACACGGCCGATCTGATCCTCTTACTTTTGTTCTGTATTTATTTATTATTATTATTATTTAAAATGTATTATCTGAATACAGATCATGCCAATATGAGTCCGACATAGCCGACTCCATGACACAACAAATTTTAGAGATTTTTTTCTTAGAAAAAAAAGATAAAATTTTAAATAGAGATAATATCTTTTGAGGGCACGCTGGATCGATTAAAATGAAATTTTGTTGGATTTAATCATTTTCAAAGAGTTGTTATCCAAACAATTTCTTACCTGTTTGTTTGGTGTATTAATAAAGAAGTGGTGGTTAGCGATGATTCCAACGAGTGCATTTATTCTTCTCATTTCAACCACTAAACTTTGTGATCTGACCATTCGAATTTCATGAATTATATCAGAGGACGTCAATTCAGACTTTTTCTGCGCCTAAGAATTAAGCTATCTTTGGGGATATGGGTGAGTATCCGGGAGAGACGAGGGTCTATGTGCAATTTTGCGGGAGTGCTTCTCAGCAAGGCGCGGTCGACACGTATTCTGCGTGGGCTTGGAGGATTTATAAAATTAAGTAATTTCTTTTTATTAGGAAAATGCATTTTTCTTGGGATGGATAATTATTTTTAAAAAAATAAAATGACTTCGTCAGTCCGTTGAGGGGCTTATGAAGGTCGTGAGAAGAATAACTTTTCCGTGTCCCTCAATACTCTCACAATCAGATGTGACACAGTTTGATTACAATGTCAACTTTAGTATTACATTGATATAGATATTTTTTGCATTTATAAGATTGATATTTACATTAATATTAGATTAATGTGAAGGGAACAAGGGATGGTGAGTAGGGGAGAAAAAAATGAGAAAAGGACATTGAGAGTTTTCCAAAGAACAATTTGTAACATTTTTTTAACTAAAAAATTGGGCATGCAACGGTTTTTTGAAACTTTAGCCGCAGAACGCTTTAACGACTAAAATTTTATGCAAAGTTTACTAATGTTATGATTATCCACTTATATTCTCTAGTGAGGTGGGAGCTATTTGGGGTATGCAAATTTTACTAATTTTATGGCTTGTTGAGCTTGGTTCAGATTAAAAGTGGTTGTGTAGTGTGGATCGACAGTACCGTATTTTTTATGATACAATATGGTACAATTCATACTGTATCAATTGATCGATCAAAAATTTCAAGTCGATCAATTAATTTTTATCTGTCTTTAAAAATTTAATAGATGATGAGATTTAGACGTCACCCTAATAGAAATCTATTAACTGATAAAGAGAAATAGATCAACTAATTTTGAACTTTGACTTGTCATACATTTGGGGGTATTCACTAGAGAATTGATTGATTGATTAAAAAAAATCGATCAACTAATTTTGTCATACCGTAAAGACGTATCGGGGCTCACAAACCCCCTAACATAATACGGTATCGCAGCGGCTTGACAAATCTTAATTCGGACATAACTTATTATATTTGAGAAAATTTCGGTGCTCTCAGCATGGTCTAATATGCCAACGATTTATTTTTATTATTATTAAAATTTAAATTTTATTTGAGTCGATGCAGCATGTTATAGTTCATATCATCCCACAAAATTTCGGTGGCCAATTTTCACTGATTTATTATATATGATAATAAAGTTTACTAACGCACTGATGTCAAGTTTAATAGGGAATTTTTTATCCACATTAGGGGTGTAAACGGAACCCGATAATCCGATATTCCGACCCGATACCGATAAAAATTATCGGTTTCGGAATCGGAAAATGATACCGATAGCTTATCGGAATCGGTATCGGATATTCCGATAAGTTATCAGAATCGGAATCGGAATCGAAAAAATAATCGGAATCGGTATCGGTATCGGTATTCCGATAAATTACCATAAACTCAAGGTAAAATTATGGTAAACATCTTACTTTATCGGAATTTCGGTTTCGGTAATGTTATCGGAATCGGAACGGAATCGGAATTAACTATTCTTATCGGAATCGGAATCGGATCGGAACCATATTTCGGTTATCGGAATCGGTATCGGAATCTGTGTTTCCGGTTCCGAAACCGACCCGTTTACAGCCCTAATCCACATCCTCAAAATTATGCATTTGTAGATGTACTCTTTACATTTGTGATTGTCATATATACCTCTCAAACTACTATATTATAGTTATATTTTCTCAAATTTTATATATTCATAAATAGATATGTTCCTCATGTTCATGATCTATCATAAATACCCATCAAAACTTCTAAAGACTATAATAAGGCTCTCGCAGTAACGCTTGTCTATCTTGGGAGACATGAGCTATAGTTTACTATGGCCGAAATGGTTAACCTACCCTCTGTTAGAATTTTTGGTGGAAAATGGAATTAACCTTCATACGGAGTTTAATCTAACTCAAAGCCGAATTCTGATTCCAAATTATCAAACTTGCATACTTGACAAAGATCTAAGATGGAAAAAAAAAACATATTTTATATTGGTGTACACGAAGCAAGGTTCGCCGTACCGATCGGATCGACCGTACCGTATTCTCTGTGGTACGGTACGTATCGAACCGTACCGTACCGTTGAGATACGGTGGAAAATTGACATGTTGTGTTGAAACTCATTCTGTACCTTGTAAACCCATTCAAATAATGTCCATTTGTGTTGAAATTTTAGCTATAAACTAATGTAATAGTTTTACAAATTATGGTGATTTTAGTTTAATTTTTAAAATTTATTTTACACTGGGTGAAAAATCACCCGGAAAATAGTTGCATCGGCTTAATATCGAAATCCGTACGTCAACAATTTCGGATATTTACATTTCTGATATCATCATATTTTTCTAAAAATTATGGTGTTCTCAAAATTTATTTTCGTTACAGTTTTTTGATGTCGCCTTGTCGGAGCGCGCACTTCTGAGTGTGGCATTGGGCTATCATTTATTAATGTTAATTAATCCTAGATATTAATAAAATTACTATAATTTGTATCATCTCTTAATTAGTTTATGTTTGAAATTTTATCTCAATTAGATATTAATTAGAACACTTAAGTGCAGACAGAGTTTGTCGCAGTACGACGAACTCTCTGCGCACGTACTTCAACGGGACGGTATTTGGTTTCGAAAATAAAGTCAAATATGAAGTCATCATAATTACTAGAAAAATGTACTGATTATAAAAATATAAATATCATGAGTTATTGATGCATAGATGTAGAGATTAGGTCGACTTAATGATTTTGAGACAGTTTTTACTTGACAAAAATTTAATTTAAAAAATTAAAATAAAATTATTAAAAATTTGTATCACATATTAATTAACTTATGTTTGAAATTTCATCTCAATTAGACACCATTAGATCCCTTAAATGTTGAGATTAAGTCGATTTACTAATTTTTGAGATAATTTTTACTTGATAAAAAAATAATTAAAAAATTAAAATAAAATTACTATAATTTGTATCATCTCTTAATTAACCTATGTTTAAATTTTTATCTTAATTGAACACCATTTACATCATTTTTATATACCTAATATAAAAAATTTATGAAAAAAAAAATTAACCCGGGTCACCCCATTGGGGTGACCCGACCGTGCCCGGGTGCCGCTGGCGCCCGGGCACGGTACGGTACGCCCGTGCCGCCCCGGTTTGGGCGGCACGGGCGAACCATGACACGAAGAGACTTGACAGTACTTTGACATTAAACTCCATGAGGAAGCATTTAATCAACCTCCAATAATATTGACTAAAGCACAAGTCAAAAACCCTTGTTAATGGAATTCAATCATTCAAAGTTTTTGAAAAAAGTATTATTTGCAGTGATAAATTCTCTTCCCTTTGAAGATTTTGGAGGGGGAACAAAACTACTTTGGAAGAAAAGAACTCATCAAATGAGCATGCATTTAAAGTTTCTCTTTTTTGTCTAAAATTTGACACAAATATGTATAGGACAAATTAGAAGTTAGGGTTATAAACGGATCTAAATAATATTCGGATCTGATTAATTAGATTATATGTTTAACAAATATTTGACGGAGCGAATTTCGGATACGAATATTATCTGGATAATAAACGAATGGAGCAAATACGAAAACGGATGATTCGCTCTGTTTAAGATCATCTTTGAAATGTAGTTATTTTTACCATTGGATCCTAAATATAATGATCCATATATAATATATAATATATAATACATCCGATGTTAATCTTTTGTTTAGAGAATATTTTTGACATTTGTACTTGTTAGATTTTTTTATTTTTTATGATTCTTAGATCACTTATTTTTTTATCAAACTTATATTTCTGAAGTGGATAATATTCGCATCCGCTCTGAATCTGAAAATCATTTGATTAAATTATATGCTTTGTATCTGAATTGTATTCGAAAAGGAAATAAATTATCCGATTAACTATGCAAATCGAAATCGAAAAATTCATATCCACTCCGTTTACAACCCTACTAGAAGCCACATCAATCTACACTTTAAAATCATTTGAAATAATCAAATGCTTAATTTTGGTGACTAGACTGGTCACCTTATCTGATCATTGGTTCTGACGTAGACATTTATCGCTTCTAACCCTGTGAAATAAAGATAATTAATTTCTTCTTCTTTCTCTTAATTTCTTTGATTAAGACAACCCTTCGGGTGCAAAGAACTCTCCTTTCTCAGCGATCAAAAGGAAAACTTTGAAACACGATCACCCACACATATGGTGATCACCATGACAAGCTATCAAGTATCAATGATGGGATTATGATATGGGGTGAAGAATATACTAATCTGCTCAATTATATATACATGTCTCCGAGCACCATCGTATGTTGCCATCGATCTCTGTCTGTCCTCCTCCTCCTTTTTGTTCTAATCTGATGTAGACACCCGTTCTCTCCTCCGCGCGCGGACTGCATTTTATGTTTGGGAAAGGGATGAGCCCATTGCTTCCATAATCAACACATGCACTACTATGCAATGTGATATGCCAAATAATTCAGGCCCGAACTATATCTATCTATATGATTGTTGGAGGATATATATCATTTGCTCAAACATGCATGCCACACCTTTTGTGGGTGCTCGTCGGCTTTTTTTCATGTGTGATAAGGAGATCAATGGCTACATCTTAAAGATAGTTGGGGAGTCCTTTTACAAACATTAATTTTATGGGTGTGTAATGTGGTTTTTGTGCAGTGTGTGGAATGCTTTTTACTTGGATTGGGTTGTATATCACTATCAGTGTACGGTTTTCCTTGGCTTGTGCATTGAGATGGATGGAGCAGTCTCTGGAGAGGGCCAACAAAGAAACTTGAAAGAAAAGACTGCTAGCTACTTGGTTGGGTTGGCTAGGGTCGGAGCCGATCGGTGATCTCACTGTCAATTCAAATCCTACCTAATCCGGCTTCTAATCAACTGTTCTGCAATACGAAGTAGATCTAATGAAATGATTTCTAAACCAATTCCCCCATAACGCACCTCAGCTTGATTCTACTTGAAAATACGTAGTCCAAATAATATACGGCATATTGTAAAGATAATTACATATATGCACTATGTACATGTATCCCTATAATCTTGCATGTATACTATATCGTCATAGATATTCCTATATTAAGTAATCTACATGGCGATATCAAGAACACAAGAGTATATAATACATAGGGTATATTTGAAAATATTTATGTTATTTATATTAAAATTAGACTTTATTACACAAGAAGGGCATTTGGTCTAGTGGTATGATTCTCGCTTAGGGTGCGAGAGGTCCCGAGTTCAATTCTCGGAATGCCCCTTGACGCAAGAAATTTTTTCCCTACCCTGCGACATGTTATTAAAAGATAAATTTTTTTAATATTAAACTTTATTTTCAATAAATTGGGGCCCATACTGTCAACTGGATAGTCAGAAGTCTGGATTCCCCCCATCTATAATGCATCCGTTTGGTTTGGGGATACGTCCTCGTGATGATGGCACCGTAGAAAGTTTACTAATCTAATCATACTTAGCCATGGTTGGCCATGCTATACTGGTATTATACCGCATCAAGTAAAATCCGATTAGATCATCCGATACAATGGATGTTATATATAAGATTTCAAAACTTGTTGAGCAGACGAGATTTTTTGGGTACTTTTATAAGTTCAGATCCATGTTTAACAGAGTTTTTGAGCAAATTTATGGGCTAAGTAGAAGTTTCTAGGTATTTCTATGTGAACTGCATACCATAGCTTCAATAGTGAGAGCAGATACACATCCAGACTTACTGAAAGTGTCAGCAAGAGGATGCTAAAGTGATGTATTTGACTGTCTGATCAGAATACGAATGGAGATTCATATGATCGGTAACAAACCATATTCTGACAAAAGAAATCTGTATAAAAATTCACCTGATAAGTGTTAACAGTTAAAGCACATAGATCAGTAAACAGCATACACAGCTAGGCAATGTACCAAAAGAAATCAGACAACAAGACAGATGGTGTCTCAAAACAAAAAAAGAATTCAGAACCTAAGCTTGGAAACAGGACAAGCTCATTTGGACATCAATCTGCTCACAAGCGTGCTCCTCCTCAGTCTGAGGCTCCCACTCCCAAAATTGAAAAGGAGAAACCTGGCGTAGTCGTAGACCATAACATATTCGTCACTGCTCTTCTCTTTTGTCATTTTCATTACCTGCTAGATGTTTCCACTTCTACCAATATGCTTAACTTAAACATAGAATTTCAGTTAACCACCTGTTGTTGTATCTTCCTTTTTTGAAGTCTTTTTCCTCTTCCTTTCATTCTGGGGTTCCTTTATTCTCAGTTCATGAGAGAAAGACTTCAACAAGCTTGCCAGGTGCTCGTTCCTGTGTGCTGCAGATAAACAATCAAGGGTTAAATCATTATGAATTTTAGTTCCGTTTCACTTCACTTTGGTATTGGGGAAAAACTCTTCCGAGCAAAACAAAAGTATCCCAGATGAGAAATGCTAGCTACCCGGGCGCCCGGGTAATCAACATGAGGTGGAATGGCCGAGCGGCCGACCTGATTAAATCTCAACCGAATAGACATACCAGAAAGTACTACATCTTCCATAGTAACCGATTTACGGCCAGCATGCTGAGCAAATAGCTCCAAGTCCTTTGCCAACTGCTCTGCTTTGCAAGGAAAATATATTACTCAGATTAATTGTGTAAGCTGGTTGTGCAGGAAAAAAAAAACTATGTAAAATAGTGAACAAACATCCAGTAGCAATTTCAGAAGACCAGCAGAATGAACACTTTGTAGAATAATTGTTTCATTGAACAGAAATGCCCCTGTACAAATAAGCACGTGGATATATACAGTATGAGTACAGGACCACCCCCCACAGTCACACACTGGGACAGAGACCGTCCGAGTATCACAAAATGTACTACAATTGCACTTCAGCCCTGCCAATACAGACGTTATTATGACCAAGTAACTTTAATTATCCCTGGTTAGCCTATACAGTCTACCCAAAGCAAAAAAATAACTTTTAACCATGGATTTATCCCCTCTTATCCCTCCTTATCACCCTTGCCAAAGTGGCCAATGTTGAAGTAGAATGCAACGCATTGAGGAAAAATAAGGCCTACAGAGATGTCTTGGAAAGGAACAGAAAACAATGGTTCCCGTCAAATGAATACCATCCATTCCTTGCAACAAAAGTGATTTATTTCGACTATAGGTCGGAGAAAATTACATCACCAGATCTTATACAGGGATTTAACGCTGTCAGTATGAACAAGCAGCTTTCAACAAATTATTCATACATACTGATCAAACCTTGCTCATTGATATAGCATAATAGCCATGAACATTTATAATAGATTAGCACAGAATGATATTTTAAGAAAGACAAACTCGGAGAGGGGTAAATTCGACTTCCTTCAGATCATGTTCTGTGCCACTCATTCGTCCTGAACAGCTGCCACCGATGCCTTTCTCCGCCAATCATTCGTCCTGACATTTATCAGCAACCACTGCTTATTGAAAACCTTTTCTAACTTCGCGTGAGGCGCCCTCAACAGACAATCCCAAATCAAGTATCCATCACCTTCTTGGACTTTTTATGTTATATTCCTAGATGGTACAATAAGTGTGACTTTACGACCTGTGCAATTATGCTATGAGAGAATGCCTCTTGCTCATTAGCAAGTTTTCCCACAGAAACAAAAGGATAAGCTAGAAGATCACGCTTTATATGTTAAGCACTTAGGAGTACACTACAGAAATAGTTGAGAAAATAATTGGTTCTTGTAATTATCCTTTTGGATTTCATAGCACTGGGTTCTGTGTGTCAGACATGAAGGACAAGTTCGTACATGGATTTGACACCTGAGTTTGGAGGTTCCAAGAGAAGAAAGAATGTGCCTTTTATCAGTATATAAACATATTGCTATAAATTTGGGAAGGATGAACCTGCACCTGGACGCCAGGATGTCTTACGTAATATGTGAACAGTGAGGAGCTAACAACAAACTAAAGGTTTGAACCTGGATCTTTTCAAAATGCTGATGAACTTGAAGTTGTTCTACTCTCCATCTATTGGTTTCTCCCTCTGAATTTAAATTCAGCGTAGCAGAAGAGACATTCTACTGCATTTAGTACATCAGCTTGAGTACAGTGATGAACAGACTGACCCCATGTCCAAATCCAGAAACTAACAGGTCATAACACTCGCAATCAAGCCCGGTTTTCCCGTCTGCTTCCATTTAAAGGCCAAACAAAGGCGCGATCTAGATCAAATCTGCGTTAAATTTTCGTACCTGAAAACTTGAAAGCGAGGTCGGCAATGCACGCCACGACAGGCTGGGAGATCCCCATGCCTTGCTTCTTCGCTGTTTCAGGACAGGGAGCATGAGGTAGATGGAGGAGAAGAAAGAAGGGGGGAAATCACGCATCACACACACACGGAAAAAAGGTGCGAGGGGTCGTCACCTTCGGCCTCGGCGATGGAGATGGCGGATAAGCGGAAGTGATCCCTGAGGAGCTCCGTCCTCTCCTCTGCCTCCTCGTCCTTCCCCTCTAGATCGCCCTCCTCCGCTCCCTCCATCGCCGTCGGCTCCCTCTCGCCTGCTTGCTTTTCTAGTTTCTGCACGCCCGTCGCCGGGTTTTGATTCTTCTGGCGCGAGCCCTCTCTCGAATGGACCTGTAGCGGATACGGAGCGGATAGGTGATATCCGAATTAGTATCCGATTATAGTCGCCCGGATATCCGAATCCGATATATTTTATTAGGATGTTTTTTTGTCACTATTCAATTTTTGAATTCGACGGATATCATACGGATTTAGATATATCCCACTATTCGATTAGTATAAAAAACATGTTTTTTTGTTTTAAAATATATACATATATATGATGAACAAAAAAAGTATAACAAATATAAAATATGAGTATTGGCTAATAAATAAGAGACAACCTAAAGTGATAATAAAAAGAATACCAAATATATATATTTATATTAGGTCTGATAATATCCGAAGGGATATCACAATATCGGAATTCATACTCAATTAATAATCAAATATTTGATTAAATTATCCATCAAATATTTTATTAGGATAAATATTCAACTGAATGGATATCAAATAAAGTTGCATCTACATGATATCAAATAATTTCACATCAGTATAATATCAAATAAACTTACATATGTGTATGTGTACCACTTATTGCATTGCAGATATTTTATTCATAGGCCGTATTTGTGGACCAAGTTAGTGGTTGTCTTGTGTGACAGGTTAATCAATGGGTGGAGCTATGTAATAGATTTGGCATTACGAGACTAAAGGAGAAGAGAGAGAGAGATAAAGAGATGCACATGGCAGCTAAGGGAGCTCGAAGTGATTGAGAGGAGTCCAACAAGGGAGAAAAAAAGAGAGATAGATGATTGAAGGAGAGGGGGGTGCAATGAGAGGAAGGAGTGGAAGAAGTGGGTACAATGATGGTTGGATTTGTAGTGGCAAAGAGAGACAAAGCGGTGACGATGGGGGGTAGATGAAGAGGCACAGTGGAATGCGGGGATAGCCGACGAGGGCAATGACAAGGTGACAACTTCCTGTGGCTGCTACAGTCATGACGATGATTGAAGGAGAAATAAGGGCACAGTAGGGCTATCAATGGATCAAGCCGACTCGCGGGCCTATCTTGATATTGGGTCGGGCCGCCACTCGTCTTTAAGCTCGTAGACTTTTGGGCAGGCTTAAAAATGTAGCTTATTGAAAATTTGGGCCAAGCTACTTAAAACCTCAGCATGTTGAAAATTTGGGCCAATATATATAAACACTTATATTTTGAAATTCTAATGGAAGTAATGAGTTGGTTTTATTTTTACGAGTTTGAATGGAATTAATGATTTTGAATGTAAACATAGATAATGTTAGATTGCGAGGTTTATACTATGCATATATTTTTTAACAATATTAATATTTGATTAAAAATTATTAATTTTTCAGACTATCTTAAGGCGAGGTCGAACTTTATAATTTGGTAGATTAGTCGGATCTAACCCGATGCCACTCAAGATTGGACTAGGCTTGAGCTTAGAAAGGTTGGTGTCGGGTTTACACCCCTAGATATAAAGCCTCATGATACCCTGAAGCACATGATATCGGTCCTTATAAAATATCTGTAACTTTGGCCCAAAAGATATTAAACACTTTAAAATAATATAGGTCCAAATAACCAAAGGTGGTCCAACATGCTCCTATGTCAATGAGTTTCCTCATTGTTTACTAAAATGCCCATTTAGAGTGGTGTTTATCAAATCAATGTGTAATCATGAGGACTTGTAAACAATTTTCTGGATTCGAGGGCTAATGAGTACATGTAAAATATTGCAAAAAATGAAACTAAAAGATCCCCTTTTAATCAAGGTTGGTCATACCGTTGTGTGCCACAGCGGTACGACTGATCCGGTGCATGCCAAGGCATTCGCGAGCCTTGCACCGTCGAGTCACCGGGGTCGAAGCGACCCGCGACGGTACGAGCCGAACTGGAACAACTCGGGCAAGTCTGTAACGTAGTGCGTTTTTCGGATCTTCGCGGATCGTGGATTAGTGGTAGTTCGGATCTGTGTTTATTGATTTTGGTGTGGTGCTCATGGCCAATATGGGGTCATTGGGCTTTGGTTGTGGTTTCCGCGCGTTGTGTGGAGCTTAGTGGGCCGGCAGGTTAGGCCCGTAGTGCCTGTTAGTTCACTGAGTGTGAACGCGACGGTGGTGTAGGCCGCGTTCTGAACGCGTCAGTAGCGGGGGTCACGTTCAGGTTGCCGCTGTTTGGAGTCGACGCCTGCAAGCGCGCCGCGTGTCGTGCACGGGGCGGGGCTGCTGACGTCTGGAGTGGTAAGGCGACGCCTGAAGCTGTCGCGATCAGGTCGCGACAGTTAGGTGTGTCGCGTTAGTAACCGCTGTGTGGTTTTTAAAAAGGTTTGGCCGAACAGAGCTTTTGCAAGCTCTGCTCGACCCAGGGAAGGAGCTGTTGCGGCTCTGTTGGGTGTTTTGGCGTTTTGGCGAGGTTCTCGACGCGCTCTCGACGCGAGGACATCGCGAGGAGTGGGGGAAACACCGCGCCATGCTTGGATTGCGTGTTCTTCGTGAAGGTAGGGAGATTCCACCATCTTTGATTACGTGGATAGCATGTGATGCGTATTCGATAGGTTTAATGCTTTATGAACAATAGATAGCATGCTAGGTTATTCATTAAAGCATGAAAATCGGAAATTAAATGTGGTTTGCATGGAAATCCGAAGATGGTTCTCAGATTAGGTTTTTGCCTGAGAAGGCGGCGGTTTCTGCTGTCGCGACCAGGTCGCGACAGGACGACCCGTCGCGACAGGATTTCTTGTCGCGCCATATCGTAGCGTCGCGATCAGAAGGCGGTCATGGCCTCTGTCGCGATAGCAGCCAGTGAGCGTGGTTAGTGGTGTTTTGGTTATTCGATTATTGTTTTATTATTGTGCATGGCAATGCTAATGATGCCTTGGCACTTGTAGCGCTCAGTGAGCGTGGTTAGTGTGTCGTTTGTGAGTGGTTTAAGTGTTAAGGGTGGAGCTCACGAAGTGAGCATGCTTTTACGTGATGTTTATATAGTTTGAGTGTTGTGTATGAGTATGCATGGCTAGTGGTCGATATTGTGATTATTGTAGTATAGCTGATATAGCTAGTATGAGGTGACCGGGCAGTGAAGGTTCACATATGAACCTAGCCCTAGTCTAATATGGTCTTTTAAGGAGTATTATAATGATATACATGTTAAGTAATGTGTATTGTCGTAGAGGTCACAAGGTGACCAATGACAGGCAAGGTTACGTGTATTGTTATGATATACGTAAGTATTAGTGTAAGATGGTTTGGAGGTCACATTGTGACCAATGATAAGCCAATTGTGGTTGACTATCGGGATCTATGTGTATGCTTGTGTAGGATAGCTTGTGAGTCATGGAATGACCAGGTCAAGCTAGTCCTTACGTTTGTATTGTGGTTTGTAATAAAGAATATATGAGTATGTATATCGTGGTTTGTGTATTGCTGAGTTTGGTGGTCCGGCGCCTATTCCAGAATGCCTCTTCAGTTGGGAGCCCCAGGTTTTGTGTGAGCCAGGCACCTGAGTGTGCTCGGGGCTTGTCCCGGTGCAGTGGTACCGTCGAGGTCTTGTCGTCTTCCTGGACACCCTCACTCTCGGGGAGAGTTGTCGTCCGGCTGAGGGAAAGACAGCAGTGGGACAATGACTTGTGAGAGTTTGTGTTTAGTCACTTGTAGCGCGCTCGTAGCTGGAGGTTACGGACACCAGTAGATGTACTGGTCCCCAGCTAGTCCTGTTTACCAGTGCCTCACTTTAGAGAGCTCGGGCCAGAGTCTCTAAAGATGCCAGGCATGGACTTGCAGGGTGTGTGACCTGTAGGTTGCGGTGGTTTGGTTGGACTCCACAGTTCTTTGGCTTTACTTGTGTTGTGGAGCTGCAGTTGGACTTTACGTCCGTAACTGCGAGACTGAGAGGTTGTTCTTGTGTTGTGTTGTTCGGGTTGGATACTGGCGTCATGAATCAGTAGTCTATCCCGTGTGTTGGCGTCGTGCTTTCCGGCTCGTGCTTTGCTATTGGCTATAGCGTGCCTTAGTTGTGGTTTCACCGGTTGTTGTGTGCCATGGTGTTGGCACAGTTGTAGTTGTGGTTGGTGAGTGGTAACTCACTAATTGTGGTTTGACTAGTTGTGGTGTGCCCTAGTGGTGGCACAATTGTGTTTGTGTTTCAGTGGTGGTACCTCGTGGTGGTAGGTACTTGTACCCTTTGTGGGTGTTGGTTTCTTATGGTACCTTGTGTACCAGTCTTTTCAGGTGTTGAGGTGGAGCTGTGCTCCGTGGGGGTCGTGTGGTAAGACCTTCCACTTGTTGTGTTTTACCCCTTTATGGGTAAGCTTCCGATTATGGTTTAGTATGTGATGGATTGGCACCGTGGTAGCCAGTCCTGTTATTTAGGTGTGATATTAGATACATCGTGGTTTAAGGGTATAAATGATTAGCTCTTGGTTAGCAATCCTATTACCCATATGTGCTGGAGGCTTGCCAGTGAAGCTTGTAGCTTAGGCAATGCTTTGCCTGTGTGGCTTACAGCTTAGGCGACCAGTTGTTGTCGTGATGTGCCTGTGAGGCTTGTGGCCTAGGCTTTTTAGTTATTAAGTGGACTAATGGTGATGTTGTCTCTTCGTCTTTCCGAGATTTGCAGCAACTGAGTTAATTATGTTTAGTAACTGTTAATTATGCTTTGTTGTGAGCATGATATGGTTTGACTTCCGGTGTTGCCAGTGAGACCTGTTGGGGTTGAGGTTCTCTTGCGTTGAGTGTGGTTTTGAGTGGTTCCCTACTGAGCCAGTGACTTGTTGAGGCTCACTCCCTTACAGTTCTTTTCAGGATTTACCGTTGGTGTCGCTTGAGGAGGTGCTGTGACAGACTTGTACCACCAGCAGTAGTGTTAGTAGAGTTGTGCGAGCTTGTGCTCCCACGGGGTATGCCCCAGGTAGTTGTACTCTTTTTAATTTGGACATGTAATAATGTAATGGGACAGATGTAAATTATTTATGCAGGTATGAGCACATATCCTTTCTTGTGTCTCTTACTGTTGTGGTTTGTCTTTTATATTCTTCATGGACACGTGTACGAGCTATCCCTTGCGAGACTTCGGTCCGTTCGCGGGAGACGGATCTGGATATGGACCCTTATTGGGTATAGATATCCAGGGCCGTTACAAAGTCGATCTAGATCTAGACCCGACTCGGCCAAACCCACAGTGGTCCGATCAGATCCCCCATAAGTTGGCCCCTTCCCTTTCCCTTCCCCCATTTCCCCTCCCACCCGACGCCCCCAGCAGCTTAGCTCCAAGTAAGGCTTCTTCCACCCTTTCTCTTTCTTCTTCCTCTCTTATATTTTACTTTCTATTTTCAATTTTTTTAGTTTTGGAGTCATTTTTCTTGCATAGTTTTATGGGGATCTCCATCTTTTTCTTCTTTAACACCTTGGCTTAGGGTGATTTTGGACTTCTTTAAACTTCTTCAAGGTAAGAGAGATCATCCTAGATCTAGTATGATTTCTTTTATTTGAGAGATTTATAGCAAGATCTTCTCCCCTACATTCATTATAAGTGGATATAAAACATTTGCAACAACTAAGTATTTAGATCCATTGCATTTTACACTAGATATAGATTTATGTTGAATAAATCTGAATTTAAATAATTATTTTTATTTTTATTTATGAAATCATAAAATTTGTATGATGTTGTAGAAACCTTCTAGGAGTATAAAAGTATCATTTTCATGCATAAGATTGCATTATTGTTATTTGATACTATGTAACTAGTAAATATGTTATTTTAGTTAATAATAATAATTGGGTAAATTAATTAGGAGTCTCTAACAGATATTTGATTTATTTTCTAGTCCCTGACAAAGCTTTAACTCATTACAGTAAGTGTTATCTTTGGTTATAGTACACGTTAAATCATGTTGCAGTAAGGACATCCCTATTATAGTTAAGGACTTCCAATTAATTTTCTTATAATAATTTGAAGATATAACACAAATAGGTATATAATGAAAGTCCCTACAATGACATTG
The DNA here is from genome assembly GCA_014218235.1 of Colocasia esculenta. NCBI lineage: Eukaryota > Viridiplantae > Streptophyta > Magnoliopsida > Alismatales > Araceae > Colocasia > Colocasia esculenta. Next base: position 25,046,452 of record CM024763.1, on the reverse strand, counting down.
CCTTTCAAGTTACTATCAATGGCATTGCATGAACATTTTTTATTCAAATTCTATGTTGAAAATGATGTGATTTTGATAATAAATATGAGTTGGTTACAATGATATGATGTCATTTAAATGATATGTCATTATAGATGCCTCATCGACCTCGTCATAGTGATGATGTTGGGTGGCAAAACATGAGGATGTTGGAGGGCAATAGACATTAGTTCCAATGCAACTATTGTACAATGCATTTTTCAAGGTGGAGGTGTATCCCGATTGAAGCAGCATTTGGTCGGAGAGATAAAGATGCAGACTATCATGAGGTCATTAATTGTCCAAGTGTCTCACATGAAATTAAAATTAGGATGGCCATGATCTTGAGATAACTTACATCAAACAAGAGGGCACAAAGTCAGGCTAGCACGAGAGGTGACCAAGAAGGATTTGAAGATGATGAACAAATCCACTCCCAAGCACCTAATATCCATGTTATGGTACGAGACCCCTATGAGAAGGACTTTCAGTGGGCTCTATGCAAGAGTATGGTCGAAGCACAAGTCAATGGTGATTTAGAACCACCACTCTGTGATGAATTATAGGGGCATCCAGAACCACTTCCGGATTGCAAAATTTGAACTGTTATTACACGGATCCACCGCGATGCTCATCCTCCTCCCAGCCACAAAGGAAGAAGAACAGTGGTGCAGATGTACAGGAGATTGGTCCTTATGTATTGGATAGGGAGTATGGCAACCAAACTAGAATTCAAGACTCACTCCAAAGAAAAAAGGGCCAAGATGGCATCTAAGAAGGGCTATTTCAAATTTTTGGCAACACACTGGGTTAGCCTTTAATGTTGCGAACAGTCCTTATTATAGAATAATGGTACAAGAGGCACAACATCTTGGAAGACATGCGAAGCCTCCTACTGCAAAGGAGATTGTTGGTGTATATTTAGATGAGGAGGTGGAAGAGTTGAAAACTTACATTGTCTCTTTCAAGAAAAAAAATGGCAGAAGTATGGTGTCACACTTATGTGTGATGGATGGTCAAGTATTACCAAAAGCAACATTATCAACTTCCTCGTGTACTACGATTGTCAAGTCTTTTACCATAAGTTTGTGGATGCTTCAAGAAAAAAATCATAATCATCAGTACTGTCACGTCCCGTCATTTAATATATCTATAAATGCTGGAACATGAGCGAACGAGAAATCAAGAGTAAAATTGAACTAATTGAACAGTAAATTTGCTCAGAGGCTTCACTAAATAAAAATTATTATTCACCATTCAATAGGTGTTACATGGTTCTTGATTTACATTGTAAAAATAAAATGCCACCATGGTTGGTCTCTCCACACACAAGTCCCGCCTTGTAAAATTGTAGATTACCTGAAAAAGTGGAATTTGATGAGCTAACTAGCCCAGTAGAATTCAATTCCTTGAAATAGAAATGATTCAAACGTATAATCTCAAGATAAGATCATATGTATAGCTAGCACTGAGTGTTCAAGAAATTGGACAAATGGGCCAAATTGATATCACGTATTGAACAAGAATAGTTTAGAAGAAAAATCAATAACTCAAGATGATACTTGAATTCAGAGTTAGACACATTTTCACACACACAAGCATGATATGATGACTAATCAAACACGAACTGATGCATGCCAACATCCACAAATTCTCACTGCCCTCGCGTGGCCACTGACGAATTCGAGCGCTCCCCCCCAAGACTGAACCAGCCCTTTATTTGTCAGGCATATTTCTCGAACGAAAGGTCAATTATGTTCGGAACTTTGAAGTGATGATTCATGGTAAAAAAAAAAGAAGCTTGACTGGTTTAGTAGGTGTTTAAGTGGTAGAAACATCCATGAATGAGTGAGTATTTAGTTAGAACAATTGGGTGTAGTTCTGATCAAGAAATGAGTCAAGATAGGTGTTGATTTCCAAGTCTAGTTGTGCCTGTCGACAGCCAGGGTGTTGCTGTCGACAGGTAGGGCTTTCCCAGAAGCTGAAATCTCAGCCTGGCAGTGGCTGTCGACAGCCAAGGGGGTGTCTGTCGACAGCCCCTGTCATATTTGGTTTTCTAGGTTCTGGCAAGGTGGCCCTGTCGACAGCTAGAAGCAGGGTTGTCGATAGGTGCTATGTAGACTTTCAAAATTTGATTAAAACCTACTAGAAATTGGGCTACCAAGCTCTTCCATCATTCCTAACATGATTAGGACTTTAACAAGTATAATCTCAACTTCAAAAATCAAACCAACGTTACGAGGAAGTGAAAGAAAGAACATGGAACATGGTACACATGAATGACCAAAAGAGAAGACAAACTCAAGGGAAAAATTACTGGAATAGCAATTCCATAGAACTCTCTTTTCTTCTTCCATCAATCATTTATCAAGGTACACTCACTTGAGACTTTCATGATCTCTCAACAAATCAACTCTAAGAAGGTAGAAAGAACTGTCATAGCTCAATCCACACTACACAGTAGGATCAACATGATTTCAGGTTTAAACAAGTTATGATGGAAGAGAAGTGATGTATGTAAGACCCTCGAATTTCCGTCGTATTTTTCATATTTATGTGTGTATATTGTGTTGAGTATGTATGTACGTATTTTACGTGGATATTAAAATAGTATAAATACGTGTACATGTGTTTATATTAAACGTAAATAATGTATGTATTGCATGATGATAGTGTGAATATAATACCATGTACATATTGCATGTATAGAAGCTTGGTATGCATGGTTTTCTGCATAAATTAGGGTTCTGGCCGAAGACCCTATTGGCGTCAACCCCTAGCCGCTGAGGTGGTGTCAGCGTCCAGCCCTGGACGCCAACACTCACTCCGGCGTCCAGCGATATGGACGTCAACTTCTCTGGCCTGCATGCGCAGCAGAGCTGCTATCTTCTGAAACAAGGTATGGCAACCATTGGGGGATGTCCCCCAATGGCTCTGAGGGTGTCCCATCACCTTAGTGAGTGGGGGAAAGACCCTCTTTAGGTCTGAACCCGAATTGGCTCACCCCATTCTTCCCCTTCACCCTTGCAAGAGGAGAGAGGTGAGAAAGAAAAAAAACCTAGAGCTATCTGTGAGAAAAACCCAGTTTGAACCCCTAAAATCCGACCCCTTGAAGCTGGTTTTGGAGATCTTCTGCATCAAGGAGGGAGCTGAAGCAAAGGGGAAGGCTTCCCCATCATCCCCTCGGCGTGGAGATCAACCAGGAGCTCGGAGGAAGGCGATCTTGGAGGTGCTTCTGCAACTTCTTGGAACTGCCCAAGGAGGTCTTCTTCGAGCTATAAATTTCTTGGAGGATTTTTAGAGAGGCAAGTGACCTATCTATGGTATCCCCGTATGAGTCTAGGAGGTTTTTATAATTTTTATGGAATTTCCCTCGAGTCCTAGACCCTCCATTTCACCCAATTTTCAGAGCTCGGGTCTGTGTTTCTGCACAGACCTGAGTAAACGGCAAGGTCCCTGGACGCCTGTGATGATCTTGGCGTCCATCGACCCTGCCGCTGACTCTGAGTCAGCGGCCAGAGACCGCCGTCTAGTTCTTCAGGACAGAACAGTGAGCTGTCCTGTCCTCTTATACGTTAATTTCATTATGATTTCCGTGATGAGGATATATGGTATTCCTATAAGCTATGTATTTTGTGCATTGTGGTTGTGAATGGATGTGGTGTGTTGGTGAATGTGGAAAAATTGGTGTCTTTAAACTTGTGGGCATAACTTGTAGATAATTCTTGCAAATTAATGTTCCATGATTAGGATTAGTTAAATGTCTTGTTTTCAGTCTATTCATGAAATATTGTGGGACGTGTATGTATGTTCTGAATTTTTGTAATTCATGCATACTTGTGGAATTGCTAGAAAGTTCGATTCGGTAAAATGAAAGCATGAAAGAAATGGTTGTGGTAACGGATTTATAGATGTATGAATTAGGATGATGTTGTATTCTGAAATCATGCATTTGTGTTTTCTGTGCAAAACAGTAAGTGGGTGAATTTCAAATGTGTTAGACCCATGTTAGTATAAGTTGTGAATAATATGCTAATTAGGTGTTTGATTTTCTGTAAATCCTATTTAGCTCAGAAAAATCTGAAAAATTGAGGGTATGATTTTGAACCTGAAAACAGCATGTGGTTAAAATTTCAGGTTATTTGGAACAGTAAATAAAAAGTTATGTGTTTTCATGTGAATTGTGAATAATTCGTACATATGATCGTAATGTGATTTTATTTTGTTTAAAACAGCATGATGGGTGTGTTTACTATGTGTTAAATCTTGAAAACTCTCTGTAGTACCATGTTAGGAAAACAGAGATGTTCATGTGAGTAAGAAGTGTGAATGAAATGAAGAGTGCCAAGTGTAAAACCATGTGTAAAACGTTAAATGTGTAAAAGTGTAAACTGTACCAATGTGATACTGCTTCCGAGAAGGCAGTGGAGCTGTATCAGGAAAAAGTCCCCCTGAGAAAGTTCATTGTGTTAAGTGACCCTAAGGGCATTAGGGGGAAATCCTGGAGGTGGACAAGTACCACTGGTTAGGGTGGAGACTTGTTCTCCCGGTCTGCGCAGTCCAAGAGTCACCATTTCATTGCCTAGATGGTGTCTATGTGTTATGTGATGTGAATGTGTCCTTCTTTGGTGGTTTGGACTATGTGTCACGGCACTAAAATATGTGTAAAGTGTAATGTGTAAAGTGTATGTGACCATGTGTAAATGTGTAAGTGACATGTGAATGTGTATGTGTAAAGTGTAACCATGTGAAAAGAGGAAATTGTGAAAAAGGAAAATGTGAAAATCTAGATGTGCAATGTGTTATTGAAACCATGTGAATTCAGAAAATGCATGTCATCCTTCTTGTGTTTATGTGTGCAAAGTGTTTAGAACCCATGATAGGGACAACAAATGAATATGTGTGCAAGATGGCATGATGGATTGTTCATAGATTATGTTTTAAGCAATGTTGTAGCTCTCATGTGTTGAATTATAGCATTTGGACCATGTGAAATCAGCAACCTAAAGTATGTTAAAAAGTTATGTATGTACTTAAGAACATGTAGAATCCATGCTAATTATGTTCTCCGTTTATGTATGTAAGTTGTCCATGTTGATAACTCTCATGTTTGGTTCTTGATAAGGTTAAAGTTCATAAGTGAATGGATTAGAGACCATGTGATAGGTGAATGTTATAATTTTTTTTTGAAATCTGAAAGCATGCGTTATGTAATAAGTTGTAGAACCTTCATGATAGGTTGAAAACTTAAATGGACTAGCATGCTATGTGTTGCTAATGGTATGTGCTTGTAGAAACCACTAGGACTTGTACGTGTATATCATGTATAGTGTTACTTGCTGAGTCCCTGGACTCACTCCTTGCTTCGGCGTACAGGTGTAGTTGGTGACACGACACCGTTGGAGGAGACGGTGGAGACGGACTCCGAGCGCGGAGACTAGTTACTTGGAGCTTCTTTGTGATTGTGTAATTCGTCGTATGTACTTGAACATTGTATTAGGATTATCATGAAAAGAATGTAATATGTGGACATTTGTATTTCTATTTCAGCAAATTAAATCATGTGAATTTTAGTTCCTTTTTGCAAATTGTAAACTGTATGTATGTTTAATGTGGATAATGAATGATTGGAGATAGTTCTCTTTTACTTCCGCTACTCTGTTATTTATATTCGCGTGTATCTCAGCTGTTTGTATCGTTGGGTAAATGTCCCACTGTGAGGACTCTCGCTATATCGACGTGGGTCGGTATGACCGTACCAGTATAATGAGGGCCGTCACAATGTATGACCCACCATGACCAAACACTAATTTAAACACGATGAAAGGTTCAATTATTATCATGAAACTACTTTCCGAATATGGAAAATAGCATACACATGGTAAAAGATTACCTCAAACTATTGATTCAAGTTGAGAAGTAGGAAGAAGAAGGGATAGGAAGTAAATCCTACAGACACACAACTAAAACATGATTATAAGGGATGGATACACTGTTTCAAAAGAGAATTCACAAGTTTTAAGCAAGTAAATAGGTGATCATGACCTCTTTAACAAGGTGGGAGTCAAAGATTTAGAAAAGAGTGAGAAAGGAAAATAATCCTACCTAACTAACAGGATAAAACTTCACTTGATCTTGACAAATGAATCCATACCCAGCAAGAGAAGAGTTCCCACAGAATTGTAGCAACAGTTACTTCAAGGTGGAAGTAGCAAAGTATTCCCACAACAGCAACTCCGGCAGCAAGGAGTATGCACAACAACAGTAACAGTAGAAGAAGAAAGTAGCTCCACCGGCAATAGCCCAACCGCAACAGCAAGAGCACAAGCAAAAGAGAAACCAGAGCAAGGAGTAGCAGAGGTGGAAGAGAGAAGGATTGGAACATCGGCTGGTGAAGGGCTTTTATAAGCTCCCAAGTGCCCCATGCACCAAGGCACGTTGGCCGCCCAGGTGTTGCGATAACACTATTTTGATTCCTATAGCAACACGTCTCACATGCAAGCTTTTCAAAGCTTACACCTATGGTGCAAACGTGTAGGCCTCACACCCAGGTAAGGTGGCTCACACAGCCCCTAACACGTAGGCAAATAAAATTACCCAAAAAAATGACCACCGTAAATGGCCCATAATTCGGCTGGCCCAATAATCACTATATAAATGTGTTCAAACGAGGTCTGTTTGTTTTAAAATTTTAACCATAGACTAATGTGATGGTTTTACAAATTATGGTGATTTTAGTTTGATTTTTAGAATTTATTTTACACTGAGTAAAAAATCGCTCGGAAAATAGTTACGTCGGCTTAATATCAAAATCTGTACGTCAACAAATCTAGATATTTACATTTCTGATATCATCAAAATTTTCTGGAAATTATGGTGTTCTCATATTTTTTTTCGTTATAGTTTTTCGGTGTCGCCATGTCGAAGTGAGCACCTCTACGTACGACACTGGGATAACATTTATTAATGCTAATTAATCTCAAATATTAATTATTTAAATCTCATAATAATAACCAAGTCTAATAATCATATTATTCATATTTTCTAATGAATAAATTTTTTTGGGGTGTTACTCTCTCCCCTACTAAGAAAAGAGTTTGGTCCTCTAAACTCCTTGACTAGTTTGGATGGATCATAAAGATGTAAGTTTTCAGTCTTTTAAATTTTACTTAATCCAGATTAGTCTCATCAATCCTGTCATGATTATTATGTCATACAATGTTTACACTCTCTATATAATTTATTATCATAACATCATCAGTTAATGGAAATCTAAATATTAGCATCTTTAGATATTAAGGAACCATATTGTGATCATAGGTTCAATTAGATACAACCTTCACTATGTTCTTTATCTCTGGCAGTAGTATATTATACACAAAGTCTCCTCTATTAAGAAATAACTTTACTCCTTAGAGACTTATGTAAATACATATTCCCTTGGGAAGGGTAATAAAGTATGATAAGAATGATGAGTATTATCAATATAACGATAAACAACAAAGATTTTATCTAACTTAACTCATAAAGTTTCTAGTTATTTGATACATTAACCTCCATAATTAAATGATGTCTTTTATACTATAAGGAAGTTCATATAATTAAAAGGTATGTTAAGTATGTTGACCCTGATTACTTCTTAGGTTGACACTACATGGAGATCAAGTTAACACTAGTTAAATTTCTAATTAATGCTTAGAGAAAGATATGGCTTGAGGTTAACTCCAAATGAAGATTAAGTTGACTCTACCATTATGTGAGGTTGACACTAGGATATTACAAGATCAACTCTACGTGATGGATAGTTAGTCAAAACTGCTATTCCTGAGTGTGGTCGACTCTAGAAGACATGGAGTTGACTCTACTGATACTTTTCCTACTGATTCTAAGTCCAATTGTTTGTGTGCGTTGACACGCCATGCTGTTTATTAATTAAAACAAAATTTTAGGATTTAACTCAACTAGGAGATATTTATCCTTCTATCACAATCGGAATAAGAATTTGATAAGTTCAAGTCTATAGAGGATGTAATTGGAAGTTCAAGAATCATCTTACTAAGTCCAGATTATAGTGAAAAGTATTTGCATATCCCTACATTTTTTCAAAAATCTCCCTAGTTGGATTTTTCTTACTTCTCTTCTTCACTAATTTGTTTGGTTGTCTACTCTAATAGAAGTAAACAGATTCAATCTTACACTGTGTATATAAGGTTTGTGAGATTTAAAACAATCTTAAAATTTTGAGTCATCAATTGTGTGAGTGTTCCACACATTTGAGTTATTAAAGAGTCTTACTTGGTTTAGTGTAAATGATGATTCAATAATTCATCTCAGTGGTATAATAATTTATAATCTAAAAAAATTGGAAAGTTAACAGAAGAATACATCACGAGGATAGTCATGAAATCTATATGATTGATTGAACCATTCATTTACTAATTCTTATTTAGAGTTGGAGATAATAACATATCAATGCAAAAGTCATATTGATGTAAATTAAGGGATGAGCAGGTTTGACTTTTCCTTTAGTAGGAGAGGGCTCCCTTAGAGAAGTCATATGTGTGTTTATCATTTTTCACCGGACCTTGGATTCTTAGCATTCTACTAGGTTTATTTGAATTATGAAATTTTTAGGTAGGCCAAATTGTGAGAAATTAGAAAGACGCTATTTTGATGGAATCGCAAAAATTACGTTTTTCTTCTTCGGTGGGAGAGTTGACTTTTTATTGGTAAGAGATATGATTTTTTTGATATTTTTATTGGATTCAAATGGGGGGTACTTCCTTATTTATATGTAATATCTTAAGTAAATGTTATAATCAAATTATAACATTTACTTAAATGATATGGAATGTAAATAAGATATGAGTTTCAATTCTACAGGGTGCCTTCTGACTGAGCCTTCTGATACTTCTGAATGAAGAAGGACCAGTTCATCACAAACCGGTGTCTGTCGACAGCTAGGAAGTGGCTGTCGACAGCTACTGTCCTCCTAGAACTAATTTCTGGCGTCTGACACTATCTGTCGACAGACCAGAGTCGGCTGTCGATAGGCGATAAACATCTGTCGACAAGTGAAAGTCATCTGTTGACAGCTACTGTCAGTTCTGTATTTCTTAGTTCTGGAAGCATGATACCTATCGACAGATAAGTGCTGGCTGTCGACAGGTGAAGTCTAAGCTTCCAGGAATGTGGTAAAACTACCACAAAAAATTCTACCAAGTGTTTCTATGAATCCCTACATAAGTGACAACATCAAAAGGTCTTGCTCCCAGTTCTAAACACCATATTTTATGAGGAAGACAATTAGGACAATAGAGATATACTATGGTATGGAAATCTAAAAGCAAGATGATAACTAGAAGTGCAACACTTCCTAACAACCTTTTCTTGCTTCTAATAGGATAAGTTTCATAATATGCTTGGATCATAGCACAAATTATAACTAAAACATGATTACAAGGAATAGAACAACTCTTCTATAGTTGTTTCAAGTATGTGTACATGGTAAACACTTTAATCATGAAGTTCTTGAGTAGGAATAAGAAGCAAGAATAGAAGAAGGAAACCAAAGGAAGGTGAGTTCTAAAGAACATGAAACGATTAGTACATATGGGTTATACAAATGGAGAACCCACAAGCATGAAATTATGAAAGTGAAGATGAATCGCAGGAAGGAAACTATCTCTAGATATTCCAATCATACTCAATACAATCTATATCCGACTTTTACCTATCTAGCTTAACCTCAGGCTTTCTACTCATCCTCACAGGTCACTACAGGATGTTGAAGACCAATAACTATTTGAATCCTCAACCAATGCTCTGATACCATTCTGTCACGTTCTGTCATTTAATATATCTATAAATGTCGGAACATGAGCGAACGAGAAATCAAGAGTAAAATTGAACTAATTGAACAATAAATTTGCTCAGAGGCTTCACTAAATAAAAATTATTATTCACCATTCAATAGGTGTTACATGGTTCTTGATTTACATTGTAAAAATAAAATGCCACCATGGTTGGTCTCTCCACACACAAGTCCCGCCTTGTAAAATTGTAGATTACCTAAAAAAGTGGAATTTGATGAGCTAACTAGCCCAGTAGAATTCAATTCCTTGAAATAGAAAGGATTCAAACGTATAATCTCAAGATAAGATCATATGTATAGCTAGCACTGAGTGTTCAAGAAATTGGACAAATGAGCCAAATTGATATCACGTATTGAACAAGAATAGTTTAGAAGAAAAAACAATAACTCAGGATGATACTTGAATTCAGAGTTAGACACATTTTCACACACACAAGCATGATATGATGACTAATCAAACACGAACTGATGTATGCCAACATCCACAAATTCTCATCGCCCCCGCGCGGCCACTGACGAATTTGGGCGCTCCCCCAGGACTGAACCAGCCCTTCATTTGCCAGGCATATTTCTCGAACGAGTCCAAAGGCTCACAACTTGTCATCATCACACACTCATCCTTATAATGAATCAAGGACACACAAGGCTTCACTCATGGTTCACACACAAGAATTAAGGAACTATGTTCCTTCATTGATTTTAGAAATTGATGCTCTCACAAGGTCAATTATGTTCGGAACTTTAAAGTGATGATTCATGTTAAAAAGAAAAGAAGTTTGACTGGTTTAGTAGGTGTTTAAGTGGTAGAAACATCCATGAATGAGTGAGTATTTAGTTATAACAATTGGGTGTAGTTCTGATCAAGAAATGAGTCAAGATAGGTGTTGATTTCCAAGTCTGGCTGTGCCTGTCGACAGCCAAGGTGTTGTTGTCGACAGGTAGGGCTTTCCTAGAAGCTGAAATCTCAGCCTGGCAGTGGCTGTTGACAGCCAAGGGAGTGTCTATCGACAGCCCCTGTCAGATTTGGTTTTCTGGGTTCTGGCAAGGTGGCCCTGTCGACAGCTAGAAGCAGGGCTGTTGACAGGTGCTATGTAGACTTTCAAAATTTGATTAAAACCTACTAGAAATTGTGCTACCAAGCTCTTCCATCATTCCTAACATGATTAGAACTTTAACAAGTATAATCTCAACTTTAAGAATCAAACCAACGTTACGAGGAAGTGAAAGAAAGAACATGGAACATGGTACACATGAATGACCAAAAGAGAAGACAAACTCGAGGGGAAAATTACTAGAAGAGAAATTTCCATAGAACTCTATTTTCTTCTTCCATCAATCATTTATCAAGGTACACTCACTTGAGACTTTCATGATCTCTCAACAAATCAACTCTAAGAAGGTAGAAAGAACTGTCATAGCTCAATCTACACTACACAGTAGGATCAACATGATTTCAGATTTAAACAAGTTATGATGGAAGAGAAGTGATGTATGACCCTCCATGACCAAACACTAATTTAAACACAATGAAAGGTTCAATTCTTATCACGAAACTACTTTCTGAATATGGAAAATAGCATACACATGGTAAAAGATTACCTCAAACTATTGATTCAAGTTGAGAAGTAGGAAGAAGAAGGGATAGGAAGGAAATCCTACAGACACACAACTAAAACATGATTACAAGGGATGGATACATTGTTTCAAAAGAGAATTCACAAGTTTTAAGCAAGTAAATAGGTGATCATGACCTCTTTAACAAAGGTGGGAGTCAAGGATTTAGAAAAGAGTGAGAAAGGAAAATAATCCTACCTAACTAACAAGATAAACCTTCACTTGATCTTGACGAATGAATCCACACCCAGCAAGAGAAGAGTTCCCACAGAATTTTAGCAACAGTTGCTTCAAGGTGGAAGTAGCAAAGCATTCCCACGACAGCAACTCCAGCAGCAAGGAGTATGCACAGCAACAGTAACAGTAGAAGAAGAAAGTAGCTCCACCAGCAATAGCCCAACTGCAACAGCAAGAGCACAAGCAAAAGAGAAACCAGAGCAAGGAGTAGCAGAGGTGGAAGAGAGAAGGACTGGAACATCGGCTGGTGAAGGGCTTTATAAGCTCCCAAGCGCCCCATGCACCAAGGCACGTTGGCCGCCCAGGTGTTGCGATAACACTATTTTGATTCCTATAGCAACACGTCTCACATGCAAGTTTTTCAAAGCTTACACCTATGGGGAAAATGTGTAGGCCTCACACCCAGGTAAGGTGGCTCACACAGCCCCTAACACGTAGGCAAATAAAATTACCCAAAAAATGACCACCGTAAATGGCCCATAATTCGGTTGGCCCAATAATCACTATATAAATGTGTTCAAACGAGGTCTGTTTGTATTAAAAATTTTAACCATAGACTAATGTGATGGTTTTACAAATTATGGTGATTTTAGTTTGATTTTTAGAATTTATTTTACGCTAGGTGAAAAATCACCCGAAAAATAATTGCGTCGGCTTAATCTCAAAGTCCGTACGTCAACAAATCCAGATATTTACATTTCTGATATCACCAATTTTTTTTCTGAAAATTATGGTGTTCTCAGATTTCATTTTCGTTATAGTTTTTCGGTGTCGCCCTGTCTCCGCGCACCACTACGTACGAGATTGAGATAACATTTATTAATGCTAATTAATCCCAGATATTAATTATTTAAATATCATAATAATAACCAAGTCTAATAATCATATTATTCATATTTTCTAATGAATTTTTTTTTGGGTGTTACAAGTACATTTTACAATTGATGGAGTAGATGGTGGTAGAGATTGGGGCCGATTTTGTTGTGCAGGTGGTTACTAACAATGGGTCAAATTACAAGAAGGCATGTGAAGTATTGATGAAAACACATCCGCATATTATTTGGACCCCATGTGCAGCTCATTGCGTGGATTTAATGTTAAAGGATATTGGTCAACCTCATCGGGTAAAATATCACCCTCACACATGTACTTTATAAAGCCAATGACTTTAATAATAACTTGTTATGATGTACCAGGTTAAGCACGTCATAGAGGTGTTATATCTATAATCATACTCTTGTGCTACAGTGGATTAGGGATTTTGTGGTGGAGATATATTGAGGTCGGGCATTACATGATTTGCTACAAATTATATTGCATTAAATAGTCTCGTGAAACGTAGAGATATTTTGAAGCGGTTGTTTAGAAGTGACCAGTGATTGATTTCACACTTTGCGACCTCGAGTGATGGGCAGGAGGTGGAGGGTTAGTGAACAACTTCAACTTTTGGTTGAGGGTCGCCAAAATTGTTTAGATTATCGAGCCACTTTATGAACTGTTGAGAGTTTTGGATGGTGATAGAACCCCAACAATGGGGTTGGTGTATGCAAAGCCTGAGGATGCAAAGGCTAAGATATTGACTGCCTCGACGAAGTATGCACAAATGTTCATCGACATTGTTTAGGATAGGTGGGATCGCCATATGAGTATAGACTTACACATGGTAGGTAAATGAGAGGTGAACACTCTTGTTTATCTCCTGGCATTTTTATTATAATGACATAACCATCACTTTCTTGCATATCAATGTGAGTATGAACTTGCTTACAAAGATGACTTGCTAGTTGCTGTGACGTCGATAGTGGATAGGATGTCACTAAGTCATATCAAAACTGCGGAAGCTTTGAATGAGATAATTACATTCACTAAGGTTCATGATGCTTAATGTCATTTATATTTTATGGTTTTCATTATTACCATCATTCTTTTAATGTAGTTGAAATATTTTTGAGAAAGAGTTGACTCATTTGGTGACACTACAGCCATTGCAGCATGACCTAGGCTCGACCCAGGTACCCAAAGATGTGTCTTATGCAAGAATGTTTGTGTAGATTGAAGTAAAATGTATCATGAGGTTGCCTATGTCTCTGTAATTTGTAGGAGAGTGGTGGCTTAATTATGATAAAAGTGCACCTACGCTAAGAGAGATTGCAATCAAAGTTTTATCCCAAACATCATCTTCTAGCGGTTGCAAGAGGAATTGGAGCACTTTCGCCTTAATCCACACCAAGTTGAGGAATATATTGACTCATAGAAGATTGGACTAGCTGGTCTACATTCACTACAACACGAGACTCAGGTTGAAACATATGCAGATGGATGCTAGAAAGGGAGAGGGGGGCTATGGTCCTACAGACATATCTTACCACATAAATGATGAAGACCCCATAGTGTTATGGGTTGCAAGGTCCACTACAAAAAGAGGGGAAGAGGGGAGATGAAGTTTGATGAGGAGGCCAACGATGCAGGAGACCCACCCCGACCAAACACATTCTTAGCTTCTGCTATTCAGAGGGAGGAGGTCGGTGCAGATGCTGGGGGTGCCGAAAATGCACTAGCGATGTAGACTCGTGGTTCTGATAATGAGGTTGACTTAGATGATGACATTGTTATAGGCAGTAGCACCATAGTTGATAGAGGGCCTACTATTCATATTCACTGTGAGTTCGACACAATATATATTGAGACGTTGATTCAGCCACCAGCTCCCCACCATTCTCGATTGACGGATCCCCCTGCTTCTCGGCCTAGAGGTCCCCCTTCTCGACCATCATATCTATCTAAGTCATCTTCTACACACCATCGTGCTTCGTCTCAGACATAGGTGATACATGTTTATTTATAATATGTCATAAATTTTGCTCATTTTTTTATTATAATGATGCAAACTTGTCTCAGGCATCCAGTGGTTGGCCATCCGATGCAAAACAACAAAAAATAGGATTCTGGACGAGGATGACCACAAAAGAAATATGGGTAGACAAACGAATATTTTTTGTTCCAAACAAAAGAAGAGCACAGAACAAGAAGATCCGTAGATATTGCAAATGCCACTACAGTGGACGAGGATGATGTGACTCTTTCACCATCTGAGCCATTATAGAGATGGAATTCAGGATATAACTTCTAGATCATTCTTCTCCATTTGATACAGGTGGCAGTGGTGGTGGTGGATGTAGGGATCCTTGTCGTTCAGATCTGTTAACATAATAACGAGCCCGACAAGACTCCGCCTCCCGCGAACAGGTCGAAACCTTGCAAGGGATACCATTACTCGAGTCCATAAGAACATAAAAAGAAACATTTAAACACACATAATATTGCACGCCTTTATACAGTCTCACACATATTTACATGAAATTTACATAGCCAATCTCAACTGAAGTCAACAGAAAGTGAAAGTACAACATCTAGGGGCAAACCCCGAGGTGAAAACAAGAAAGGAAATTACACTGCTAGTGGTGTGGGCCCGCCTCGGCTATGTTGTGGCTCGGAACTAGACGAGGGACGAAAACTCTTCTGCTCTCCTTCACCTAAAAGGGGGAAGTAGGGGTGTGAGCCTCACAAGTCACTGGCTCGGTAAGGAAACCCCCCTAAATTTGGCACCACACAAGTCACGCGATAAGCAGGAGTGAACAATCCATACTTAAATAGTTAACATAACTAAACATGCACATAACTATGAGTTGAAATTAAATAGACATATAAATAAATAGTAAGTACTGAACATTTATAAATAAACGACAAGTCATACATAAGGGTACGAGCTAAAGAAGGTCAACGCCACACTCAGGTCATGAAGTCTGGTTTGCGACACCAGTTATTGACTCGAACAAGCCTAATTGGTCTATCTCTTAGTCTCGCAGTCTCAAACGGAAAGTCCCACTATGACTCCACCTCTACAAGTACAAAGAATTGTGGAGTCCAACCAACACTACACCTGTAATGATACACACTGTAGACTCACGTCTGGCACACCTCTAAGGGTTCTGGGTCCCCTAGAGTGAGGTTGTGGAGCACAGGACTAGCTGGGGACCAATATATTTATTGGTGTCCATCCCTTAATCACGATCATGCTACAAGCAACTAAACAGAAAGCCAACACACCACAAGTTGCTGCCCTACTACTGTCTTTCCCTTAGTCAGACGTACAACTCGACAAACAAGTGAGGGTGTCCAGGAAGATGACACATACCCCTACGGTACACACAGTACCAGAACAAACCTCGAACATTGACGTGTTTGGCTCACAGAGAACCTAGGGTACCTGACTAGAGAGGTAACTACGGTAAGCGTTGTACCACCAAGCTTGGCCATACACACAAACCACGTAATCTCAATGTCCATTACTCATAACACGTAACCATGAACCTTCTTTAGCAATTAAACCCCTTTAAACATGGCCCAAAGGATCCACATGCACCGAAACCAACATTTGAGCTTCGGGGACTAGAACACGATGGGGTCGGATGTTGCATTAAGAACGTAACGCCCCGATATGGCGAGTTCTGGATGTGAACACATCGGGGTGGTCCGTCGCATTCAGAACGCGACCACCAACTCTGTCTTGTTGATAGACAGAGTGCCAAAGCCTGCTGTTTTCAACTAGAAATCTAAAAAAAACCATATTTTCAAACCCATGATACACAGTGCACACTTAAACTACTATCCTAACATGCAAGTTACTGAAATGAACTCTTCCATGCCTCAAACCATTCAAAATCCATGTAACTAAGAATAAACCAAGGAGAATCTCCCTACCCACGCAAGGAATGCGAAGAACATCACTCGATTGACATTCCCATGCTCTGAACAACCTTATTGCGTCGAGAACACGCCAAAACACGAGCCACGAGGTTAAAATCGCCAAAACCCCCTTCAAAACCCTCTCCCTCGGCCGAACAGAGCTTCTTGCTCTAGTTGGCCGACCTATGGTAACTAAAAAGCCAGAAAACAATAACGCGACGCGGGTGGTCATCACATTCATAACGTGATGGGTCAGGTCGTCGCGTTCATGAACCCGATGCCACACGACAACCATGCATGCGCCACGAGTCGTGCATGCAGCTGAAGACCGAAAATAAGCGGCACTGAGAATGCGACACAGGCGGGGGATGTGTTCTGAACATGACGCACTCCCCCATCGCGTTCACAAACAGAGAACCAGTGGGTTTGTTGGGCTTGGATTTCCATCCCACAACACCCACACAACCTGCTAAAGCTCAAAACACAACACACTGGCCCACAAACCACTCAAACCCAGATTCGAACGACCAGACGTTACAGTGGAGGCGGGGGCATACATTTTACATGTGAGACTGGGTTCACGCATGCTGCTCAAGATGTCGTAGATCACGACGCTCCACATATGTCATAGAGAAGGTGGAAAGTATACGAAAATGGACGACAAATAGGGCCTGCAGATAGTAGCAGCTACCGTGACATGGTGTCAGATTTTGAGCGTCTGAGCACACTAGAGGATACAACATCAAATGTCGCCAGTGACGACCACAACTTCTATTCAAGATAGGGGCAACTATATTTATATGCAATGCAATTTGAGTATGGACGTCAATTTGGATCTGGTGGTTCATCTATGCATGTTCCGATTCTTCCACCACTTGGGCCAATAATTGTAAGTCATGGAACAAGATAATACAAGGAATATCAGCGTATGTATCATGAGACATACAAGCAATACATGTCTTCTGGGGAATATCTCCAGTTTGTGACACAAACATATAACGTGAGATTGTTTGGAGATGGAAGTTATGTTCCCTATTACTAAGGTTATGTTGATATACATGCACAAGAAGACAAAGATGACTAGGCAATGTATTAGATTATATGTTATATGGTTGTTGTAACGTTGCGAGCTTTTCGGATCCTTATGGATCTTGTGTGTAATGGTTGTGAAGGCCATTGTGAGGCCAATGTGGTTTGGACGTGTGGTGTGTGCAGGTGTGGTGCAGGTTGGGTCCTGAAATAAAATAGGACCTGCTGCAGTTGAGTAGGAGTTGGCGGCCAGGGGTGGTCGTTGACTTGTTGGCGTCCATATAAGTTGACGTTTAAAGTATAAACTTGGCGACAAGGGATATGGACGTCTAGCCTTGGCGGTCTGATTGGCAACATCCATGTTGATGCCAACCTGCGCGACCTGCAGAATATAGTCTACCCGAGAGCAGTTCCCTCACTTCATTCTCCCTCTCTCTTTCCCTGAATTCATGCCCCTTGCTTCCCCAATGCTTCCAATGGTTGTAAAATGATAATTGGAGGAATGAGGAACGTGAGGCGGTGACGAATTGGCCAAGGAAATGCCGAATCGTGGTGCAATTGCCGTAGGAGCTCGCGGAGGGTTCGCCGTAGACGGGGAGAATTTAGGAGGTTTAAGCGCATATTGAGGTAGGGAATGATCCATTTAGTTCCTATAGGTTGTGATAATGCAATTAGAAAGCATGAATCTGCATGATAATTGTGTTTTCGGGTAATGGTATCCATGCGGGGAAAATGGGTGGTTTGAGCAATTAGAAGAATGAAACATGTTGTTTTAGTTTGATTAGAATGCATGCATGTTAGAGGAAGTGTTTCCTCATGTTTTTCCGTAGGTTTTAGGGCCGAGGACACCTGTGGAATCGGCCTAGGGTTTCTGTGAAAACTGGTAGCCGAGGAGCTTGGCATCAACATCGTTTGACACCAGATTCTTCAGCTGGGAGCTTAACGGCTATATGTCTTGTCGTTTATATCTCATCGACGGCAGTTGATGTTGCCGCCAGAATGATTATATGAAAATGTTGTTATATTAGATATTTGTTGTTATCAAGTGGTGTAATGATAATTGTGATGCACCTAATGCTCGTGGTTACTGAGATTAGCGTACTGGGTACGCAGTTGGCTAGTTCTTTACGTGTCTACGTGGTGTTCACGTGTAGTGGACTACTAGTGCATGCGGTTTACGCGAGTTTTCATGTGGTTTGTGTGTGACGTGCACGTGGTTTTTTGTACGTGGCGAGTAGTACGACGCCTACCGTGGTTACCTCTCCAATTGGGTGCCCCAGGTTCTCTGTGAGCCAGGTTGTTAGCTCGGGGCTTTGTCCCGGTACTTGTGTTGTACTGTTGAGGTCTGTGTCATCTGACCTGGACACCCTCACTCCTGTGTTTGAGTTGTACGTCCGGCTAAGGGAAGACGACAGTGGGACAATGACACTTGTGTTTGTCTTTAGTCACTTGTAGCGCGCTCGTAGTTGGGGGTAAGGACACCAGTAGTCAACACTGGTCCCCGGCTAGTCCTTTTCCAGTGCCTCACTCTAGAGGGCCCAGGCCAGGGTCTCCAGAGGTGTCAGGCATGGGCCTGCGACCGTGTGGTCCGCAGGTGGTGGTGTTTAGTTGGTCTCCACAGTTGCTTGACCTTTTCACGTGGAGCGGCAGTTGGACCTTTCGTCCGTGGCTGCGAGACTGAGAGGTAGTCCTGTGTTAGCTTGTCCGAGTCAGTTTCTGGTGTCGCGAACCAGTTCACGTGGCTCGTGTTTGACTGTCTCTACTTTAGCTTGTACACTTGTACTGGTTTGCCGTTTAATTATTACAATTGTTTTTCGTAGTCGGCAGACGATGAGTACTTTTACAGCTTTCATATCCTGCTTAGCCGTTCTATAAATTGTTGGTACTATTTACTGCTTTTGTACCTGTGGTTTTGGTTTTGCTCGGTGTTGGGGGAGTTCCCTACTGAGCCAATGACTAGCGAGGCTCACCCCTACCCCCACAGGTGAAGGCGAGGAGGACGTTTCTCGACCGTCTTTCAGTTCAGGGCCGCGTCGTAGCGATGCAGGGTCAATACCTCCAGCAGTGTAGCAGTACTGTGTAGTCACAGCAGTGTAATTGTAGCAGTAGCAGTGTAGCTAGTTGTTTACTTCTTTTAGTTGTACCTCGGGGTATCCCCCAACTCTTGTATTTTCTTTCAGTTTTGTGAAAATGTGCTATGTAAACTTGTGAAATATATATATATATATATATATATAATGGTGTGTTCCTTTGTGTTTACACAGATTGTGGTTTGGTATCCCTTGCGAGACTTCGGCCCGTTCGCGGGAGGCGGACTCGGATCAAGTACGTTATCAGTTTAACGGGCTTGGTTGAGGTGTTCCGTCACAGTTGGTATCAGAGCAAGGTCCGTGTTAATATAAAGGAACTAGAAGTTACATAGCCTTATTTCAGTCTTTGTACACTGCTGGTAGGGGCCTGGTTTTTGATAATTTGTTGTTTTGTTTTTGTTTGATGTTTTGTTTATGTAGAATTTTGAAATGGCTGATAGAAGAGATTGGGGTGGTGGAGGAGATGATCCAGAGGAGAGTACTCAGCGTATGATAGAGAAGATCTGGGAAAGCCTCACTGATATCCAGAGAAGGATGGATCAGCAGGCACCGGTACCACCGGTTGCAGTGCCACCTGGGGATGGAGAGACTGTACCTATTGCTCCAGTCCCGCTAGGAGTGGAGGTGCCTTTTGTAGCACCTTTGCCGCCACCACCAGTGTTAGTAGCAGAGGAACCAGTGATGCAAGTTGAGAAGTTTCTGAGATTGCAGCCGCCTACTTACTCAGGAGGGCCGAATCCAGATACAGCGGAACACTGGGTCCATGAGATTGAAAGAGTCTTTGCGACCATGAGGTGTCCGACATCATATAGAGTTGTGTTAGCTGCCTATCAGTTGAGGGGTTTTGCATTGGAATGATGGCGATTGAAGATGCAGACCACCTTTGCGGGCAGTACAGAAGAGGCTATTACTTGGTCGGAATTTCTTAATGTATTTAACGATACATTCTTTCTGATTCAAGTACAGCAAGTAAAGAGAGAGCAGTTTCGGACACTCCAACAAGGTAACTCTTCAGTTTTAGAGTATCAGATGAGATTTATGGCGCTTAGCCGATATGCACCATATGTAGTATCGGATAATAATATGATGGTTGAGTATTTCATTAGAGGTTTGAAAGTGGAGTTGCAGGATGCAATAGTACCTCTCATGTGTAAGACAGTGGAAGAAGCAGCTCAGAGAGCAGCTTCGTTGGAAAGGTCTATTTGGACTCGTCAGGTGGGCGAGTCAGGTTCAGGTAGTTTTCGGCTACCGCAACAGTCAGTGGGTGCGAGTTAGGGTAAAGCACCAGTAGGACCTTCTTCATCAGGCTTTGGTAAGTGGGGTCAGAAATTGAAGCAAGTATTTAAGGGTAAAGGAAGAGGATGGGGAGGTCGACAGTAATTTCAGCAAGGTCATGGTAGGCCAGAGGTGGAGGAGTCGCAGCAGAGTACTTCCAGGCAACCCATTATTCCACCAGGATATAGATGTTACAATTGCAATCAACCGGGACATTTGATCCGCAATTGCCCCTATCCGAGAGAGTATGGATATGGAAGAGGTGTGCAGCAGCAGCAGCCTCAGCAGTTTCAGCAGCCACAGGCAGGTCGTGGCAGAGGAGCACCGCAGCAGCGAGGAAGAGGTCGGGTTATGGCTATCACCCGAGCCCAGGCGGAGGCATCAAATATGATAGAAGGTATTTTACCTCTTTATGATTATTCAGCAAGAGTTTTATTTGATTCAGGTGCCTCTCATTCTTTTATTTCTGAAGAGTTTTTAGATTGCATGACTCATCGTTTAGAGGAAAAGTCTTGTGAGTTAGTAGTGGAAGTTCCCTCGGGTGAGTTCCTGCTCACTTCGAGCTATATAGATGAAGCTCCTGTTATGATTGAAGGGAACCAGATGCCAGGTCGGTTGTATGCCCTGCAGTTGGTAGATTATGATATTATTTCGGGTATGGATTGACTTGAAGCTTATGGAGCAATGTTAGATTGCAGAAAGAAGATGATCAGGTTTTGCCATCCTAATGGTGTAGTGTTTGAATATCAAGGTATGCCTTTTTATACCTCTAAGTTTCTAATTTCTGCAATTAGAGCTAGAAAGTTGATAAATGCTGGATGTGTGGCTTATTTAGCCTCGGTGAGTCTGGTAGAAGCTAGTCAGTCATTGAAGCAGTTCCCATGGTTAGGGAATTTGCTGATGTTTTTCCTGAAGATTTGCATGGTTTAGCTCCACATAGAGAGGTGGACTTTACTATTGAGTTGTTGTCAGGTACCATGCCGATTTCTAAAGCTCCATATCGGATGGCACCAGCAGAACTTAAAGAATTGAAAAAGCAATTAAAAGAGTTGTTGCAGAAAGGGTTTATTAGACTGAGTCATTCCCCGTGGGGAGCACCGGTATTATTTGTGAAAAAGAAAGATGGAAGTTTTCGTATGTGTGATTATAGAAAGTTGAATGATGTGACTATTAAGAATAAATATTCGTTGCCGAGGATAGATGATATGTTTGATCAGTTGCAATCGGCAAAAGTATTTTCTAAAATTGATTTGAGGTCCGGGTACCATCAGTTGAGAATCAAGGAGGAGGATATAGATAAAACAACTTTTAGAACCAGATATGGTCACTATGAATTTGTGGTTATGCCATTTGGGTTGACCAATGCTCCTGCAGGTTTTATGGATCTGATGAATAGAATTTTTCATCCATATTTGGACCAATTCATTGTGGTTTTTATTGATGATATTCTGATTTATTCAGCATCTGAGGAGGAGCATGCAGCTCATTTGAGGTTTACCCTGCAGTTGTTAAGAGATAATCAGTTGTTTGCCAAATTCAGTAAGTGTGAATTTTGGTTGAAAGAAATTCAATTTCTAGGTCATGTCATCTCAGCTAAAGGAGTAGCAGTGGACCCAAGTAAAGTGGAAGCAGTGATGAAATGGGAAGTGCCTAAGACAGTACTGAGATTAGAAGTTGTAACGGCCCTGGATATCTATACCCAATAAGGGTCCATATCCATATCCGTCTCCCACGAACGGACCGAAGTCTCGCAAGGGATAGCTCGTACACGTGTCCAAGAAGAATATAAAAGACAAACCACAACAGTAAGAGACACAAGAAAGGATATGTGCTCATACCTGCATTACAATTTACAACTGTCCCATTACATTATTACATGTCCAAATTAAAAAGAGTACAACTACCTGGGGCATACCCCGATGGAGCATAAGCTCGCACAACTCTACTAACACTACTGCTGTGGTACAAATCTGTCACAACACCTCCTCATACGACACCAACGTAAACCCTGAAAAGAACTATAAGGGAGTGAGCCTCAACAAGTCACTGGCTCAGCAGGGAACCACCCAAAACAACACTCAACGCAGGAGAACCTCAACCCCAACGGGTCTCACTGGCAACACCAGAACCAAACCATTTCATGCTCACAACAGGCATACTTAACATTATTAAACACAATTAACTCAGTTGCTGCAAATCTCAGAAATACGAAGAGACAACACACCATTAATCCACTCAATAACTAAAAAGCCTAGGCCACAAGCCTCACAGGCACACCACCTCAACAACAGGTCGCCTAAGCTGTAAGCCACACAGGCAAAGCATTGTCTAAGCTGCTAGCTTCACTGGCAAGCCTCCAACACACATGGGAATCAGGATTGCTAACCAAGAGCTAATCCTTTATACCCCTAATCACGATGTAACGAATATCACATCTAAATAACAGGACTGGCTACCGCGATGCCAATCCATCACAAACTAAATCATATTCGGACACTTACCCAGAAAGGTAAAACACTACAAGTGGAAGGTCTCACCGCACGACCTCCACCTCACCACCTAAACAGACTGGTACACAAGGTACCACGAGAAACCAATACCCACAGAGGGTACAGGTACCCCCCACCACGAGGTACCACCACAGAAAACAATCATTAAACCAGTGCCAACATAAGCACCTCATTACGGCAAATTCATAACACAACTGTGCCACCACTAGGGCACACCACAACCAGTCAAACCACAACTAGTGAGTCACCGCTCACCAACTACAACAACAATTGTGCCAACACCATGGCACACCTCAACGCATAAAACCAGAACTAACACACGCTATAACCAATAGCAAAGCACGAGCCGGAAAGCACGACGCCACCACACGGGACAGACTACTCGTTCATGACACCAGTATCCAACCCGGACAACACAACATCTCAGTCTCGCAGTCACGGACGAAAGGTCCAACTGCAGCTCCACAACAGAAGTAAAGCAAAGAGCTGTGGAGACCAACCAAACCACCACAACCTACAGGTCACACACCCTGCAGGCCCATGCCTGACACCTTTAGAAACTCTGGCCCGAGCTCTCTAAAGTGAGGCACTGCTAAACAGGACTAGCTAGGGACGTACGTCTACTGGTGTCCGTAACTCCAGCTACGAGCGCGCTACAAGTGACTAAACACAAACTCTCACAAGTCACTGTCCCACTGCAGTCTTTCCCTCAGCCGACGACAACTCTCCCCGAGAGTGAGGGTGTCCAGGAAGACGACAAGACCTCGACGGTACCACTGCACCGAGACAAGCCCCGAGCACACTCACGTGCCTGGCTCACACAGAACCTGGGGTACCCAACTGAAGAGGCATTCCGGAATAGGCGCCGGACCACCAACTCAGCAATGCACAAACCACGATGTATACTTATATATTCTTTACTATAAACCACATTACAAATGTAAGGATTAGCTTGACCTGGTCACTTTATGACCCACAAGCTATCCTACACAAGCATACTCATAGATCCTGATAATCAATTACACTTGGCTCGTCATTGGTCATCACATGACCTCCTTGCCACATACAAACCATACACATTAACTACACGGTAACCTTTAATCTTACTTGCATTATAATACTTAAACCATATATTAGTCCACATAGGACACTACAGGACTTGGGCTAGGTTCACACTTGAACCATCATTGCCTAGTCACCACGACAACCAGTGCATGTGCCATTCACACACACACACACACACACACACACACACACACACACCATACACGCATAACACCACCACACGAAGATGTGCCATGCACATCCTCAAACCACTTAATCACACGCAAACTAATCCAATAACATACTTTAGAGGTGTTACAGATGCCAATGCACCTCACACCACAATAACACCACACCGATTATGTAAACTACCTACTAACCATGTAGGTAACCTGTTCACAGAGTTTCACGGGTGTCAAAGCACCTCTTCTCTTAGTCATACACTATAAACAACGATAACCCAAGCACCAAGAGCATACAAAACAAAACCCTCGGTTGCTGTCGTGACAGAGGCCAGGACCGCCTTCTGATCGCGACACCACGATATGGCGCGACAAGAAACACTGTCGCGGCCGAGCGGCCTACCGCGACCTGGTCGCGACAGTCTAAACCGCCGCCTTCTCAGGATCCGGAAACCATCACCTGATCATTCATACAAACCACCCTAAACATAATTTCAATCTGGTTTTCATGCTCAGTTCACCTCCTAGGCATGGTATCTATTGTTCTTAAAACAGTAAACAAAACAAAGAGCAATCCACATAATCAAATCAAGGTAGAACTCCCTACCTTCACGAAGAACACCCAAACTGGCTATGCACGACGTCTCCCCCCCGCTCCATGCAACGTCCTCGCGTCGAGAGCGCGACGAGAACTCCACTGAAACGCCAAATCGCCCACATAGCCGCAACAGCTCCTCCCCTGGGTCGAGCAGAGCCTCCCCTGCTCTGTTCGGCCAAACCCTTTTTAAAAACCGAACAGCGGTTACTAACGCGACACAGATAACCACCGCGACAAGATCGCGACAGCCTCAGGCGTCGCCTTAACACCCAGACTTCAGCAACACCACTCCATGCGCGACACGCGGCGCACATGCAGACGTCGGCACCAAACAACGGCAACCTGAACGCGACCCCCATACAGACGCGTTCATAACGCGGCCTTCACCACCGTCGCATTCACACCCGGTGAACCAACGGGCACTACAGACCTAACCTGCCGGCCCACTAAGCTCCACACAACGCGCGGAAACCACAACCAAGGCCCAATGACCTCATACTGGCCATGAGCACCACACCAAACCAATAAACACATATCCGAACTACCACTAATCCACGATCCGCGAAGATCCGAAAATGTTACGTTACATTACTATCACCTAAAAGGATGTCGTCCTCGACATTCAAAACGAGCGATAATAAACCACACTATCACCTAAAAAAAACAAAGCCAAATGCAATGCTTCCCCTGCATCTTTCTTTTCCAACTATTTACTCATTCTCTTACTTGCTCTGCCTTCCCTTTCTCTTTAATTTATTCTGCAATTACTTCATTTTCTGGATTTATTCTGCCATTCTTTACCTTTCAACCATAAGCGATTCTACTTTGCTATTAGCGCTTTATCTCCTTGGACCGAACCTATTTCCACATTTTTCCTGGTTATGCTTGCAACATTTCTTTCTGGGCCACTTCCTTGCTTAAATCATTCCACTTTATATTCTAAACTTTCAAATTTCCATATTATTCCACCATTTATTTATCACTGCCAACCATCATTTGGCTCAATTGCACCCAGATCTTTAAATTCTCTTTTAATTACTTAAACTTTAGATAATCATGAATATTAAATCTTCCACACTTCCGCTGCGTTACTCTAATCAAACTAAACCTTCACCAAATATTTCATAAATCTGGATTCCCTTAATTCATTAATAACTTATCTCACTTCAATTATACTTTCCAACTAACTTTACAATTTTCTTTTTATACATCAATACCACTTAATTGACTCCACTCATATTCTATCTACTGCCTCAATTGCTTCACACTAAATTCTGAATCTCGACATATATCAATTTTGATATACTTTTTCCTTATATATTTTCCTTGCTTCAAACAACATTCTCTAATCAATTTAACAAATTAATTCACAACTTTTCACATCTTCTATTCTCATTACTACATATACCCGAAAATTACATTTTCCTTTATTCAAAGCTTGCTCAACTATCTAACATGAAATCTCAAAATTTCCTTATCATTAAACTAATTAAACTGCTCCTTACCTTTTTCTGCTTCCTTTCACCATGTCATAATCTGCACACAATTCCTTAATTGAATATTATAAATTTTCTTCAAATTCCAGAAATATTCTTATAACAAAATTATTTATTCATCCAATCACATTACTATTTATCATTACACAAATTCTTATTGCACATTTCCTGAATCATTTAATTATCACAATTCTATAATCTAACACATTCTTTTTCCCCGCTTGATCATTAATACTAAACTTTATCTTTACTATCAATAGCTTAACATCATTTCTGCAAAGTATTTCTCTTAACTAGTTTACTAGCTGACTAATTTCCAGGTGCCACTTATACAACAATCTTTTCACTATTACAACTTATTCACGAATATCTATTCATAATCCACTTTACAATTCCCCATTACTTTTCAATGGACTTAATCTTATCCATTCTAACTTACATAGCTTCAACTTACTTTAATTATTTAGCTTCAACTTCAATCTGCCTCTAACACCAATTTTCCTTCTCTGCTTCCGCAATCTATACACAAATGCTGGCACCACTATTCTTATCTTTAACATTGCAACAACTTTATACAATCTTTTTGCAAAATCTTTATTCATTGCCTTTTATTAACAAACATCTTCTCTTATAAAATTCTTGACAAAATCTGACTTCCCACTGCTCTTTTTATTCTTTCTTTAATCAACCAATCACCTTTACATCCACTTACATGAGTTTCTGAATCAAACTTTCTATTATTCTTATTACTCATGATAATACTACTCTTAAATTCTTTATTACAACTATTCTTAATCACAATCACACTTAAGAATCATCTTAATCACTATTCCTCTGCTTACCAGCCTCTCATCTCAAACTAGACTATCTCACTTAATCATTTCAAATCTAACATACCACTAATCATACTATTATTCAAGCAACTCCTTAACATTTCATTAACATAAATCTCAAACACAATTCACCCATTTAACAGTTCTAATCACAAAGCCTTATTTCTCATCATAATACAATTCTCTCTATTATTCCATCACATCACTACTTTATATCTTTCTCTACCAATTCTGATTCTCATTAAAACACTTTTTAGTGAATTTCATAACTAAACTCACTAATTCTTTCAATTTCCATAACAGAAAATTATTAACCAACTATACTTTAATCACAATCCAATAATCACTCATACTACATCACCAATCACATCTGCTATTACCCACAATTATTATTCTAACCAACTATACATACATTTCATATACCAAAACTCACAAATAAACCGCACTAAAAAGCTCAGGAAACTACAGACTTACTACCAGCAGTGGACATTAAATCATGTATTGGGACATTGTCATCTTAATGTCTTTTCATATTCTAACTAGACAATTGCTCTGATACCAACTGTAACGGCCCTGGATATCTATACCCAATAAGGGTCCATATCCAGATCCGTCTCCCGCGAACGGACCGAAGTCTCGCAAGGGATAGCTCGTACACGTGTCCAAGAAGAATATAAAAGACAAACCACAACAGTAAGAGACACAAGAAAGGATATGTGCTCATACCTGCATTACAATTTACAACTGTCCCATTACATTATTACATGTCTAAATTAAAAAGAGTACAACTACCTGGGGCATACCCCGAGGGAGCATAAGCTCGCACAACTCTACTAACACTACTGCTGGTGGTACAAATCTGTCACAACACCTCCTCATGCGACACCAACGGTAAACCCTGAAAAGAACTATAAGGGAGTGAGCCTCAACAAGTCACTGGCTCAGCAAGGAACCACCCAAAACAACACTCAACGCAGGAGAACCTCAACCCCAACGGGTCTCACTGGCAACACCAGAAGCCAAACCATTTCATGCTCACAACAAGGCATACTTAACAATTATTAAACACAATTAACTCAGTTGCTGCAAATCTCAGAAATACGAAGAGACAACAGCACCATTAATCCACTCAATAACTAAAAAGTCTAGGCCACAAGCCTCACAAGCACACCACCTCAACAACAGGTCGCCTAAGCTGTAAGCCACACAGGCAAAGCATTGCCTAAGCTGCTAGCTTCACTGGCAAGCCTCCAACACACATGGGAATCAGGATTGCTAACCAAGAGCTAATCCTTTATACCCCTAAATCACGATGTAACGAATATCACATCTAAATAACAGGACTGGCTACCACGATGCCAATCCATCACAAACTAAATCATATTCGGACACTTACCCAAGAAAGGGTAAAACACTACAAGTGGAAGGTCTCACCGCACGACCTCCACCTCACCACCTAAACAGACTGGTACACAAGGTACCACGAGAAACCAATACCCACAGAGGGTACAGGTACCCACCACCACGAGGTACCACCACAGAAAACAATCATTAAACCAGTGCCAACACAAGGCACCTCATTACGGCAAATTCATAACACAACTGTGCCACCACTAGGGCACACCACAACCAGTCAAACCACAACTAGTGAGTCACCGCTCACCAACTACAACAACAATTGTGCCAACACCATGGCACACCTCAACGCGTAAAACCAGAACTAACACACGCTATAACCAATAGCAAAGCACGAGCCGGAAAGCACGACGCCACCACACGGGACAGACTACTGGTTCATGACACCAGTATCCAACCCGGACAACACAACATCTCAGTCTCGCAGTCACGGACGAAAGGTCCAACTGCAGCTCCACAACAGAAGTAAAGCCAAAGAGCTGTGGAGACCAACCAAACCACCACAACCTACAGGTCACACACCCCAGGCCCATGCCTGACACCTTTAGAAACTCTGGCCCGAGCTCTCTAAAGTGAGGCACTGCTAAACAGACTAGCTAGGGACCAGTACGTCTACTGGTGTCCGTAACCTCCAGCTACGAGCGCGCTACAAGTGACTAAACACAAACTCTCACAAGTCACTGTCCCACTGCCGTCTTTCCCTCAGCCGGACGACAACTCTCCCCGAAGCTGAGGGTGTCCAGGAAGACGACAAGACCTCGACGTTACCACTGCACCGGGACAAGCCCCGAGCACACTCACGTGCATGGCTCACACAGAACCTGTGGTACCCAATTGAAGAGGCATTCCGGAATAGGCGCCGGACCACCAAACTCAGCAATGCACAAACCACGATGTATACTTATATATTCTTTACTATAAACCACAGTACAAATGTAAGGATTAGCTTGACCTGGTCACTTTATGACCCACAAGCTATCCTACACAAGCATACTCATAGATCCCGATAATCAATTACACTTGGCTCGTCATTGGTCATCACATGACCTCCTTGCCACATACAAACCATACATTAACTACACGGTAACTTTTAATCTTACTTGCATTATAATACTTAAACCATCTCTATTAGTCCACATAGGACACTACAGGACTGGGCTAGGTTCACACTTGAACCATCATTGCCTAGTCACCACGACAACCAGTGCATGTGCCATTCACACACACACACACACACACACACACACACACACACCACACTCATACACGCATAACACCACCACACGGAGAATGTGCCATGCACATCCTCAACCACTTAATCACACACAACTAATCCAATAACATACTTTAGAGATGTTACAGATGCCAATGCACCTCACACCACAATAACACCACACCGATTATGTAAACTACCTACTAACCATGTAGGTAACATGTTCACAGAGTTTCACGGTTGTCAAAGCACCTCTTCTCTTAGTCATACACTATAAACACACGATAACCCAAGCACCAAGAGCATACAAAACAAAACCCTCGGTTGCTGTCGCGACAGAGGCCAGGACCGCCTTCTGATCGCGACACCACGATATGGCGCGACAAGAAACACTGTCGCGGCCGAGCGGCCTACTGCGACCTGGTCGCGACAGTCTAAACCGCCGCCTTCTCAGGATCCAGAAACCATCACCTGATCATTTATACAAACCACCCTAAACATAATTTCAATCCGGTTTTCATGCTCAGTTCACCTCCTAGACATGATATCTATTGTTCTTAAAACAGTAAACAAACCAAAGAGCAATCCACATAATCAAATCAATGTAGAACTCCCTACCTTCACGAAGAACACCCAAACTGGCTATGGCACGACGTCTCCCCCGCTCCATGCAACGTCTTCGCGTCGAGAGCGCGACGAGAACTCCACTGAAACGCCAAATCAACAGAGCCGCAGCACTCCTCCCCTGGGTCGAGCAGAGCCTCCCCTGCTCTGTTCGACCAAATCCTTTTTTAAAAACCAAACAGCGGTTACTAACGCGACACAGATAACCACCGCGACAAGATCGCGACAGCCTCAGGCGTCGCCTTAACACCCAGACGTCAGCAACTCCACTCCATGCGCGACACGCGGCGCACATGCAGACGTCGGCACCAAACAACGGCAATCTGAACGCGACTCCCGATACTGACGCGTTCATAACGCGGCCTTCACCACCGTCGCGTTCACACCCGGTGAACCAACGGGCACTACATACCTAACCTGCCGGCCTACTAAGCTCTACACAACGCGCGGAAACCACAACCAAGGCCCAATGACCTCATACTGGCCATGAGCACCACACCAAAACCAATAAACACAGATCCGAACTACCACTAATCCACGATCCGCGAAGATCCGAAAACGCATTACGTTACATTACTATCACCTAAAAAGGAATGTCGTCCTCGACATTCAAAACGAGCGACAATAAACCACACTATCACCTAAAAAGAAACAAAGCCAAATGCAATGCTTCCCCTGCATCTTTCTTTTCCAACTATTTACTCATTCTCTTACTTGCTCTGCCTTCCCTTTCTCTTTAATTTATTCTGCAATTACTTCATTTTCTGGATTTATTCTGCCATTCTTTACCTTTCAACCATAAGCGATTCTACTTTGCTATTAGCGCTTTATCTCCTTGGACCAGACCTATTTTCACATTTTTCCTGGTTATGCTTGCAACATTTCTTTCTGGGCCACTTCCTTGCTTAAATCATTCCACTTTATATTCTAAACTTTCAAATTTCCAGATATTATTCCACCATTTATTTATCACTGCCAACCATCATTTGGCTCAATTGCACCCAGATCTTTAAATTCTCTTTTAATTACTTAAACCTTAGATAATCATGAATATTAAATCTTCCACACTTCCGCTGCGTTACTCTGATCAAACTAAACCTTCACCAAATATTTAATAAATTCTGGATTCCCTTAATTCATTAATAACTTATCTCACTTCAAATTATACTTTCCAACTAACTTTACAATTTTCTTTTTATACATCAATACCACTTAATTGACTCCACTCATATTCTATCTACTGCCTCAATTGCTTCACACTAAATTCTGAATCTCGACATATATCAATTTTGATATACTTTTTCCTTTATATATTTTCCTTGCTTCAAACAACATTCTCTAATCAATTTAACAAATTAATTCACAACTTTTCACATCTTCTATTCTCATTACTACATATACCCGAAAATTCACATTTTCCTTTATTCAAAGCTTGCTCAACTATCTAACATGAAATCTCAAAATTTCCTTATCATTAAACTAATTAAACTGCTCCTCACCTTTTTCTGCTTCCTTTCACCATGTCATAATCTGCACACAATTCCTTAATCGAATATTATAAATTTTCTTCAAATTCCAGAAATATTCTTATAACAAAATTTATTTATTCATCCAAATCACATTACTATTTATCATTACACAAATTCTTATTGCACATTTCTTGAATCATTTAATTATCACAATTCTATAATCTAACACATTCTTTTTCCCGCTTGATCATTATACTAAACTTTATCTTTACTATCAATAGCTTAACATCATTTCTGCAAAGTATTTCTCTTAACTAGTTTACTAGCTGACTAATTTCCAGGTGCCACTTATACAACAATCTTTTCACTATTACAACTTATTCACAAATATCTATTCATAATCCACTTTACTATTCCCCATTACTTTTCAATGGACTTAATCTTATCCATTCTAACTTACATAGCTTCAACTTACTTTAATTATTTAGCTTCAACTTCAATCTGCCTCTAACACCAATTTTCCTTCTCTGCTTCCGCAATCTATACACAAATGCTGGCACCACTATTCTTATCTTTAACATTGCAACAACTTTATAAAAATCTTTCTGCAAAATCTTTATCCATTGCCTTTTATTAACAAACATCTTTCTCTTATAAAATTCTTGACAAAATCTGACTTCCCACTGCTCTTTTATTCTCTCTTTAATCAACCAATCACCTTTACATCCACTTACATGAGTTTCCGAATCAAACTTTCTATTATTCTTATTACTCATGATAATACTACTCTTAAATTCTTTTACAACTATTCTTAATCACAAATCACACTTAAGAATCATCTTAATCACTATTCCTCTGCTTACCAGCCTCTCATCTCAAACTGGAGGTTTATTGCAACCGTTGCCCATTCCACAGTGGAAATGGGATGACATTGCTATGGACTTTGTGGCAGGTTTACCAAGATCAGCTTCGGGACATAATGGAATTTGGGTGTTTGTTGACAGATTGACTAAGGTGTGCAGGTTAGTGGCAGTAAGTATGTCTTGGACAATGGACAGATTAGCAAAAATTTATGTTGAAAGAATTGTTCCACTGCATGGTATTCCGAAAACTATTGTGTCTAATAGAGATCCAAGATTTACTACTGGTTTTTGGAGAAGTCTGCAGAAAGTAATTGGTACTGAGTTAAGATATAGTTCCGCTTATCATCCCCAGACGGATGGTCAGACAGAAAGGACTATCCAGACTATTGAAGATATGTTAAGGGCTTGTTGTTTAGTATGGGGAGGTAGCTGGGAGCATCATTTGGGAATAGTTGAATTTGCCTATAATAATAGTTATCATACCAGTCTTGGGATGGCACCGTATGAAGCTTTATATGGAAGGCCATGTAGAACCCCATTGAACTGGCATGAAGTGGGAGAAAGGCAGTTAGTGGGTCCTGAATTGATTAAGCAAACCACAGATGTAGTAAAGCTTATTAAAGAAAAATTGCAGGCAGCCCAAAGTAGGCAAAAGAGTTATGCGGATAATCGGAGGAGACCACTTCAGTTTGAAGTGGGAGATTTTGTTTTCCTGAGAGTTTTCCCGAGTAAAGGTATTATGAGATTTGGTAAGACTGGAAAATTGAGCTCAAGATATGTAGGACCTTTCCAGGTAATTGAAAGAATTGCGGAAACATCTTATAGGATTGATTTGCCAGCAAATTTTGCGGATGTTCATGATATATTTCATATTTCTATGTTAAGAAAGTGTATTGAAGATCCAGCTCAGATAATCAGTTATCAAGGTGGCGACTTGAGGCCGGATATGACTATGCCAGAGTATCCGGTGCAAATCACGGATCGAAAGATAAAGAAGTTGAGAAATAAAGAAATTGAGTTAGTTAAAGTGAGATGGGAAAATAGGTTGGGTGGTGAGGATACCTGGGAATTAGCCGAGGAGATGGCTAAAGGGTATCCCTATCTGTTTGAATAAGCTTTTGTATTTTCTTTTTAGATAATAGTACTTGTAAATGTGTGTATGTTTAAGTTGTTTAAGTTTGAGTTGTGTTATGAATTTTGAGGTCGAAATTTTCTTTTTAGATGATAGTAATGTAACGTCGCGAGCTTTTCGGATCCTTATGGATTTGTGTGTAATGGTTGTGAAGGCCATTGTGAGGCCAATGTGGTTTGGACGTGTGGTGTGTGCAGGTGTGGTGCAGGTTGGGTCCTGAAATAAAATAGGACCTGCTGCAGTTGAGTAGGAGTTGGCGGCCAGGGGTGGTCGTTGACTTGTTGGCGTCCATATAAGTTGACGTTTAAAGTATAAACTTGGCGACAAGGGATATGGACGTCTAGCCTTGGCAGTCTGATTGGCGACATCCATGTTGACGCCAACCTGTGAGACCTGCAGAATATAGTCTACTCGAGAGCAGTTCCCTCACTTCATTCTCCCTCTCTCTTTCCCTGAATTCATGCCCCTTGCTTCCCCAATGCTTCCAATGGTTGTAAAAGGATAATTGGAGGAACGAGGAATGTGAGGCGGTGATGAATTGGCCAAGGAAACGCCGAATCGTGGTGCAATTGCCGTAGGAGCTCGCGGAGGGTTCGCCGTAGACGGGGAGAATTTAGGAGGTTTAAGCGCGTATTGAGGTAGGGAATGATCCCTTTAGTTCCTATAGGTTGTGATAATGCAATTAGAAAGCATGAATCTGCATGATAATTGTGTTTTCGGGTAATGGTATCCATGCGGGGAAAATGGGTGGTTTGAGCAATTAGAAGAATGAAACATGTTGTTTTAGTTTGATTAGAATGCATGCATGTTAGAGGAAGTGTTTCCTCATGTTTTTCCGTAGGTTTTAGGGCCGAGGACACCTGTGGAATCGGCCTAGGGTTTCTGTGAAAACTGGTAGCCGAGGAGCTTGGCGTCAACATCATTTGACGCCAGATTCTTCAGCTGGGAGCTTAACGGCTATATGCCTTGCCATTTATATCTCATCGACGGCAGTTGATGTTGCCGCCATAATGATTATATGAAAATGTTGTTATATTAGATATTTGTTGTTATCAAGTGGTGTAACGACAATTGTGATGCACCTAATGCTCGTGGTTACTGAGATTAGAGTACTGGGTACGCAGTTGGCTAGTTCTTTACGTGTCTACGTGGTGTTCACGTGTAGTGGACTACTAGTGCATGCGGTTTACGTGAGTTTTCACGTGGTTTGTGTGTAACGTGCACGTGGTTTTTTGTACGTGGCGAGTAGTACGACGCCTACCGTGGTTACCTCTCCAGTTGGGTGCCCCATGTTCTCTGTGAGCCAGGTTGTTAGCTCGGGGCTTTGTCCCGGTACTTGTGTTGTACTGTTGAGGTCTGTGTCGTCTGACCTAGACACCCTCACTCCTGTGTTTGAGTTGTACGTCCGGCTGAGGAAAGACGACAGTGGGACAGTGACACTTGTGTTTGTCTTTAGTCACTTGTAGCTCGCTCGTAGTTGGGGGTACGGACACCAGTAGTCGACACTGGTCCCCGGCTAGTCCTTTTCCAGTGTCTCACTCTAGAGGGCCCAGGCCAGGGTCTCCAGAGGTGTCAGGCATGGGCCTGCGACCGTGTGGTCCGCAGGTGGTGGTGTTTAGTTGGTCTCCACAGTTGCTTGACCTTTTCACGTGGAGCGGCAGTTGGACCTTTCATCCGTGGCTGCGAGACTGAGAGGTAGTCCTGTGTTAGCTTTTCCGAGTCAATTTCTGGTGTCGCGAACCAGTTCACGTGGCTCGTGTTTGGCTGTCTCTACTTTAGCTTGTACACTTGTACTGGTTTGCCGTTTAATTATTACAGTTGTTTTTTGTAGTCGGCAGACGGTGAGTACTTTTACAGCTTTCATATCCTGCTTAGCCGTTCTATAAATTGTTGGTACTGTTTACTGCTTTTGTACCTGTGGTTTTGGTTTTGCTCGGTGTTGGGAGAGTTCCCTACTGAGCCAATGACTAGCGAGGCTCACCCCTACCCCCACAGGTGAAGGCGAGGAGGACGTTTCTCGACCGTCGTCCAGTTCAGGCTGCGTCGTAGCGGTGCAGGGTCAGTACCTCCAGCAGTGTATAGGGGTGTTCACTATTCGTTCAAACCGAAAAACCAAACCGAACCGATCAATTTGGTTCGGTTTGGTTCGGTTTGAAAGTGAAAAAAATTTGGTTTGGTTTCAAACCAAACCGAAATTGTAAATTCGGTTTGGTTCGGTTTATAGATCTTGTAAACCGAACCAAACCGATAAAACCGAATTTTAATAATATATTTTAATTTATACATATGTATCAAGTATTCAGATTTGTTTATATATACATACATGTATATATATATATATGTAAATATACACATTGTGTAAAGTAATGATCATCAAATTTCACTTATAGATAATATTTCCTCATTATATAGGTTAATGGTTAAATTGAGTCAACATGTGAATATGTGATTAAAGCCTTACCTCCAAAAGAATAGTAGGTTAAAGTCTTGTTTGTGAAGGTCCACTTATTTTCGGGTTAAACCGAACCAAACCGAATTATATCGGTTCGGTTTGGTTTGGTTTGAAAAAATTATGGTTTGGTTTGGTTCGGGTTGGCTCTGGTGATGGTTTGGTTTGGTTTTAAAAAAATTCCTCTAAACCAAACCAAACCAAACCATGAACACCCCTAGCAGTGTAGCAGTACTGTGTAGTCGCAGCAGTGTAATTGTAGCAGTAGCAGTGTAGCTAGTTGTTTACTTCTTTTAGTTGTACCTCGGGGTATGCCCCAAGGTCTTTATTTTCTTTCAGTTTTGTGGAAATGTGGCTATGTAACTTGTGAAATATATATATATATATATATATATATATATATATATATATAATGGTGTGTTCCTTGTGTTTACACGGATTGTGGTTTGGTATCCCTTGCGAGGCTTCGGCCCGTTCGCAGGAGGCGGACTCGGATCAAGTACGTTATCAGTTTAACGGGCTTGGTTGAGGTGTTCCGTCACAGTTGTTGTCGACATCCCCTTCATTATTGACTTAATGTGTATTTCATTTTTTTATTATGGATGACTAAGATGATGGATGATGATTACAACACAATGATTGGTGTTGAACTCTGTAGATTTTGATGATCACAGAATAATAATTGTTGTTCATGTTGATAAGATCACAAAACACTGATTTATGTTCATGTTGATGACCCAAATGTTTGATTTGTTATATCAACTTTGGAGGTCTAATTTGTGTGTTAAGTGTGCAACAAAATAGACTAAATTCATCTTAGTTTTGAATAGACAAGAAAATAGACTGAAATTGACATTCAGTCGACTAATCTCTATGTTTCGATCGACCGAAAGTCCCAATGAACTCCATCCAGAGTTCTAGACCTAAATGATTGACTGATCTCTGTGTTTTGGTCCACTGAAAATCTCAATGAACCTCAATCGAAGCTCCAGACCTAAACGGCCGACCGATAGTCCTAGTGGACCCCGCCTTTCCCAACCAGAGTTCCAAACCTAAGCTGTTGATTGATATCTATCTTTCGATTGACCGATACTCCCTGAGTTTGAAAAAAAAAACTACTAAGTCCGATCCAGATTGATACGATACAGATCGATCAGTATCATGTCAACAGAAATTAGACACGATCGAGTCCTGCGATATGCCTAACCTTCCTTCTAATAAGACTGAAACCTTTCTACATGTCTCTCATGGACACTTGTACATATATATACACAGACATAGATACAAATATGTATATGTTCACCCAATTCAACCTAAGTACATATCTCCATCGGTCAACTAACTTGTAGCTTAAGGAGAAACAGTACGAACACGCCAGACGAACATCTCTCAACTTCCGGAAAGAGAGAGCTCAAAGATCTCCACTTTGCGGGGGACCTGTTTATGTGCTAGAAAAAGCATGGTGGACCCATAAATAGCATAACTTACTAGTTGATGAGGACTCGTGGACATTATTCATGACTAAAATACACATTTGACTAGATTTGTCTTCTTCTTCTTGGATATATTTTTCTCTTCATAGAAATTTGTCTGGATATCTTCTATGAGGTGTTATACCAACTTCTTGTATGATTGACTTGTACACCCCAACAACAAAAGGAACCCGTGGTGGTTGAGGGCAAGTTGGAATCATGGGAGTAATGGCCCCAAGTGGGTCGAAGTGTACGCATCAAATAGCAGCAATTAGTATCATATAGTTAAGAATTATTTTGATGTAATTAAGCAAATCTTAGGTGATTAGGCAGGGCAGAGCAAATGGGTCCGTGTCTCGAGCCGAGGGATCGGGTTACCGTCCAAGGTTGCGTCATTTGCTCACCCTCCCAGTAAGTGGCGGTCAGTCACTTGCTGGAACTGGAAGGTGGACTCCGGTGTTGCCCTGGACTTTTGCAGAACATGTGACCGTCCCCGCCGTGTTACGGGAGGTGTTGGGATCCTGCGGGGTTTAACTTAAGAGTTTTTTTTTCATAGAGATCCCGCTTAAATAAAAAAATAGTTAAAAAGTTATTCTATTTTTATATCCTTTATATATAATTTTAATATCGCGTAAGCCTCGATGGCAAACTTTAGAATGTTCCATCTTCTTTTATACCACTGGATAAGAAATTTTGATGATTTGTTAACAAGAAGAGATGAAACAGCATGACAAATTAATTTGCACATTATAGGATATAAATGCAGCTATAGTTTTTCCATTGGATTTTAATTTAAAGGGATCTTGAATTTATTACAATCTTAAGTGACAGTTAGAAATGTTTCAAATACATTCTAATTGTTAAAATGTTTGATCAAATAAGAAATTTTATCTTAAAAAAGAAAGAGGTAGATAATACACTAAGGATAAGAGAGAGATAATATCTCAAAACTAGATGAATAGCTCCTAGACCCACATTTAAACCGCGTTTGGAACCACGACAGAAGAAGCAGAAATCGATAAAAATCAATTTCACAACTTACACACGCATAGAAGGAGCCTTTTGCCTCATCTTCCATGGGATGCAGCGAAATCGGTGAAAATAAAAAATAGATTTGCTCGTTCGCCCCTCTCACGAGCACATCTTATCACTCATGAAATTGCCAAAAATGATTTCCAAGTCGCTTTAAAAAAATTGAACATAAATTTTCTTCTCTCTATCTCTCTCCTCCCTACAAAATCGAGAGACCTCGACAATCAAGGGCGCCCAAGAACGTTTTGGGAATACAAAGATTTTGTCAAAGATTTTGGTTTCCAAAATATCTACCACTGCGTTCTCAAACACGATCTTAGTTGTAGAGATGAACTTGATTTTGTGATTTGTCGCGATGTTATGTTTGTGAGACTCATTCATTGTGTCTGGATATAACAATCCAACTCGGCTCATGATCGAATAGTAATTTTTAATCTCCGTAGAGAAAAAAAGAAATAACTATATATTCATATATGTCAATAATAAGTTTTTTTTGCTGATTAATGATAAATTAATTTCCTTCTCTGCTTCCTTAAAAAAACCAAAACAAAAAAAACTTCTTTGTGATAACTTTTATTTGTACCATACAACTGTTGCCTCGCGGGT
This sequence comes from Colocasia esculenta, assembly GCA_014218235.1. Lineage (NCBI taxonomy): Eukaryota > Viridiplantae > Streptophyta > Magnoliopsida > Alismatales > Araceae > Colocasia > Colocasia esculenta. The sequence goes on along the minus strand of CM024763.1, from coordinate 25,006,630 downwards.
GCTCACATCATGACAACCATCATCTCTTAAAGCTTCCATCTTTAAACATCTCCATAATTCCTCTCTCTCTCTCACTCTCTCCCGCTAATTGTTAATTCTCTTGCTCCTCTTTCCCCAAACCACCCAAAACTCTGACTATAACTTTCCTCAAAATTTGACCATCCCCTCTTTCGTTACCGCATCCTTGTCTTCTAAATATGTAGAAAATAAAGTTAATTGGATGTTATGTTACTCTCTTTTTTATCCACTCCGGATGCTACCCACTTTTCTTCCCCATTACGACAAATTAAGAGAAAAGGACATGTAGAAGATGACCAAAAGAAATTGCTTAAAAAAGAGGTTTTACTAAGAGAGCAAAAGGCTCTCTGAAAGTGAGAGTTCCAAAAGATATGTCAATCAATCTAACTTATTATTTACAAAAATATTAAAAACCATATTTTGAAGAATCCTATCAATTTTAGATAAAGACATTTTTATTTGGACTTTCGACTATGTCGGACTATGGTCAGAAAATTTGTCATAAATTTGCAACATCCTACTCCGAACACTTAAAGAAAACACCCAACTCCGATCAATCAATATAGACAATAATATTCCAATCCAAAATTAGGTCAGATTAATATATGATAATCAAATTTTTGCCAAAATTTTGCGACATGAGCATGGATCTCTCAGTGTCAATGTAACACCCCAGAAAATATTATGTGCTAGAAAATATAAGTAATATGATTATTACACTTGATTATTATTAGGAGATTGAAATAATTAATATCTAGGATTAATTAGTGTTAATAAATGATACCCCAGTGTCGTACTCCGAAGTGTGCGCTCTATCAGGACGACATCGGAAAACTGTAACGAAAAATAAATCTGAGAACATCATAATTCTCAGAAAAATGTGGAGATATATAATATAAATATCTGGATTTATTGACATGCGGACTTCGAGGATAAGCCACCGCGACTATTTTTTTGGTGAATTTTCACCCTGTGTAAAATAAATTATAAAAATTAAATAATCACCATAATTTGTAAAACCATTACATTAGCTTATGGCTGAAATTTTAACACAAATGGACTTCATTTGGATATGTTACAAGAGGATATTTAGATCAGCTGATTTATGGGCTAATTACGGGAAGGATTTTTCTGGAATTCTTGCATGCTTACGTACCATGGGCAACGTAAGCCTATGTCATGGTGGGTTAGATCCCTTACACGTTTTTACCCATGTGCTAATCCTAGGGTGATGCTTGGACATGTGGCTGTGGGTAACTAATTGGGGGTTTTTACCCCAACACCTGTAAGCCTGCGTGCCTTGCACCTGAAGCTTTGGGTGATAAAAATCTTCATGCGCGCAACATTCCGACCTTCCCAGGAGAGCTTCTCCTAGACGTTCTCCCTATCTATCACTTTCTTCGGTTTTTTCTCCTAGTGCTTCCTGCTGCTACTTCTGAGTAAAAGGGGCTGCAGATCTTGGGGTTAGAGCTACTTGTTGTGTGTTGCTCTTGCTTCGGTTGATATAGATCAGATCTCTCCAACTGCTGCAAGCTTTCTCTTCTTTTCCCTATTTCTGGGAAGTTCTGTGTTGAGGGAAACTTACTCCAAATCAGGAAGGTAGAATTATTTTCCTTTCTCTCTCAATCTTACTCACTTTACGTGTTATGAAATCTCCTGTGTAGGATTCAAACATCCTTCTTCTTTCTGTTCATCCTTGGACAAGGTATTATGCTACTGTTTGACCCTCCATGATTATTCTAGGAATGTCTCATACCATGATTGTGATCACTTCTAAAGTAATAAAAGTCTTCCTGTGTCATACTGTAAGCTTAACTTAGTTAGGATCATCCCTACAACCAGTATGTGTACACCCCTGTACACACACTTGTTCATGCTATACACTGCGAGACCATCCAACCCCCTGCTAAAAAGTTTCTAAGTACCAGACTGTGAGTAATATACATGAATCGAATGCTACAGTATATACATGAATCGACTGACCCTTTATACATGAATCGACTCACCCTTTATACATGATTCGACTCACCCATTTATACATGAATCGACTGACCCTTTATACATGAATCGACTCACCCTTTATACATGAATCGACTGACCCCTTTATACATGAATCGACTCACCCTTTATACATGATTCGACTCACCCCTTTATACATGAATCGACTCACCCTTTATACATGAATCGACTGACCCCTTTATACATGAATCGACTCACCCTTTATACATGATTCGACTCACCCATTTATACATGAATCGACTAACCCTTTATACATGAATCGACTGACCCTTTATACATGATTCGACTCACCCATTTGTACATGATTCGACTCACATATATATAGTAGACTTAGCCAGATTTCTGTGTTTCTGTCAGGACTGCTTCCTTCAGAAGTGTCAGCAGAACCTCTGCAAGACTGCAAACTCATACCTTATTTACATAAGTAAATGTTATAATTTGATGTTTCATTTACTTAAGATATTACATGTAAATAAGGAAGTACCCCCCATTTGAATCCAATAAAAATGTCAGAAAAATCATATCTCTTACCAATAAAAAGTCAACTCTCCCACCGAAGAAGAAAAACACGATTTTAGCGATTCCATAAAAATAGCGTCTTTCTAATTTCTCATAATTTGGCCTACCTAAAATCTCATAATTCGAGTAAACCTAGTAGAATGATAAAAATGCAAGGCCCGGTGAAAAATGATAAACACACATATGACTTCTCCAATGGACCCTCTCCTACTGAAGGAAAGTCAAACCTGTTCATCCCTTAAATTACATCCATATGGCTTTCACCTTGACATGTTATTATCTCCAACTCTGAATTAGAATTAGTAAATGAATGGTTCAATCAATCATATAGATTTCATGACTATTCTCATGATATATTCTTTCGTTGACTTTTCTATTTTTCTTGGATTCTAAACTATTATACCACTTGATGAGTCATTTAAATATCATTTCTATCCATCTTTGGATCATTCTTGAACCTCTTAAACTAATTTGATTCTTGTACCTATTGAATATCTCTGAACTTGAACTTTCCAACTACCTTTGATCTGTGTAAAGATATCAATTGTGAAATCAGTGAAAGTAACCCCATATTCTTGTTGTGTAAGACATGTTGAGCACATGTGTACCCTTGAACCATTACCAGAGTGAGTGTGTTATGATGACAAGTTGCGAGTCTTTGAACTCGTTTGATAATTATGCCTGTGCAAGGGGCTGGTTCAGTCCCGGGAGGAGCACCCGAATTTGTCAGTGGCCGCGCGGGGACAATGAGGACACCAGGATGTTGGCATACATCATTTCCTGCTTGATTAGTCATCATCTCATACATATCCGTGTGAATACCTGACTGATACTGAACTTAAGTATCTTCCTGAGTTATTGATCATGTTCTATACTGTTTCGTTCTACATATGTTATTGGTTTGACTTAGTGTTTTGACCACTCAGTGTTTACCGTAGACATGTTCCTATTCTTGATTGTATACATGTGAATCCTTTCTATTTCAAGGAATTGAATTCTACTGGGCTAGTTAGCTCACCAAATTCTACTTTTTCAGGTTATCTACGGTTCTAAGGCAGGATATCGGGATTTGTGGGCAGAGAGATCAATCCTTGCAGCATTAAGTTTGAGTTGTAAATGGAGAGTCATGTAATACATATAGAATGTCAATGAATAATTTTTTTTTATTTAATAAAGCCCGAGCAATTTTCTGCTCAATTAATTAGAGTTCTACTCTTGATTCCTCGTTCGCTCACGTTCCGGCATTTAGAGCTATATTAAATGACGGGACGTGACAGTCAATGCGTCAATTCGGCTGATTGGTCAGCGAGTTGATCCTAATTCTGAATCGGACAGCAAGAAACTTTCGATCGATGGATTTTTAGTCGGATCTAAAAATTTAACCCGACTAGATCTGTAAGTCAGACTCGAGTTTTGAGTTCGGCCCGACCCAATTAACTCGGCTTGTTCTCTTTTATTTTTTTCCTCATTTCAAATATTATATTTTACTTAGTTAAAATTATGTTATTTTATTCATAAAAAACAAAAATTCTATTTTCAAACAATTTAAGTAATTAACATCAAAATTCTCCTTAATTAAGTGAAATTATAAAATCATATTATTAATTATATTATTTTTATTTAAATATTCGAACTGAGCAAGACCTTAATCGAGTTTTCTATTTTTGTAAAAATATCAGATCTGATCCGACCCAATTCAATATAACTCGAGCTAAGTCAGACTTAAATTTTTATATTGATGAATTATACCTAAATCGAACCCACCTAAATCTGACCTCGGCCGAGAGTATTGTTAACCCTAGGGCTGTAAACGGATCCGGATATTATCCGGATTCGATTCGGATTCGTATCTGGTTAAGCGGATATTATCCGTTTAACATATATCCGATGAATCGGATTTCAGATATGGATAATATCCGATAATAATGGAGCAGATACGAAATTGGGTGATCCGCTTCGTTAAGATCCGCTCCGAACTAGATGAATCATGACCGTTAGATCTTAGATCTAATGATCTATATATAATATATAAATATATAAAAAAAACCCTAACTACCCACTCACCACTCACCAGTCCCACTAGCTCGTGAACCCCTCGCCGCCGCTGCCTCATCACCCCCCTGCTGGCGCCATGGTGACCTGTGCAGAATCTGCAGATGGAGCCACTGAGGGAGACGGCTACCCTGGCCGCGAGCACCGCCGGCCGACCAGCGAGCAGCGGCTACCCCTCCCAGCGCCAGCGAAGATCCTCCTCCTTCTCTGTATCTCTCTCTATCTCCAGTCCCCAACCCCTTCGATATCCTCCCCCCCCATTCGGCAGTCCGGCTACCCTCCCGACGCCGACGAAGATCCTCCCCCTTCTCGTATCTCTCTCTATCCCCCCCCTTTTCGATATCCTCCCCCCCCACCTAGCTTCCCTCTCTCTCTCTCTCTCGCACCGTCGCACGACAGTACCCTCCCCCTCAATCCTCACTCCTTCCCTCTGTCTCTCTCTGGATCTCTCTCTATCCCCCTCTTGCAGCACCCCTCCCCCCACTTGGCTCTCTCTCTCTCTCTCTCTCTCCCTCTCTCTCTCTGGCACGGCAACCCCCTCCCCCTTAGTCCTCACTCCCTCCCTCTATCTCTCTCTGAATCTCTCTCCATCCCCCCTGTGGTATCCTCCCCCCCCTCCGGCGGCATCCCTCCCCCTCAGTCCTCACTCCCTCCCTCTATCTCTCTCTATTCCCCCCCTCAGGCGGCACCCCTCCCGCTCAAATTTTTTCTGATTTTTTTATTTTAGATCATTAAATAGTTATTATCTAATATCATATTTTTGAAACGGATAATATCCGTATCTGCTCCGAATCTGAATATTATTCGATTAAAATATTTGCTCAATATCTGAATTTTATTCGGAGTGGATATAAATTATCCGATTAAGTGTTTAGTACACAGAAAACTCATATCCTCTCCGTTTATAACCCTAGTTAACCCCATCTCCCACGGGGAGCAAGAGAAGGGCGAAGCCGAAAGCGGTGAGGGATGGCTTCCGCCTACCGGCGAGGCGTGGGCAGGAAGTCGCTTAAACTCCAGACCGCCGACCTCGCGAGGGAACCCCACCTTCGCAGCCCACCAATATATATATATATATATTTATAAAAAAGACAAAAAAAAAAACGAACAGGTCCTCCTTTTCCCCGCATTTCCCCTCCTTTTTTGTGTGCCCTTTTCCTTTATTTTTTCCGCCTCTTTTTCTTCCGTCACCATCTTTCCTGTTCCATGCGAAGACGCCCAAAAATCCTTGCATCAAAAGATTCCACGAGCTCCACATTGATCTCAGTTGCTTCCCCTCTTAAATCCTCTGCCCGTACTCCATCCTGTGCTAGGTTTTGCGCCTCCCTCTCTCTGGTTGCTCGAGTTCGAGGAGGCCGCCGGGTCAAGCGAACTCGAGCTTCGTGAGCTCTGCCTTCATGTGGGAGAGAGATCCGAAGCACGAGGTGGATTAGCCTGGGGGGGGGGCGTGTTGCAATCGTTTTTGTTGTGGGGGCGGGGAGGCATTGGCAGCGGCGGCGTGTTTGAAGGCGCGGGGTTGCTGGGGAGGTGGCGGAGGTGGGGGGAGGGCGCGTGCTTGATCTCGCCTGCCTTGGTGGTTCGGGGTGGAGTCCTGGATGGAAGGTTTGAAGTTCGGGCTGGTTTGACTGCTGCGGTGGGGGTTGGTGAGGGCGCTGTGGGATCGGCGTGGATGAGGATTTGTTGCTGTGGGGGAAGTGGAAAGATCGTGGCTTCAAAATGCATTTCGCCAAGCTCGATGATTCTCCGATGTTTCGGAAACAGGTGAGGGGAAGCTCTCAACTGAGCTTGTAGTAGAGTGAGTCCCGGGTTTACGGTTACTTCTCTTCAAACTTTTGAGTGCCGCACTTGGTGGACGTTTATCACTTTACACATATGCATCAAAGACGAGTTCTTGCACGCTGCTTGTATCCCCGGGAAACATTCTCTCTCTCTCTCTCTCTCTCTCTCACACACACACACACCCAGACACACACGCGCGCAGGTACGCACACAAATACACATACTCAATAACCCGAGAACGATCTTCTCTTCCTGAAGTATACACGTCAATGGGCACAAGCGTTGCAGGATTCGTAAGCAAACTTGCATGAAGTGTATGGATGATTGAAGTGTAGGAAACACCTGTCTGTTTTGTCGAAATACGGAAACCAACAGTAGCCCCCTTCAGTTTCTTTTGAAATATAAAGGAGTCATGCTAGTGAAACAGAAATTTCTTCCTAAACCTCTTCCCTTAATTGACACTTGAGGGTGAGAAACCAGACACTTTCTTCTTTTGCCGTTCTTCCCCTGATAAAGAAGACTTTTGTAATTTAGAACATAATTATTAACACTATCATCATTTTGTTTGGTGAGAGTAGGCCCTCCCATGAATTGGATTGTGTGATTGTGATGCAATGAACCTTCTTCAATATGCATATAGCAGTGGCTCAAGGAAATCATGAATGAACTTGGTATGCTTGAATTTTCGAATTATGTTATATCCCTTTGATAAGTTGGCTATATATGCTATGTTCTTTTCTCTCCTCCATCCCAGTCCACCAAGAAAAAGGGATGGGAAAAGAAAGGTAGGTATGAGCATTAGCGGCGACATAACACATGGGAATTTGTTGGATTTTCACTTTTCATGCGAAACCGTGAGGTCATAGTGTTGACTCCCATTGTGGACATAAATGCAGGATAAAACCTCACCTGGGTTTCACATGGGTTTTGACTTAACAGACTTTGCCTGGCCCGGGAGAGGGGGTTGCACCACTATCCAAGAGATGTTTGGCCATCCATGCGTCAGGATATTGGGCCTGGTTTGATAGCTGGGTAAAGGCTGGTAAGAGGTGGTTACTAGGCCAATACACTAGTTCGGAAAGGCTGCTAGATTATCTGGCGCTAACCAGGGATAACCCCCTTATCAAGGCTGTTAACCAAGTTGACCCAAAAGGTTGGACTATGCTAACCGCCCTTATCAGGGCTGTTTGCTTTGCGGTCACTCAAACCACAAATTGGGATAATTCTGATTAAGCAATCCTAGGATTGCTTACTGGACATTATTCTATCCGGCCATCAAATCAGGCATTGGTGATTTGTGTCGATCTTGGGAAGGGTGCATTTACTCTTGGTGTTAAGAAAACATTATTTTATCATAACACTTGATAGAGAGTTTTTGAAAAGTGGAACACTTGAGAGAGAGTTGTAGAAACACTTTGGAGAAATATGTTTCATTTCATGAATTGAACTTTTTGCTTCTGGACAGTTGATAGAATGATGCCTTGGAGATTAAGGTACATAATCCAATGTCAAAGGGCAGCTGCATGCTGCTTATTGGATTTCATGTAGCCCAGGCATCTATGTGGTTGGAAAAGCTTGCTGAGAATTTCAGAAGGCATGTGCATCTACCATTTCCTTTATTTTCTGAGAGGTTAGAATCTAACAAGGTGGTCACAGGAGAACATAAATTTTCATTCCTTTTAGCTTTTGATTCCAAAGAATAAGTCATTTACCTATATCATGAACTGTTTTGAGCGGCTGGTATATGGAATGTGTGTGATACTCACTTCAGATAAAGGAATTGAAAAACATGTGATATAAACCACAATCTTTTTGAGGAAAAAAAGAAATGCTTACAATGCTCATTTCAGAGTAAGAAATTGACCAGTGAACCATAAGCTTTATCCAATTGATTATGTTCAGTTAGGATCACTTAAAGATGTAAAGGATTTGATAGAAAATACTGCCTGGTTATTGTCCTGATGTAGCTCCTTCCTGCCCTTTCTTCCATGTTGCTGCCTCAACATCGATCTATGTGATTGTATTAGTTAATTGTCCACTTTGCCACTGGCATCTAAAGTGAACCACTCTTCTTTTACATTCATTTCACTTGAAGGGGGATTATATACTTGTCTTTTCCAGGAAAATCTGCTAACTTGTCTTCTCGAGATAAATCTGATGACTATGTTACTATTCCTTCATACATTCATTCTTTTTCCAATGGAGAACAGATACAATCTCTCGAGGAAAATGCTGAGTTACTAAGAGAGAGAAGTCTAAAGTTTTATAAAGGATGTCGAAAATACACGTATGCATTTCTTCTCTCTCTCCCTCACTTGGAATTGGCTGTTTTTCATTGATGCTTTATATTTTGTATATTTTGTGATTGATTGCTACTACTGGTTCTTAATATTGGTCATTGTACTGGCTCTTATTTTGAATCTTGGTACACTGTTTTGGTTTCCGTTATCTCCTTAAATAAAGTTGTTCTTGTAACTAATATGCTCTTTTCCCATAGCCTTTTGAATTGCTATCTAAACTTTGTCTAGTGTTTTCTTCCCCTGAAATGTGGCTTCTACAAGTCTACAACCAATGATGTATTATACGGAATAGTACAACCAAAAGAGGAGAATAGCTTCCTCCTTGAGTTTTGCTTGCATGTGATTTCCTCTATTATAATCTACAGGAAAGGTAGTTCACTCAGTACCTGAGCACCTTGCCCACGTAAGACCACTGATACTGGACTCTCTCTCATAATAAATATATATTCTTGATTTGTGATCAGTATCCCACGCTCTCTACCCAATATCACAAGAACTGACTCTCTAATGCTGACGTTTTTTTCTGCAAGATGTTAAAATTTGGATACTCGCCACCATTGTTCATTTACACCTACTACTGTTCTGAGATAAAATCCAGCTTCCGACAACTGTCACCAGTTGTGCTCACTGTCCTCCCTTGTCCACTTGCCCTTGAGAATGCCTTCACTGAGAATGATATTAGGAAGAGTTAAGTGATCATTCTTCTACATGTTCTATTTCAAACAATTACTGTTCCAATCTCAAACTGATTATATGCAATTTTCTGATCTGTGCTAGTTTACCAAGCGAAAGAAATCCTACTTTCCATCTTTGCAGTGATCTCATAGTTACTCCAATTTTGTCTACAATTTTTAGGCGATGTCTCCTTCATTCACCTCATTAGTCATCAATGCCTTTGCCATACTCTTCTGGCATTGAAACTGAAACTAGTTACAAGTATTTAGAGAATCCTCCTTAGGAGAATGATATGGTTTCATGCTCTTTGAGTTTGAGCCTCTAAGCCACTGGCCTTTTCTTCTTATTTGCGTTGTACTTTATTACTGCTTTATTTTCAATGAAGTGTAACCAGTTTTCTGGTTACCCTAAAAAGGGGTATTCTAGTATTTTTTGCAAGTATTGTAAGGTAACAAGGCTATTAAGACAATATGAAGATTGGATAACTCGCGTTGTAAATAAAATTGTAAACAGGGTATTCTTTGCAAAACAATCTCTATAAAAAATAACCTTTTCCTTTTTGGGAGATCCATAAGATGCTCTAGAGCGTGGGGGGCTCGGGAGGGGGGGGGGTGTTGGAGGAGCTATTTTTGGGAAGTTCGTTGGCCTCCCTTTCCTTTTGTGGGATCCAAAATTTTCCAAGGATCTCCTTGTGGGCATTAGCAGGAGATGATGATGATAATACTGTAGATGATGGAAGATGCATTATGCCCATCTGTTGGTGGAGATTTTTTTGAAATGTGGGATCTGTTGTTGGAGAGTGAACCATTGAAAATGACAAAATGGTTCCCAGCTACATGGAGATCTGCTGGGGAATGTCTCTTTTGGAAGAATGTTCATGTTGATCTCATCTTGAGCAGGGTGATAACATATGTTCCTTGGATTTACAGTGAAGTTCTTCAAGCCTGTAAGAATTATAGGGTGACTTAGTAAGTTTCTAGCAGTGGTCTAGCAAGATTGGTAGACACCAACTACTCAACTCGGTGAGTAACTACATTTTCTGTCAAAGGCATTCTCATTTAGGAGGCTTCCAGCTGAGATGCTTCATTGAAGAAAACATGAATAGATGTTCCCGACACTAATTACTTACCATTAATTGAAGAAATGAAGGGTGTCTTGAATGGGGGGGGGGGTTGTTTCTGTCAATTTGGCAGATGAGGCATGTGAATGTGTATGCACTACTTCTGCCCCCACCTTGAGTTTAGAGGAGTTAAGAGGGGGTAGGTTTTCGAGAGGCATGACTCTATATGTGTACCAACAAGGGAAAGCAAGAAAGAAGGTGATGGCCATTTATCTTGCTCTCAGTTCACATAGAAATGACAAAAGAGAAGGTCATGCAGGTGGAGGATGGTATATGCATCTGGTTGAGGGGCATCCAATTGCAATTCTGGCAGAGACAATGATGGCTGTATCATTGGTTCATTGGAAGAAAAGGAGGGTTCAATATGTTTGCAGCTGTCACCTCCATAATCGCTGACAAATGCTGAAAGAGCGAAAGAAGGAAGCTATGAGTCACCAGCTGGCAAAGCAGGCTTTCCTACTCAGTAGCCTTCCTTTGATAATGGTGTAGTAGATAAAGGGGGAAATCTCTCTTTTCCCTGCCAAGAGGATACAGCCAGTCCAAAGTTTCACAGTCTATGAATCAGGGGCAATCGTTGGAACGAAGTAAAGACACCTGGAAACCAGGCAATAGTTTTGGAATTAATTAATATGCTTAAAATTTTCAGATATGAAGTACTATTTTTAAGGATTCTCAGAAGTTGAGGCTTCTCCAGAATATCCTTATTATTCGACATAGCCTTCTCCAGATGATTCAGATGATTCCACTTAGTAATTAATTCCAAAAGTAGTACATTATGTACGCTAAATTGAATAAATTTTCATATCAGGTTACCTCATTTTTTGTCTGGTTTTCTCCTATAACTGGTCCCATGCAAATGATCGAGCTTGACATTGGAATTTATTATCTTGGTTGTCACTGTAGCATGCAGAAAAGTATTCACTTTTTTTTTTCTTCCTTTTCCTTCCTTCTTTTGGTTTTTCTTGAAAGTGGATAACGCTGCAAATTCATTGTTTCTCTATTTTTCTATACATCTTGTGCAATTTTTGCAGGTGGATTCATTGAGTATTTATTTTTTCTGGCTTTTCTTGCACTTGTGCAGGGAAGGGCTTGGTGAAGGATATGATGGAGATATTGCTTTTGCAAGCTCTCTTGAAATGTTTGGTGGAGGGCATAATGATCCCATTGGCGTTGCTTTTGGTGGTCAGTTTCATTATTTCTACTCTGGTCTTTAGCTTTTGTTTTGACTTCTCTTGAGAGTTGTGAAGGCTAAGCTTGTTTCTTTGCTATAATGCATATTTTTATGAAATCATCAGGCTTGATAGTTTGATTTTCCTTCCTAAATTTTGGTCTAAACTATTTTCTTTTAGTTTTTCATCAAAATAGTTGTGATATAATGGCTAACAATGTGAGATAATTGAAGTTGTATTATTAAAAATATTTGTCAAGGTTCTCAATATATAAGCATCTAAAAGGTATGTAGTCAGTTGCTAAGTCATTGTGATCTGTTTGAATGTTATCTTATGAACGAATGAAAGAAATACACTGGAATTTGCAGCATTTTACAATACACAAAATAAAATCAATATGATTAATGAAATTGTTTGAAAAGACAACAAATAGACTGTCATCTGGTTTTAAGTTCTGTGAATAGGGGAAGTATAGCTTTTAGAAAAATAATATATTCTGTAACTTTTCCTTTTTGAGTACCAAGAGTAAACCACCCTGCCAAGGATCAAGCCCTACACCTGAGCCATGTGGAGGTCAAACATCTCTCAGGCAGTCAGCACCCCTCAGCTTGGCAAAGTTCATGATATCGAAACCCATGTGAACCCAGTTTAGAATCTACCCTGCATGCACGTCCATAGCAGGAGTTAATACTGCGATCTTATGGTTTCTCATGAAGTACCTATCCAACTCTCCCACCCCAAGGAATTCTGTAACTTAAGTCTTCTATTTTTCTTTGATGGTCTGTTCTTATCAAGTGTGTCTGTCTGTACAAATTTGAGTGCCTTGGGCCTTTGCCAGGGCCAAGATCTCGGCTTTGGGTCTCCAGTTGGACTGGATGGACCAGTTATGATTATGTGTGAGTGCGATTCAGGCTGTGGCATCATGAACGGAATCCACCCATTACCTGGTGACCTGCTTAAGAATAGTAAGTCTTTTGCTCAAAACAGTGATTGTTGTAGTCGGCTAGCTGTATTAATTGAGGGTGTTTGATATCTGGAGACTGGAGGATGTCATCTCTCCGCCTCAGTGTAAGGGAAACATTGCATCATTCATGGAGGATGGCAGCTTTTCGATGACATGAAGAGTTAGGCAATACATGATTGCTGAGGTGCTAAATGTTCTCTGGTCAATGTTATTCCGGGACAGCCAAGGGGAGGAAAGCCTTTTTAGGGCATGGAATGCAAAATCGGCCGATCTGGATTGGGATCGGCCGATTCGAGTCGGAATCAGCTGATGCCAATCAGACTTGGGGGGTAATGCCCGATCCCCCTGGGTTCTAAGTAGAATCTGGGTGGGGGAGGGTGGGGATCGGGGTGGATGGGCCAGGATCGGCCGATCCGATCCCGATTCCAATCCCAAATTCCATGTTTTAGGGTGTCTTGGCCACTCTGCTTCTGAGGCCTGCTTCTAGCGTCAGCTGATAGCCTTATGCTATGCTAGTGCTTGACCTTCTAGGAGTTGATAGACAGGAAATGGAAAATTGCACAGAGATCCATTCTATGTTATCAAAAGCGGCCAAGGCGATCATCGCCGAGGTGCGTCTGCCAGGATCACTGAGGCGATTGCCTCCGTCACCTTCAAGGTCGCCTTGGCTGCTCTGGGCGCATCGGGCGCTTCAAGTGCCTAGGCCCTGCTAAACCGGACTGGATCCAGTCTGGTTCGCTCCCACCCATAAGAACCACCCCCCCGGCGAACCCTAAAAGGCCACACATCAATGCCCGACTCTGAGCTCTCCTCTCCTCAAAACGCCATCGGCTGACCCCCAGCAAGTGGCGGACGTGCTCCGGCAAGGGTGAACGGCGCAGTGGACATCTCCGGTGAGCCAAAGTTGCACCCCTTTCTCTCTCTTTCTCACACACTCACACACGGTGTCATGCACATCCCTCTCTCCCCCTCTTTGACACACACACACTCTCTCTCTCTCTCATGGTGACACATATCCCTCTCTCCCCCTCTTCCTCTCTCTCTCTCTCTCTCTCTCACACACACACACACACCACACACACACACACACACACACATGGTCACACGGGAGAGGGGAGAGCCCTCTCTCTGCGTGACTGTGTCACTGTGTTACAGTGACACTGTGTCACTGTTACACAGATAGGGGCTTGGCCCCCCCTCTCTCCATCCTCTCTCTCTTTCTCTCTCTCTCTCTCTCTCATACACACAGTCACACAATGCACACACTCTGGTCCCCTTGAGACCCCTCTCACGGAGTCATACACACTCTCACATGTATGAGTTTGTTTACTTGGAATCCTATAGTATTGCACTTGTTATTTTTATTTCAGATTTACATGTATGAATTTGTTTTAATCACTTACTTGCAATTTAGTATTGCCAATTTTATTTTCATTTTATATTTACATGTTTTGTGAATGTATTTTAATTGTTTACTTGCAATTTAGTATTGCCAATTTTATTTTCATTTTATATTTACATGTTTGTGTGAATGTATTTTATTGTTTACTTGCAATTTAGTTTGTAAATGAATGGATTTAATTTTATGAAATATACTAGTTTCATGCACATATTTAGGTGATATTTATAGATATATTCATATTTTTTAACTATATATATTATTTTATAATATATCACCTCAGGCCCTCAATCGCCTAGGCCTTTGAGACTGAGGCAACCCTTGGTCGCCTCGGGTTGCTTCATGCCTTTGACTACATAGGATCCATCCACTTTTGCATTTGCTTTTATACCTCTCTTAGACTTAGAGAGATACTGCCAGGATGGATTTTCATGTAATTTCTTATCTGAGAAGGGCATATTAAAATATTTCATTCATTTTGTTCCCCAGAGCATGTTTTATCTTCATGCTAATGCCTCTGACAATTTCCTTTGTATCTTAGGACCTGTTATGACAAAATTCACAATTGCACTGAGGGAAATTGGAACATACAAAGAAGTCCTCCGCTCCCAGGTACTTTTCAGTTTTGTTCAAAGTAGGAGGCCTTTTGTTGCAAAAACATGTTGATGCCCTTCACTTAAGTGTTTGACTTTTGTTAGCATCCTGTTGTGTTTTTTTTTCTCAAGCTTTATTATTAGCTGTCACAGTGTTTCAGACAACTTTTAATAAAATATTGTTGTTAAATTATAAATAGGAGAGTTGTAATTGCAGCGAGAAAATAGGACCAGAAAATCGGATGTGAATAGCAGAAAATGGAGACATAGCCAATGACTGATGTAGCTTTGGAGTTTCACAAGGCTTTTCTGGCACGTGCCACATTGTTTGAACAATAAATATTATCTGTGAGAGAAGTTCTGAGGATGGTTTTGCCATTGGGGGCAAACTGCACCCCCCTGGGAGGCGGGGAACCTCGCCGGAGAGGCTCTCTGGCCTGGTCAGGCCTCCCACCAACCTGCTTCGGTGTGGGAGGAGGGAGCACACTAGCTGCTTTTGCCCTGCACTGGCGCCAAGCTTACAGCATAATGGGAGTTCGACCTGGTGCAGGTCTTATGCGGAGGTGGTGAGGGCTGTACCAGTGGAGCAGGGAGCCATTGTGGGGAGCAAGAGGTCTGTGGAGGCAGGGACCTTTCCGGGGGATGGCTTGAGGGAGAAGGGGGGCCGGCTGTGTCGGAGCCTATGCACGACAGTGGTGGAAGGTAATGTCCAAGAGGTGGACATCAAGCACAGGCTGATAGCTGTGAAGGGGGGATTACTGGGAAGTCTCTCAAGTCTCCCCAAATGCGTTCCTTGTGGTGGGCTCTCAGGAGCATATGGTGGAGGGTTTGGCGGCAACAGGGGTTTTGGCGGTGGAAGGTGCTCTCCTTCGACTCTGTAGATGGACGAAGAGGCGCGAAACCTTCCCTAGCCCTGGGGTTTGCTCGTGTGGTATCATCCTAGAGGGAATCCCATTGCCTCTGTGTGACGTGGAAGGGGTCTTCTTCCTGGTGCAGTCCTTTGGGGGTGTGGTTAGGGGAACTCCAGAGTTTGTTCCTCTCTCCTCACAAACCTCTGTGGCAGTGGAAGTTTCTGTGACTTCATTGGGTGCTATCCCTGCCATCATTACCTTTAACCTTTGTGATCGATGGGGAGCCCCTCGTCGTCCGGGTCTAGTTCAAGGGGTGGGGTCGGGACTTGCGATGGGCGACGGAAGACCTAGGGCAACTCTGTTCGCTGCGGGAGAAAGAAGATGTACGGCCCCTGGTTGGGGCGGGCATTCAATTTTTGAACACTGCTCCGCTGGCTTAAGGGGTTGAACCAGTGCGGCCCGCCGGTTCTTTCCTAACCTGCCGAACTTACCTCATCGCAAATCGGCAATTGGATCCCATTTGGTGGGTCATTGGGTCAGCCCCCAGGCCTGTGACTTACCCAAATCCGACATTGATCGACGTTTGGGCCTATGCGGACCCATTTTTGTTTGTCTTCCCCACTCGATAGCACTGAGTCATCCCTCTGGTCAGGCTTGTTGTGGCTGATGTCTTCTTCGTCGCAAGCTCCTTCGGCTGGGAGATATCCCTGCCGGTCTCCTCAGCCATCCAGAGGAGGTGTGCACCTCTCTGGGGGATGCTGTAGCAGGAGGGGGATGTCCCTCTTTGCTGTCTCCGGTGGCCTTGAGGACTATTAAAGAGCACTCGCTTCTCGTACTGATTGCTTCGGCATTGAGATGGAGGATCGTGCTCAGTGTGTGGAGGAGGGGGATGTCCCTCTGCTGGATGGCCCCGGAGGCCTTGGGACAGCTGGGGAGCTGCTGCAGTTTGCCGTCCAGGGAGGTACCTTACTGGAGATTACCCCTGGAGATTACCCCTATCACCGTTGATGCGGAGGCTTGTCACCAGCAGGCAGGCTCTGAGGTGCCTCACTCAACCCTCTTCCACGGGGGAACTGATTCGGAATGGGAGGCTGAGGTGGGTGCTCTCTTGCTGGTTGGGGTGGGTGGAAGTTGCAGGTAGTTGTTGAGAGCCGGGGCAGAAGCACAATGGGGTATGATGAGATTAGGGAGATGCTTAATGAAGTTGAAGTCCTAATGATGGAGGGTGCAAAGGGGGGAGTGGAACAGGTGGGTATTCCTTTTGAGGGTGCTGACTTGAGGGGAGTGTTCTTGAAGATAAACAAACGGTGGAGTGCACGCATCAGAGGAGGGGCGAGATCCTGAACCAGGGCGGCTAAGTGTAGTGAGGAGGGGGAGGGAGAGGAGGGTCCATCTTCTAGCCATCAATGAGGATACTTTCTTAGAATGTTAGGGGGTTAGGAGGGGCCGAGAACATGAGGGCTGCGAGGGAGCTCATTAGGAGGTGCAAGGTTGATATTTTATGTTGACAAGAAACTAAGTGGGAAGGGGATGACAATGACCTATTAGGAATATTGGGAGCGCCAAGTTATTTTAGGGTGTGGGCTCCCCTAGAGTGGGAGGTCTAGGGGGATTTTGATTCTGTGGAATCCTTGTGAGGTGTAGGAGATGTCTCATGGGCTGTTTCTCTGCACTTCAGAAGCATTTGGGATGGCTTCCTCTGGGAATTCACTGGCGTGTATGGCCCTCAGGCCAGGGAGGAGAAGCGGTAGCTGAGGGAGGAGTTGCTTCAGTTTCATACTTTTTCGGGCTGACCATGGTGTATTGGAGGAGATTTCAACGTGGTGAAAGCTGTTTGGGAGAGGACAGAGGATAGTACTACAGTGGGTGAGATGGAAGATTTCTCCCATTTTATCCAGGAGACTATCTTGGTGGATTAAGGTATGACATAAGGGGCATACACGTGTCCAACATGATAGTTATTGCTGTTTGTTCTAGATTGGATAGGTATTTGGTCTACATGATTGGGAGGATTATTTCTCACTGGCTCAGGTGGTAGGACTCACGAGATCTACTTCAGAGTTCAGACCACAAGCCCATCTTATTGAAGACAAAAGATTTCAAGGCAAAATGAAAGATCTATTGGCTTTAGGTTTGAGCAGGTCTAGCTTAGGAAGCTTGACTTCTTGGAGATAGTCTCAGGGGCTTGGAGGAGCCTGATTTCCAATTCCTCAACTATGGGTACTCTTGTGAAGAAGTTGAAGCACACTGCTCACTGTCTCCAATCTTGGGGGTAGGTAAAACCCTCCTAAGAAAGGTGACTAAGGATAGGACTATTTAGCACCTTGTAGCTCTTTATTGCTTGGAGGAAGCAGGTCTTATCGATGAGGAAGACACAATAGCTAGGGACTTCATGAGGAGTTAATTTGATGAGGTGTTGGCCAGGGAGGAAATTTATTGGAGATAGAGATCTAGGGATAGGTGGATTAAAGAAGGGGACAAGAACACTGCCTACTTCTAGCGGATTGCTTTAGGGAGGAGAAAGGTTAACTCCTTCTCTACCATCAAGGTGGGGGATTGTTGTTTTTCTTCTCAGCTGGATATCAAAGATCAGATGGGACTCTTCTATTCCTCTTTGTTCTTGGAGGAAGCTTCTTGTAGGGTGAGCTTTGCTGTTGACCTCCTCCTCTGCCTCTCTCTTATGGAGAGGGACCTCTTCTCTGAGGAGGAGATCCACCATGTTGTGTTCTTTTTGGCAAGTGCCATGGCCCTAGGTCCTAATGACTTCCCCTTACTATTCTATTATTAAAGAGAACTTCATTTCTACAGTGAAGGAATTTCAGGAAGAAAGAGCAGATTGGGGGGACATCAACAAGACCTTCTTGGTGCTAATCCTTAGGAAGGCAGGGGCTCATGCACTTAGGGACTTTCTGTTGATCAGCCTACTTCCAGTGGATTGCTTTAGGAAGGAGAAAGGTAACTCTTTTTCTACCATCAAGGTGGGGGACTGTTGTTTTTCTTCTCAGGTGGATATTAGAGATCAGATGGGACTCTTCTATTTCTCCTTGTTCTTAGAGGAAGCTTCTTGTAGGGTGAGGTTTGCTGTTGACCTCCTCCCCTGCCTCTCTCTTATGGAGAGGGAGGCTATCTCTCTCCCCTTCTCTGAGGAGGAGATCCACCATGTTATGTTCTTTTAGCAAGTGACAGGGCTGTAGGTCCTAATGTCTTCCCCTTACTATTCTATCAGAGGCGTTGAAGTATCATTAAAAAGAACCTCATTTCTATAGTGAAGGAATTCCATTCTTGTCTTCTAGTAGTTGTAATCTTCTCCATCGAACAGTGGAGACCTGTTGACAGATTGTCCCTCTGCATAACCTTGAGCTGCCATTTATCTTTGCTCTTCAGATCGTGAGATCTACTTACTTGAAAAGACTTGGCTCTGATACCACTTGTTGACCATGTTGCAAACCCAGAAGGGGGGGGGGGTTTGAATGGATTGCTAAAAATTCATCTTAGAAATATTCAGTGACAAAATAACTTTCGAAACACTAAACGAAATAGTTAGAGTTAATGAGCAGCAGATAATGATATAAAAACAATCACATGAACAACAAAATTGTTATCTTGGTTCAGATCTCCTATCACAAGGAGTCCTATGTCCAGTCTCCAAGCAACAACTTGCGATTCCACTAATCAAGGGTACAATCCCCCTCAAGGACACTTACACATCCAGTACTAGTTAGCCTTCTCTTCACTCCACGAAGAGGCAATACACCACCTGTTACAACAGGTTTACCCACCTACTACACAGCAGGTCTTCTCTTCACTTAAGAAGAGGAGCACTCAAATAAGAGTAAAGAAGTGATGGCCCTTAGACCAAGCTAATAGCAACAATACAGTGCTTGATCTGAGGTAGAATCTGAGAAACTAAAAGAATTACACTAAGAAAAGAATCTCTCAGATCTAAAACAAGCTCTCACACTCTAGAAGGAATGGAAGAACAGTGCTTTGTGGAGAGCTAAGAGCAAGTCTTTTTCTGAATAAAGGAGCGAGCTCTTCTTTCTTTCTGTTCGAAAAAAAGATGATCTTTCATTCGTCAACACATTTCTATTTTTCTTCTCTTAAAAAAAAATCCGTTGAAGTGTCCGTTGTCTCTCCTCTTGAAACGCATCTCCCGACAATTGTAGCAGGTCCAATCGTAAGAAACCAGAAATCCTGCAAATAATAAATGTTTGGATAGAGACATGGTGAGAGAGAGATCATATGGATATCTTCTTTACTCCGATCAACATGATATGTCCAACGTTGTAAACATGTGTGACTACCGGAAATCTGCAGATAATAAATGTTGGAAGATAGACAATTCAATTGTATCTAAATTGTCAGTCAATGTCACTGGCCATACTGCAGGAGGATATACTAAAGAGAAAAGACCATTCTGTCATCATTTAAAATCTAACTGATACGTCATGAAAGTGGTAACAGTAAAAGATGACGTGCATAGAATCTGTACCCATGATAAAACAATAAATGCCTTAGTGAAAAGGATATGCAACATTTTGCAAGAAAGTTTGAAACTCACAACATATCAAAATTAATTTGAAAGGAACTGTGAGGCAAAATAAGATTAATGCTAATTTATTATGTTCAATAAAACTTTAGTTATAGCCATAATCAATATGATTATCATAAAAGATATTTTCTAAGCAATGTAGTCGATGTTCAAGGATTGGAAGACTGAACAATAGTCGATTTTCAAAGACTGTCGATGTCCAAAGGGTAATCGATGTGAACATAATCTATGTTTTATCATAATCGATGTTCAATCATAATCTATGTGAACGTAATCGATGTTTGACCATAATCGATGTGAACGTAGTAGTCGATGTTCAAACATAATCGATGTTCAAAGAGAGTCGATGTTCAAACATAATCGATGTTCAAAGAGAGTCGATATTTTAGATGAAGTCTATGTGAGCGTAATCGATGTTGAAACGTAATCGATGTTGAAATATAATCGATGTTGAAATGTAGTTGATGTTTAAATGAAATTGATGTTTGAAATGTAATCGATGTTTAAGTAAAATCGATGTTGAAATGTAATCAATGTTTAAATGAAATCGATGTTGAAATGTAATCGATGTTTAAGTGAAATCGATGTTGAAATGTAATCGATGTTTCAATGAAATCGATGTTGAACCGTAATCGATGTTTAAGTGAAATCGATGTTGAAATGTAATCGATGTTTAAATGAAATCGATGTTGAACTGTAATCGATGTTTAAGTGAAATCGATGTTGAAATGTAATCAATGTTTAAATGAAATCGATGTTTAAGTGAAAACGATGTTGAAACATAATCGATGTGATATTGAAACAGTAGTCGATGTGAACTTACAATAGTAATCGATGTGGACTTAGGTAATCATATGTAATTTCCTTCTAATTTAAAGTGAGTGTATCGAACTTACATAATTTATTTCATTTGATACATGTTGACAAACATCAGACAAATATGTTAATCAAGTATTTTCCATGGTTTTGTTTATCACCAAAATATATAAATGGAGATAGGCTGTTCATCACCTAGGGTATACCCCGAGGGAGAAAAGCTCACACAAACTACAACTAAGACTCAACTGCCACAATGCCACTGCAAGCTAACCACACTATTAGCACTTGAAAAGAACTGTAAGGGAGTGAGCCTAAAAAAGTCACGGGCTCAGCAGGGACCTCTAAAAAAACAATAGCAAACCAGGAACCCAGAGAAGGAACCGAGACCTCAACTACCAAGGGTCTCACTGGCAGCAATAACAGGAGAACTACTGAAGTAAATATGTGCTAGCAGCAAACATAATTTAACTGCATTAAAACACAAAGACACGAGTCAACACAACTCACAAAAAATAAAGGGAAACAATAGGACTAGTACTGAAACACCAGTCCACCACAACAACTAAAATGACTAAGCCACGAGCCACACATGCCAACCATCAATGAAAGGTAACGAGACTGACAGCTAGGAGTCAGTCCACCACACAACCCAAAGTAACAAAACACATCGGAGGACTACCCACAAAAAAAGTAAAAACACGCAAAGTGGAAGGTAACACAACACGACCTCCACAAAGCACAACTTCACAATAACACCAAAAATCGGCACACAACGAGCCACACAACCAACTATCCAAAAAAGATACAGGTACCTAAAACCAAAAGGTACCACGACAGAACCACAATCGCACCACTGCGCCACTAGCACAGTCACACAACTAATGAATAGAAACTATAGCTGGTGAGTCACAACTCACAACAACAACTATCGAAAACTCGAGTCGGAAGGAACGACGCCACCACGCGGGTAAAGACTACTGGTTCATGACGCCAATATCTAACCCGGACAACACAACACTAGAACCATCTTTCAGTATCGCAGTCAAGGACAGAAGGTCCAACTACGGCTCCACCTCCAAGAACAAGAATTGTGGAGACCAACCAACACCACTCTACAGCAACACATGCTGCAGACCCACGTCTGACACACCTCTACGGGTTTCAGGGCCCGCAGAGTGAGGCAAGTGGAAACACAGGACTAGCTGGGGACCAGTACGTCTACTGGTGTCCGTCCCCCAGCCATGAGCGCGTTACAAGTGACCGAACAGAGAATACTCGCACACAACAAGTCGTTGCCCCATTGTCGTCTTTCCCTCAGCCGAACGGGCTACTCAACAAATACACGAGTGAGGATGTCCGGGAAGACGACACAGACCTCAATGATACATACAGTACCGGGACAAACCTTGAGCACAACGTACCTGACTCACATAGAAGTTGGGGTATTCGACTGGAGAGGTATTCTGGAATAGGCGCCGGACCACCAAACTCGGCAAACACATATCCCACAACGAATACTAAGTATACTCATAAACCTATGTTCATAAACCACAATATTCCACGTTCTGAAATTACATGTCATTGGTCATCACATGACCTCCATTGCAATTACATAACAATATAACTATTGCTAACATAACTCTTACAACCCTTACATACTTAACATAATTACCATAATTAGCATAACACTCTAATTAACTATAAACCAATCTAATAATCCTATATCATGCTTTACTAACATTAAACCAACTTAAACATCAAAAACATCACCATATACCCAAGGCTAGGCCCATATAGGATCATCACTACCCAACCACCACAATACATACGTCAGAGGGTTAAACGCGACGGACACAGACGTCGTCTCAAGAATCGCGACGGTTCGACATGTCGCCTTCAAGCCAATCGGTATACAAGCTGTCAATCGGAACCCAAATTGCGATGGGTCTACATGTCGTGACCAAACCAATCGATTATTGAACCACATGAATGCGATGGGACAACCCGATGCCTTAAAGCTAATCGGAAGAGATAAACACGACGGACCCAAGTGTCACGTTCATATCAATTGATACAAACTCATCAATCGGAAATCATATCGCGACGGACCGACTCGTCGCGTTCACAACAAAACGCGATGGGTCAAACGATCGCCTTTTCAGGTAGAACTGCGTGACCCCTTCTTCTTATAGGAAGCCATTTCAAACATTATTTAAAGTAACATATAAACCTTTAAAATGAAAGACCAACTACTACGTACCATAGTAGCATGATTTGCTACACTTTAAACCATTCAATTAATTCAAAACGAAGGGGAAATCTCCCTATCAACTCGAAGAACACGAAGATCTTGAAGAACACCAAACCGCCGGCTTGTCCACGCTCCAAATGTCCTCGCGTGGAAATCGCGCTGAGCGAACCTCCAACAAGCCAAAAACCCCAAGAATCGCCGTACATCAGCTCCCCTTGGCCGGACAGAGCTCCCTCTGCTTTGTTTGGCCCGAAACCACCGTATTAAAACTGAAGTCAAAATCGCAACGTAGGCAGCAGTCGCCTTCACAACATGTTATATGTGACTGACTATAGTGTCGCCAATCAAAACCACGCGACAGAAAGGCTGTTCGAAGAACGCAACGTGGGAAGCCGTTGCATTCAAAACGCGACGACCTACTCTGTCGCCTTCTTCACCAGAAAACCTGTGGGTTGTATGGGTCCAGATTTCCACCCCACAACACCCACACCACACCTAGGAACCGCAACCAAGGCTTAATAACCCCATATTGACCACACCAGAACCATTAAACTCGGATCCGAACGGCCACGACGTTACACATATGCTGGGGATTCGTAACCTTGCATTTGAAGCCGGGCGTGGAAGATGACCCTTATCAGGTCGTAACAATCTGCTATGCACGGGTTTACAGTTACCGGGTAAGTCTTTGAGTCCCAAGTTGGGCTTGGGTTGGGAGCTTAGGATGAACATAGAGCCGGACCATCTAGGCCAACCAGACGGATAGGGCGACAGTTCACTGCCTGCTGGTAGTTATCCCCTTTTACCAGTCTAGGCACATCCGAGAATGCTTGGTCCGAATTCAACTGGAGGGAACCCAGGCGATTCAAATTCAAATTTCCCGCTTGGTTGCCATCTTCAACCTCTGGAACCTATAATTGCTACAGGTGGAAGTGGCGTAGATTGAGCTTACTCCTGAAGCAGTAGGCACCGACGACAAGGATCTCCCCCTTGAATCTTACGATGAACGATGTCGGCAACTCTTCCAGGCTAATTAAGGATGGAAGCAAAAACCTTAATCCGAGACCTAGCTATGGCAAATTGCAAGGAGCCTGTAACCAGCTGGCCAAACTGCCAAATAAGGAAGCCCACACCTTATTCACACAGTCTTATTGGCAGTTCCTCTAGCGCCACTCGAAAGCACCTCTTCGGCAAGGGGGGAAGGTATCAAGCATGGGTGGCCACCTTTGGATATCGAAAATAGCCCCCTCAGCCACGAAGAAAGCCGTTGCCACTACCTTCTCGACCCCTTCCACACTTGCTCCAGACAACTCCTTCAACCTCCTTTTGATGGAGTCTTCGTCGATCTCCCGAGCCAAAAGCGAAATGGCGATGAATTACTTCCCCCAGGACCTTCGCTGGAAAGCAAGCTCCTCCGGAGCTCTTCCACCTCCACCACTCCGTTGCTTTTCCACATCGTCGCCGCGTCTCTGTCCACTCCCCTTAGCACGTCAGTGAAACTTCTAGGGTGAGGCCATGCTTCGATCGATGCCGCTTGCGCGGGGATCTGGGTCCTCAACTTGGACCTCACCTCTTGGACGTTGCCTACCATAGGTCTGCGCAGGAGAGTGGGACACCATCTCCTGATGAGTCCTCACCAAGGTTTGCCATATCGGATCTCGGCTTCGTCTCGGGAGGGTCAAAGAGAAGAGATCTCGAAGAGATCTCGGAGAGATCTCGGGAGATCAGGATAACATAAAAGTGTAGATCACAGAGGTTCACATAGATAATTCCTTAAGGAACATAGATAATTGCATACATTCCCAAGTCTCAAGTATGGATGACATAGGTTCACATCATGGTTTGTTGGAGCGGCGATTCGGACCGAATTGGGTTCCGCCTTGATTCGATCCGATTCGTATGGAATCGGTTCGATTCAAATAGGATTATTATATATATATATTTAATATAACACAGATAAATAAATAAAGAAACTAGAAAGTGAATTCTCATGAGTTTGGGTGATGATAGTTTAGGTTTGACCAAATCTTGAGAGGTCTCAAACATACTAAGTGCAGTCAGTAGGAGAGTGGCTCCCTTGGAGAAGTCACATACACGTTTGACTTTTTTTATCGGACTTTGGATTTTTAGTGTTCCATGTGATTTATTTGAATTATTAAATTTTTAGATAGGCTAATTATGAAAGATTAAAAAGTTAGCATTTCGCTAAAATGACCAAAATCACGATTTTCTTCTTCGATAGGAGAGTTGACTTTTTATTGGTAAGAGATATGATTTTTTTGATATTTTTATTAGATTCAAATGGGGGGTACTTCCTTATTTACATGTAATATCTTAAGTAAATGAAACATTTACTTAAATGATATTCAAGTAAATAAGGGGATCTTGACAACCCTGCCTGAAGAGATCCTGACAACCCTACCTGACTCATCTCGGCCTTCTCGTTTCTCGAGAAGGGGCCGAGACCGATATTCTCCCGAGATCTTGCGAGATTCTCGCGAGATTGCTTACCATGGTCCTCACCTCCCGCATCCAAAGCAAGTCCGGATGAGTGAATTTCTCCTCCCACGGCCACCCCTGACATCGACGCCATATTCGAAAATATCTCTACAGCCCCGACCAGCTCCAGTGAGCCACCGACTATCTCTCGCAACGGGGATGCTGCTCGGCCAAGGTCTCCAAAGCATCTTTTTCTAGAAAAGCTAGAGAGAAAGAGAGCAATGGCTTTGGAGTTGGGAAATGTGGATGTAGGGTTGTGGTCTGAGGTCATTAGGCGCTGCTATTTTTCTTCTTCCAGGGTCTAGGACCTAAAACCCTCACCTTGACATAGGACTTCCCCTATCTGGTGGGGTATCTCCTCTTGCAGAGATCTTATTTGCCTCTGGGACCTGGGTAAAGCAAGGTGATGGACGTAAATGTTTCTTCTGAAAAGGCAGGTGGTGCGGTGACTTCACGTTGGAATCCATGTTTCCCAATCATTTTGCTATTTCGGCATCTCCAATAGGCTCTATGGCTCAGGTCTTTTTGACCAACCAGTCCCAGGTGGTGGGGCCCCGACTTTCAAGCGTCACTTCTTTCATGAGGAGATGGAGCAGCTCGAGGGTTTGTTGAGTCTGATTCTACCTTTTCATCTGCAGGATAGGGAGGATGTTTGGATCTGGAGATAAGGGAAGAGAGGGGATTTCTCAGTCAAATCAGCCTATCAAGTTTGCTCGGATGGGGGGTGTGCAGTTTGCTTTTTACTAGAAAGTGTGGAGGTCGGCCAGTCCTCTCAAGGTTAAGATTTTGGCTTGGAGGATTGCTCATGGGAAGCTTCCCACTAGGGATAGATTGATCCGTTTTTTACCTGATGTGATCCCGATCTGCTGTTTTTGCAGGGTTGAGGAGTCTCTAGATCACCTTTTTATGGGCTGCTCTTATTCTCAGGGGCTTTGGAGGGAGATTGCTTGAGGATTGAACGCTCTATAACCTTGTGGGTGATGTTGCTGCTTTGTTTCGGGATTGACATAGGCATTGGCTCCTCAAATCGGATAGGATGGTTTGGTGGCTTATCTTTCATGCTATCTTATGGACGGTGTGGGGGAAGTGAAACCACCGTATCTTCAAGGAGGAGTCCCGCTAGGAGGAGGCGCTGGTTCATTTTGTTTGGGGTAGGGTGAATGAATGGGTGGTCACTTTGTCCAATGTAAATTCATCTGTCTCCTCTTTTGGGTGCATTGGGAGATTAGATTGTTTTACACCTCCTTGGTGTACTCTCGATGTATAGGTGCTGTGGGGGTGGTCTCTTTTTGGGTTTTTTGGTTCACTGGTACTGCCCGCTTTTTAAAAAAATATTATCTGTCTGTTACACATGAAATACATTGAAAAGTGATTTATAATTCAAGAAGCATGGAAGCCTTTTTTGATTCTGAAGCATTAATGTCTCTGCTTCTGTTATGTCATTAGTATGTTCCTGTGCCTGTGTACATACGAATTAATAGTTTATTAAAAAATGCCGTTTCTAGGTAATACCTTTTTCTCTTCACTCAAACTTTCTTTAAACTCAATTATCAACATTGTCACAATGTCTTTAGGTCTCCCTTTATTTTCCTGACCTTCTGAAACCGATTTAGACTCCCTCATCTAGGATAGATCTTGTTGATTCTGAGGGTATCTCCCTTCCAACTTTCTTCAAACTCAATTATCAACATTGTCACAATGTCTTTAGGTCTCCCTTTATTTTCCTGACCTTTTGAAACTGATTTAGACTCCCTCATCTAGGATAGATCTTGTTGATTCTGAGGGTATCTCCCTTCCACCCCCTCCTTTTTTTTGTGTTTTTAACACCTCCAGCTGCCAACTAATTCTTAACCTTGGCCATTAACAGTTTGACTTATCTGTGATCTCATTTTTTGTTGAATTATGGTTGATCTTGTTTCTTCTTATTGCCTTTCTGGTTCCTGGGTGCACCTGCAATTGCACATCACCTTGGCGGGGGCCTTTTATTTTAGGGATGATAGCAAAAATAATCTTTTCACTTGTATAATTGCTGAAAAAAACCATTCTGACATAACAATTTAATTTAATCCTTCTACATAGATATATGTCCAAAACATCCCAGCTGTTACTTTCCATCAAAGAACACAGCATTACCTGGTATTTTTGCATGTATATTTATGCAATAAAGTTTTCTCATATTTATGTTATGAAATATGGCTATTTTGCATTAACAATTTGAGATATTAGGAACACTTTTAAATATCTTTATGTAGTGAGGGCTGTTATATTAATATGAGTCTAGGAATGACATTTCTCTAATTATGCATGTAATAGGGTTATTCTTTGACTGTCTATTCCCTTTTCTATTATTTCATAAATGTCTGGTGCTATACATTTTCCAGAAAAAAGAGAAGAAATCCTTTGCTGACTTGATTGAACTTGGCCATTGGGATCTTGTTCACTTCATGTTTAGATTGTATACTTACCAAAAGGTTTAGCTTATGCCTCCATCCATCTTATACATTAAAGTATTAACTACCATTACCTCTGTTTTGTTCATAATCACCTTTTGTTAGCAGGAACATAGATGCAAATTACTTGGGTATATATGTTTTACATGTTTAAATGTTTATTTACTCATAGGACATAGACCTACAATTCTTACCCACGTATACCCTCTGTTTACCCTGGCCTCTCAAAAGAATACATGCTTTTTTCTGAATTTTTCTTTTTCCATTTTTATGTGTTTCCTTCAAAGCTGACACTTCTTTATTTAAGGTTGAACACATGTTAAATGACAGATTGCTGCAATTTGTCAACATTGATCTGCTGGATGTGAAGGTAATGTATGTGAATTTTGCTCCTAGATGTAGTAAGTTTGATATTCCTCACTTTCCAAGAGGAAATTCAATATCCTTTGGGGGGAAATTGATATTTGGAGGGGCTTACTTCCATCAATTGTTTAATTGTACTACTTTGAATAAGGTAATGGTAGCTTTAGTAAGAATGTCAAGTAAGAGATAGAATGGGTAAAAGTGAACTAGGGAACTACCTGTATGCTGGTGAAATAACCTGACATGAAATTGGACATCTAGGGATGAATTAGTTATCTGACATATTCCAGGGGAACCAGTTGTGAGCTAAACAACTCATTTGGTAATGAAAACTAGTCTGTTCCCCTTCTATCTGGCTTTCAAACTGGCCTAAACATTCTCCACTCTATCTATCATCACCTATGAGAGTAAACCATTTTTGGATGTTTTGTCAAATGAAGGACTCATGGACAAAAAGGGAATAATTGAGGTTTCATCAATGTTGCTGATGGTAGCACGTACTTCCACTTATTTTTTTTTTTTTGAAAAGTGGATGGTACCACTGAATTATATCAAAAAGGAGAGGGATGTACAAGGATAGGCTGAGACTCTCGACAAATCCCCTTTACAAAAAGAAGCTCCGCACCAAGACAGTGCACCCTCCTTAACTCCTCAAAGACAAAAAGAGGGAGGAGTTAGAAATATCCTCTGAACAAAGATGATTAGCCCGGAAAAGCACCTTGCTTCTAACAAAAAGAAAACGGACTTTCTTCCGATCTTGCTTCCCTCCTAAATATCCTATTGTCCCTTTCTGACCACAAAGCCCACAAAGTGCCATGCAAAATAAGCCACCGCATAACTTTGTCTCCCTTGATATTCCATGACCTTCGCCTTCTAGTAAACAATTCCAGAATCTGTCCACAATGACGAATCACCTGCTGAATTCACTGACCAACCTTCTCCCATATGCCCTTAACAAAAGAGCAAGCAACAAAAATATGGTCCATATCTTCTTCTTCCCCACACAATGAACAGATCACATAGATGTGGTGGAGAAAAGGATGCAATGTATCACATGTAGGCAGCCTACCATGCGAGATCCTCCACACTAGTACCTTGAGTTTGAGGGGACTCTTAGTTGACCAAATGGCATTAGACGAAGCACGTCTATAACCTCCATCTGAAATATATGCATACACTGAGCTGACAGTGAATCTGCCATCTTTCTCCCATCTCCACACCCACTCATCCCTCGTATCTCGGATCAGCTGATGGTCCAAAAGGATAGTAAACAGCTGCTCAAGGTAGTTTGCCTCCTCACAAGAAAGATTCCCTCTGAAGATTGGCGTCTAAGAACCACCAGAAATAATAAAATCGAACATCTGCTCCACAGAAGGGAAGGGAGCGTGGATATAGCGGCCAAGGATGGAAAGGCCTCCTCTAGCGAAAAATCCCCACACCATCTGTCCTGCCAAAACAAAGCAGAATGCCCTTTGCCCAGCCTAATCCTCAAGCATACTCTAAAGAAATCAGCAGATTGAAGTATACCCCTCCATAAAGGGGACACAATATTCATACTAGGCGGCCAGAGATCCCATTTTCTAGCTGAATAGTGGTGTTTGTGGTTGATAATCTGCTGCCATAACCCCTCTTCCTTTGTCCCGAGTCTCCATAGCCATTTGCACAAAAGGGCGAGATTAAAATTCCTAATGTTCTTGATCCCTAGTCCACCAGCTTCCTCAGATTGGCAAATTCTACCCCAAGCAATGTCATGCCATCCTCTCACTGCTCCCCCACTTGCATGCCAGAAAAATCTAGCCTGAGTAGACTCCAATTTTTCGTCACTGATTTTGGCACTCTAAAAATGGACATATAATAAATAGGTAAACTATCCAACACCGATTTGCACAAAACCAGATGGCTGCCATAAGATAATAGCCTTGCCTTCTAGTCTGCTAGCCTTTCCTCAAACCTTTTCACAACCCCATTTCAGTCCTTGCACCTTACTGGCCTGGGATACAGAGGATGCCCCAGATATGTAACAGGGAATCTCCCCACCTGACACCCAAAAAGAAGTGCTGCTCTGTTGATGGCTTGATCCTCCATATTGATACTTATCATGAGACTTTTACTGTAGTTTACTTTCAGCCCTGTGATATCCTGAAGCACCTCTAGCATCAGCTTGGTATCAAGAAGCTGCTGGTCCTCATCCGAAACAAATAAAATGGTATCATCTGCATATTGAAGGTGTATTATTGCAGCACCCGAGGGACCAATCTGAAAGCCTGATATGATCCCCTTCCCCTGAGCTTTCTGCCACAAAATACTCAAAATTCGGGCCACTAGAACAAACAGATGGGGGGATAGGGGGTCCCCTGTCTAATGCCTCTGCTGCTAGCAAAGACAGAAGGGGGTTTTCCCATTCAGGGTTTGCCATGGCGGAGCGAATCAGTCCGATTCAGGAGAATCAGATCGAATCATGGGAATCCCGGTTCACCCGATTCCCATCGATTCCCATGCGAATTGGCCCGATTCTCCCAAATCGGAGCGGATCAAGAAAAAACTGATTCGCCCTGAATCGGCGATGCAGAGGACCCTGTTCCCAACTTCCCATTAATAAGCACAGCCATGGAAGCACACGAAATGCACTCTTGGACCCAATAAATCCAAGATTGATGAAAGACCATGTTCTTCAGAACCTGAAGGATGCAGCCCCAATTGACCCTGTCATAAGCTTTTTCAAAGTCCAACTTATAGGACCAACCCCTTTTTCCTCTGATTCTTACAGTGAAATAAGCACTCATAAGCAACCAAAAAGTTTTCCTGGATGTGCCTTCTTTTAATAAATGCCCCCTGAAAAGGACTGATCAAACCATGAAGAACTTGTTCCAGTCTATTAGCCATGACCTTGGATATAATTTTGTATGAGCCATTCAGAAAACTAATGGGGCGAAAATCTGCCAACTGAATAGCCCCCCTCTTCTTCGGAATGAGGACCAAAAAAGCCTTATTAATGCCTTTCAGATCTGCCCTGCCCACCTCCTTAGCACTTTAGATAAATGCTTCAACTTTCCAACTATTGCTGCCATATGGTTGCCTTTACTTCCCTTAATTTAAAATTTGTAAATGAATTTCCTGTTATCTTTTGCAGTGTTGATTATTATGTCAATCGAGAACAACTTTGTGTTATCTTTCTCTAATTATTCGATGATCTTTGCAATTCTCTACTATTAGTCATTGTATGGTTCTTTCATTTCTTCCTTTTTAGAGATAAATGGACCCCTAAAGGAAACTTATTTGCTGCAGGAAGCTCGAAAACGTTTTGACAAGGCCAGTCTTCTATATGATCAGGTTGCCTTTGAGATTTTTCTCTTTGCGGTCTCACATATTATGTTTGGTGTTCATTGAGTCTTGTTATGATCTGACAGTTTCATCATAGTAATGCTAAACCAGCTTAGCTGACATCTAAATTCAATCATCAAATAGCTAGAAGGAACATATTCTGAACTGAAGCCGCCCCGCAATGTTTTTTCTACTTGGATTGGTCACTGCACCATCAAATTTTCTTTGACGTGTGGCAGAAATCTGGAAAGAATACCACATGTTTTTTCTTTTAAAAATTAGGATGAAGGTTAACTTGCCAATTTTTTTAGTTCTAGTTAGAGTCTCTAATCTGATGAATTGGTAAAACCTCTAGTTTATTTGCTTTCCTAGTAAAATGTGAATTTCTCCTGAAGTAGGGAGTCCTGATCTTTTGCTCTTGGTTGAGCTGTCTTGGGATGTCATCCTGATGTGTTTACTTTTGATAATATGTAATTAGAAGATGTAGTCTTCTGTCATAATGGTATTTGTACGGGATGAAAAGCCAAAGAATTTTGTGGGATAAGATGTCTAAGAAGCAAGATCAGATGCTCAATGTGAAGACGGATGCTGTGCGCAACTTTTCTGCCTTTATCCATGTTCCTGGAGTGGTGGGAAGGTTCAAATTATCTGGGTTACTGAATTTTTGAAACATATTATGACGTGGGTTTGATTATGAAGATGGAGGAAGACCGAGTGCTAATGTACGGAATAAAGAATGCTGAGGAGAAAGAAAAGATCAGATGCTTAGTGGGAAGATCCATACTAAATGTAACTTCTCTGTGGTATTTTTATCCTTGCTCCTTGGATGTTTGGAAGGTTCAAAATTTACGTATTCATCATCATCATCATCAGAGCCTTATCCCATTATTTGCGGTCGGCTACATGAACCCTATTCTGCCAAATATTTCTATCAAATGCTATATTCATTTTAAACCCAAGAAGCCAATGTCCTTTCTAATAACATCGTACCATCTCATTTTAGGTCTACCATGAGCTCTTTTACTAGCATCCACTAAGATTTGGTGACATCTTTTAACCGACGTCGAGTTACACGACAGTGCACATGTCCAAACCACCTAAGTCTATTTTCTCTCATTTTACTATCAATTGGAACTATCCCGAAGTCCTCACAGAAGCGTTCATTCATAATCTTATGATTCTTATCTTTCTTAGTTTTACCACGCATCCATCTCAACATCCTCATTTTTGCTACACATGTTTTGTTAATGTGTTCCTTTCGTACTGTCCAACACTTAGTACCATATAACAAAGTAGGTGTCACAGCTGTTCTATTAAACTTTTCTTTAAGTTTCACGGGTATACGACGATCACAGAGGACTTTTGACGCACTTCTCCATTTTAACTAGCTTGCCTTAATCCTATGCACAACATTGTTATAAATCTCCCCATTCTCTAAAAAATGAAATTATTGAGGATTAGTAAGTTTGTAGATTTTATCCAGAAAATGAAGGTAGAGAGATGGCAAATTCCACTAAATCTGGCAGTCTGAGGATGATGTACTTCATCAGATGCAGTAGTTGTAAATGCTATATTGTCCTTTCATATATTCAGCTTCCAGGAATTCCACCAGGGACTTATGGAGACATTATTTTTAACTTCATCTGGAGAAAGAAAGATCCAAAGGTTCCACAAACTGGGAAGAAAAGATAATTCTTGTGTGATGTTGTATCTTTTGCTTCAGGACTGTGCCAGTGCTATTTTTCTAAGTTCAGATCAGCCGTCATTCTGTCTTGTTTGGATGATATTGCAACTGTTATAGTCCTGGGCAGTATTTTTTGCTTGCAGATTTAAGATTGTGCCTTTGTCATCATTAGATAGTCCATTTATTCAGTTATGGACTTGTCTGACTGCAGAGATGCAGTTCAAAGAATATTATGTGCTAATATCTGAATTACATAAATTTCAAAATTTATATTCTAAAGGGTGAGAAGATGTCAGAACTTTGACATTTTAGTAGTTCCTTGTGTGTCTCTTGTACAGTAGAGTATATGTGTATCTTCCATTCTTTTAATGAAATGAGTTGCGGCCGGAGTCATATTCCAGAAGGAAGAGCAAGGAAAAAACTCGTGCCCCCACCCCTCAGGTTGGAGTGCTAGGATTTCCTTACACTATTTGCCATTTGATGCTTTCTCGGTCTGTTTGTCCTCTAGTCCTCTAGTCCTCACTTTCTCTCTGTGTTTCTGCAGTTTTTTGTCACATTGAAAATGTTGTTCAATTATAAGTCTATAAAAGTATAGCTTATAGGGTGTTTGGGAGCAATTAAAAAAACTATTTCTATCTAAAAATTAATGTTGAGTTCTCTTTTAACTTTAAATTTAAAATTATGAGAATGTGATGGTATCTGTTTGGTAAAATAATATTTTTTTTAAAATTTATATTGATGTGTTTGGGATGGGAGGGGCAGCCGCCCGGGGCGGGGCAGGGGGAGCGCACAGGGGCGGGGCAGGGGGGGGAGGGGGGATGGGGAGGGCTCAGGGGGGTGGGGAGGGCATGGGGGGGGTGCTGGGGGGGGGTGGGGGGTTTGCAGGGGGGGATGGGGATGGGGCGCAGGGGTTGGGGGTGGGAGGGTGCTGTTGTGGGGGGGGGGTGCTTGGTGGGGGAGGGGGTGGCGCACAGGGGCGGGGCAGGGGGGGGGAGGGGGGATGGGGAGGGGATGGGGGGGGGGGTGGCGGGTGGAGGGGAGGGATGGGGATGGGCGAGGGGTTGGGGGGTGGGGGGGGGGGGAGGGTGCTGGGTGGGGGGAGGTGGGGGGATGGGCGCACAGGGGCGGGGCAGGGGGGGGGAGGGGGGGGGAGGGGATGGGGGGGTGTGGAGGGGGTGGGGGGTTTGCAGGGGGGGATGGGGAGGGCACAGGGGTTGGGGGGGGAGGGTGCTCGGTGGGGGAGGGGGATGGGCGCACAGGGGCGGGGCAGGGGGGGGGAGGGGGATGGGGAGGGCGCAGGGGGGTGGGGAGGGGATGGGGGGGGTGCTGGGGGGGGGTGGGGGGTTTGCAGGGGGGGATGGGGAGGGCGCAGGGGTTGGGGGGGGAGGGGATGGGTGGGAGGGTACTGGGTGGGTGATGGGGAGGGCGCGCAGGGGTGTGGGGGGGGGGTGCTGGGTGGGGGAGGGGGATGGGTTTGCAGGGGTGGGGGGGGAGGGGGATGGGTTTGCAGGGGTGCAGGGTGGGGGAGGGGGGAGGGGGATGGGTTTGCAGGGGTGCAGGGTGGGGGAGGGGGGGTGGGGGGTTTGCAGGGTGGGGGGATGGGGAGGGTCGCAGGGGTGTGTGGGGTGGGGGGGGAGGAGGGTGCTGGGTGGGGGGGAGAGAGGAGGAGGAATCAGTGTTTCTTAAAATAAAAATAGGGTGAGACTTGTTTTTTTTTAGAGAGATTTACATAGGGAAAAAATTCTTCTCTAAAAAAAAATACTTATCAAACACCTCTTTGTGTCTGTCTTCTCTTTTTTTTTAAAATTTAGAGAAAAAAAGGTAAAAAACTGTAACCAAACACCCTATTAGGTAATGAATTTATGCTGGAGTTTTCATATTCATTCCTCTTCAAAATGAGATCCTTATTTTTCATAAGAGCTGGCATCTAATCTTTTCTGTTTTATTAACAGGCTCGTGAGAAGTACCTTTCACTTAGAAAAGGTACAAAGACAGATGTGGCTGCCATCTTGGAGGAGGTAAATCCCAACATTCATACCTCCAGGCTCCATCATAAGAATACTATCACTCTTTAGGGCTATCAATGTTGCTATGTTTATGTTCATGAATCTGGTATTATAACCTGCTAAAGAGTGAATATTAATTTCGTGAAATCACAGGAGCTACACAGTGCCAGGTCTTCCTTTGAGCAAGCCCGCTTCAATCTGGTGCCTATTTTGTCCCTTGTCACTCATATTGTCGTTATGATCTTTTATGAGATAGGTGATGAAATTTTAGCTTTTGGTTTAAAAGAAGGTGTTCGGCTAATGTTGTAGCTTGTGTCCCAGATCACTGCTCTTTCCAATGTTGAGGCAAAGAAGCGGTTTGAATTTTTGGAGGCTGTCAGTGGGACTTTGGATGCCCATCTTCGCTATTTCAGACAAGTATTTCATACAAATATGAGGATATACCTATCTTCCTGCATTCTCTACAATGCCTGAGTTTTTTTTTTTTGGTCTTCTGTGCAGGGCTACGAGCTGTTGCATCAGATGGAACCATATATTCACCAGGTTCCTGTTGTGTTTTGATTATGGTCGTCTCTAGTTTTCTTTGACACTTAATGGGATAATATGGTCACTCCCTGTCAATTTTTTCACCATTATGACATTACTTGTACAATTGTTCACATTGCTATCACTGTGATCAGATGAGGTGAAAATCTTCTGGTCTATACAGCATCTAATTCTGATATATTGCAGTTTTCATCAGCAGTTTCTTTGAAACTTCATTGGATTGGAATGCTTCATGAAAGAGGACCTCATGTTGTTTTTGTTTTTTTTTGAAATGTGGATGGTACCATGAGTATATTAAAGTAAAAAGGAATATACAAAGGATGGCCAAGCACAGCCCATATACAAGGAATCTCCACACCAAGATAGTGTGTCGACCTAACTCCCCAAAGACAAAAAGAGTAAGGAGTTATGGTAACCCACCTTACAACAATGAGTAGCTGATAGCTCAAGAAAAACCACTTTCTCACAAATAAAGTAAAAACACTCTCCTCTGTTCTAGCCTTTCTTTTGAATATTCTGTTGTTCCTTTCACTCCACAATGCCCAATGGGTGGCATGAAGGATAAGCCACCAAATGCTGTCCCCCTTGAGCATCCACTTCCTCTGCCAATTGGAGAAACATTGCTGCACTGCAACAAAATTCCCAATTGGATGATGTATCTGGTTTGCCCTGGCAGATCAAATCGGTCCAATTCGGCTGAATCGGATCGAAACAGGAGAAACCTGGTTCGCCCGATTCTCATGCAAATCAGCCCGATTCGGGTGAATCGTGGCGGATTAGAAAAAAACCCGATTCGCCTCGATTCCCCGATGCGGAGAACCTATCCCCTGCCCCATCTTCACCCATAAAGCCTTCGTGAAAGAGCAAGAAGTGAATAAGTGATCCAAATCCTATTCGTCGTCCCCACACATACAACATCGGGTAGAAATATGCTGGAGAAAATGAGCTACCCTATCACATTTCTGTAACTAGCCGTGAGAGATTCTCCAAATCAGCACCTTTAGAGGGCTCTTGGGAGCCCATATCTGAGAAGCCCAGGGGCGCTGCAATCCCCCATCAGAAAGGGACAAGTAGGCTGACCCCACCGAGAAGAGACCTCTCTCAAATCTCCACACCCAGGAGTCAGACCTGGTGACTTGTGGGCTGAAATCCTAAAGGAAAGCTAAGAGGCTCTGAAACTGATCCATCTCTTGAAGAGACAGACTTCTCCTGAAAATGGGGGCCCAAATGCCCCCATGCAACTGATCATCAAGAGATTGAGCCATAGTAAACCTAGGCAAACCTGCTACAACAATTGATGATGGAAAGGCCTCTGCAATTGAGCAATCACCACACCACCTTCCTGCTAAAAAAGCATCTCTGACCATCCCCCAACTAACACCTGACACTGGCTTTGACAAAATCTGCACACTGCATAATCCCTCTCCAGATTGGAGAGACGTTGTACAAGTAGGTTGGGAGTACATCCCACACCCTGGCTGAATTATAACACCTCCGAGAGATCAGCTGAGTTCACATTCCCCCATCCTTTGCCCTAGTCTCCATAGCCACTTACTGAGTAATGCCAAATTGAAGTATCTTATATTCTTGATGCCCACACCCCTTGCTTCCTTGCTTTGAAAAATTCTCCCTAGGCAATATCGTGCCACCCTCTGACTCAGCTCCCATTGCCATGCCAAAAAAAACCTGGCCTAAATAGCCTCGAGCCTTCTAGACACTGACTTCAGGATTCTGTAGATAGAGAGAAAGTTAATCGACAAGCTATCCAGCACCGATTTGCACAAAACCAGGTGACCCCCATAAGAAAGCAGCCTAGCCTTCCATGTCACCAGTCTGGGCTCAAATCTGCGAACCACCCCCTACCAAGCCCTGCAATGAATAGACCCAGGGGAGAGGGGAAGATCAAGGTAGGAGAAAGGAAAGGCCCCAATCTGGCACCCAAAAATGAGAGTTGCCCTCGCAATGACTGGCTTCTCCATGTTGATCCCTACCAAACTGCTTTTGCTGTAGTTCACCTTTAATCTGGAGATATCCTGTACCATCTCTAATACCAATCTAGCATCAATCAGCTGCTCAACATCGTCACTCAGGAATAAGAGTGTCATCAGCATACCGCAAATGGGAGATGCAAATACTAAAATGACCTACCCAGAATCTGGGCTATTAAAACGAACAAAAGAGGGAGAGAGGATCTCCCTGCTGAAGCCCTCTTCCACTAAGGAAAGAGGCAGAGGATGCCCATTAATGAGCACTACAAAGGCTGCTGAGGAGATACATTCCCTAATCCATTAGATCCATTTCTACTGAAATCCCATCTTTGTTAGCACCTGAGTGATACAACTCCAGTTGGCCCTGTTGAAGGCTTTTTCAAAATCCAATTTGAGAGCCACCCCACTTTTCCTCTGCACCTTCATAGCATGGAGATACTTGGGAGCAACAAGAAAGTTTTCTTGGATACATCTTCCCCTGATGAAAGCCCCCTGAAAACCACTGATGATGCCATCCATCACCCTGTAAAGCCTTCTTGCCAAAACCTTGGAAATGATCTTATAGGTGCTGTTCAACAAATTAATGGGTCTGAAATCAGCAAACTCATATGCACCCTGCTTCTGCGGGATTAAGACAAGAATGGTTTTATTGATGCCCCTCAAATGAGCTCTGCCTGCATTAAAATCTGAGAGAGCCTCCATTATGTCCTTGACTACATCCCAACAGTGCTGAAAGAAGACCATGAGGAATTCATTGGGCCCCGGGGCCTTATCACTTGCCAAAGAGAAAACCGCTTGCCTAATCTATTCTCCTGAAAGGGATTCTCAAGAGCCTCCTATCAGTCGGGTCCAACCTATGTAGCAACTTGTCCCCGATCACAGGTCTGGTAGACTGCTCCTCGGCAAAAAGGCTAGGATATGAAGCTAGCATTAAATAAGCCATAAGCCATCTTGGATCGCCTCTATAAACATATGCCGTTTCACAAGTTTAGTTCATCTACTGGAAAGTAGGCTATAGGCAAGTTTTTCAGGCAAGATCAATTGGTCTTAAAATCCAATGTCTTATTTGAATCCGAATTTGCTATGCTTGGTGATGTCAGTTTAAATCCAAACAATTGACATTAGTGTATGGCTTTAGCCACAAGAAGTAACATAGATATCAATTTTCTCCTTACAATTTCTGAGAAGATTGTGCAACATAAGTAGGTTTCCTTGGAGTAATCACTGGCAATGTCAGCCATGAGTTTTACCACCACATGCACACATTTGATGTGGAACCTGGTGGGCCCATATGCATGTATACTCATGAGCGTCATGTCACCAAGATGGCCTCAGTAGCATTAATTAATAAATCATATTTTCTATGGCAACAGAGCCAAGAAACAAGTCAGCACAGTCATCCGCACATGCTGGTTGTCATGAAAGTGATGGTTTTGGGTTTAGGAGGTGGAGAAAGATGGAAAGTAGACACGACCTCTGGTTCTAGCAGCCTATCAAGGAGCCATTGTTGCTTTAGAGCAGTTATAATTGGCCAAGATTGATTTTTATCTTTGTCTCACTAATGATGTGGTAGGCTGGTAGCCTATGGGCTGCCATGTTCTTCAAACGATGAGGTGTTGACTTCTCATCAAGTGGGCCCCAGGCAAAGCGTAAACTGACTTATGGTTGATAATGGCGTAGCATAGTGAACATTTACTAATCACAACACAACACTTCATCACTTCAAACTATCATTAGCTCTTCTTTAACCCCAACTTTAATTAGGGATTAGACCTAATTAATCATAGTCAAGGTAATTAGAGTAATCTCCTGACAGTGAATAAAATATGCCCAAGTTCTTAGAATTGCAGTACAAATTTTCAAATTTATACCAAAAATGATGAAAATAACAGAAATATTACATTGTCATTAAAGTCGCATCCCAGCTTGTTTGCTTACCAAGTTGGTATGTCTTGATAATATCTTTCATATGCTTGTTCTTTGGCAGGTTTTGGCTTACGCACAACAGTCTAGAGAAAGATCAAACTATGAGCAAGCAGATCTTGCAGAGAGAATGCAGGAGTTTAAAAGGCAGATTGATCGGGAAAGTCGATGGTCATCAAATGGTTCACATGGTTCTCCAAATGGGGATGGTATACAATCTATTGGAAGAAGTTCCCACAAAACGATTGAAGCTGTTATGCAGTCAGCTGCAAAAGGAAAGGTGAATTATTTTGATGCATTTGCAGGAAGTTTTGTTAGTTATGGTTTTGTTTCTGTTTTGCAGGCTTAAAAATTTGGGTCATTTTGAAAGTTTATCATACATCTTGTATTTTCTTCAACTTTTGAGCTTATAGAGTGCGTTTTGTTCTTTGTTTTCTTCTGTTCTATTGTAAATTGCAGGTCCAAACCATTCGACAAGGTTACCTCTCTAAGCGTTCGTCAAACCTGAGGGGAGACTGGAAGCGAAGGTTTTTTGTTCTTGATAGCCGAGGAATGCTGTATTACTATCGCAAACAATGGAACAAGCCATCTGTAAGTTATGTCTTGAAATGTATTCCTAGGATAATAACCCACGGCCTTAGAACTTTCTCCATGCTATTTATTTTCCTTCTATCTTTCTTATTCAATTTCTTTTGAGGGATCTGTTTGTTTATTTTAGATGTATACCTATTTTCTAGGGCTGTGGCAGCCAGCATTCTAATCAGAGGAACAATCCATCTGAACTTGGTTCGGGGCTTCTAAGCCGATGGCTTTCATCTCACCACCATGGTGGGGTGCATGATGAGAAGTCCGTTGCACATCATACTGTGAACTTGCTTACTTCGACAATCAAAGTTGATGCTGACCAGTCGGATTTGCGGTTTTGCTTCCGAATTATCTCACCATCAAAGAACTACACGTTGCAGGTAAAGGATGATATGAATGATTCACTTTTAATCTGAATCACTGTCCATGTGATACAACCTGTTAAGTCTGATGTAGTGAAGGCTAGAATGAAAAAATAGTGAATGTTTTGGACAAGTGTTCTCCACTTGGAAGGGAGCAGGGTTTGATAACCAGAATGTGTACCTTGCTTAATGGAAAAAACTAATTGTCCATGAACCTTGGGAGTTCAGGGTTTTGGTTGCTTATTTAGAATTTATCTTCTTTATCAAATACTTTGAACTTTCATGGTTTGAGGCTTATTTTTTCCCAGTTTTTTATTGAGGCAGGCTGAGAGTGCAATGGATCAAATGGATTGGATTGAAAAAATAACTGGTGTTATTGCTTCTCTCCTAAGCTCTCAGTCACTGGAACAGGTTAAAATCAGTGATATCAGCATTTTGATACATTCAAGTTCTTTCTGATTAATATTTAATACTTGTAAGATAACGTAAATCCATTCCTTTCAGTGCATTCCGGCAAGTCCTACAAGCAGTGGTCATCATCGTGCTGCTAGTGAGAGTAGTTCATTTAGTAGCTCTTGTGATCTTGATCATTCAACCATGGAAGAAGGTTCCCTAGAAAGGAAAGCAATCAGTGGTCATGTTGTTAGAAGTTCACAGCAGCATCGCTATGTAAAACTTGAAAAACCGATTGATTTATTGAGAAAAGTGACTGGTAATGACATATGTGCAGACTGTTGTGCTCCTGAGCCGGATTGGGCTTCCTTAAACCTCGGGGTTCTTGTCTGCATTGAGTGTTCTGGTGTTCACCGTAATCTTGGCGTGCACATATCAAAGGTATTTTGCACCTGGATATTGTTAATGGATTTTTGGGATGTTGTGGATGCCATATGGCTGTTTTTTATCTGCTTCCTTTGATTATTTACTTAACCACGTTATTTTTCATGGTATTCACATTTTTCCCTCCGTAGGTGCATGAACAATCTTCCTCTGAGAAGAATGAATCTAATTGAGATAAACAAACAGGTTGAGTAATTCATAAGAGAAACATAAGTATGATGCTATAACCAGTTTTCAAGTTATTTTGTTTTCTCGAACATGGTTGAGAGAGCCATACTGATAGTGCTCAGATCTTGCTGCAAGTTTGTGAGATCCCAAACCTATAGCTGAACCTGAACCACATGGCAAAGAAAACAAGATTTTCATGGTTTAGTGTATTTCACATTTTAGTGGGCAATTACTTTAGCTTGTCTCCTATGCATCTCTGCTTAGCATTATTTCATAAAACCTGGGTAAATGCATCTTGAATGAGAATGGCTCTTTTGATCTAAAGTTTTGATATCCAGCAGATTATGTTCTAGTAAAATATTGAATATTGTAGCTAAACCACCGTCAGAGAGCTGATGCATGGAGCAAGATGTGGGGCCATGCCTTCCTTGTTGGATCATTAGTGTTCGAAGTGAGGATGGATGCTGTCTGGCCGTGTGTGTTTAGAATGATGGTACCATTAGGCATTAGAAGATCATCCTTCTGCACAGGGTTTCTGGTTGGAAGAATAGCCCTTCGTAGCATGGATGGCAAAATCGCGCGGGTCGGGGTCGGGGTCGGGCGGTCGGGGTCGGGTCGGCGCCCGGCGACCCGAGTTGGCGGGGGAACTGGCCGGGATCCGCGGATTCCCGGTAGTCGGGCCGGATCCGCCGGGGTCGCGCGACTCCGCGACCCGACTACCCCGACCCGCCCGACCCCGCGGATCCCCCTTTAAGGAGGGATCCCGTCCCGGGACTGCGCAGACAGAACCCTGTCTGCGCAGTCCCGAGCACCTCCCTTCCCAGCCCCCTGCCCCCCTCCCCCTGCGCCCTGCCGAGCAGCCACCTTCGCCGCCGCCGCCGCCGGAGCTCCGGGAGGCTCGCCGCCGGCCGCCGCCACTGCAAGCAGCCGCCGGCGCCCTTCCTCTCTCTCTGTTCTCTTCTCTCTCTTCTGTGAGGTGAGATTTTTCAATTTTTTTTAAAATCTGAAAAAAAAGGAAATGGTAAATAGACTATAGATCTGTAGATCTATAGCATATTTAACATGTTTATGACTTCATTCTCTTAAATCTCCAAATTTAGCCCTAATTAGGGTATAAAAATTAGGGATTGTGTCATGAATGAAATTAATGTGCAATTGAGTGATTAATAGAACTATTTTAGTTGATTAGAGTTTGTTGGTAGACTTAATTGCATTACATTGACTGTTTTCCCTGAAAATCCCCAAATGACCCTAATTAG
Source organism: Colocasia esculenta (assembly GCA_014218235.1). Taxonomy (NCBI): domain Eukaryota; kingdom Viridiplantae; phylum Streptophyta; class Magnoliopsida; order Alismatales; family Araceae; genus Colocasia; species Colocasia esculenta. The sequence goes on along the minus strand of CM024763.1, from coordinate 24,963,559 downwards.
GGTTTAAAATTTAGGGATTTTAGGTCCTTAACGTAATTATTATGTAATTGAGTGTCCAATATAGTTATTTTACTTGATTAGAGTTTTGTATGAACATTGCATGATCTGTTTTTTTTAATTCTCAACTTAAACCTTAATTAGGGGTTTAAAAAATAAGAATTGTAGGTCATTAATATAATAAATGTGTAATTGAGTGTTCAGTGTGGTCATTTGAGTTGATTAGAGTTTTGTATGTACATATTATAGTCCATGATATTTTTTTCATAAATTCCCAATTAAACCCTAAATAGGGTTTAAAATTAGGGATTATGTGTATTTAACGTGCAATTTAATTGCATTCTTACACAGGATATGGCACATCATGAACATGAAGAGCAAGAGGTGGAGCAGGCCATTGATCCTGGTTGGGCTCATGGTACTCTCCTTGATGCATCTAAGAGAAAAGTGAAATGTAATTGGTGTAGAAAGGAGATGTTTGGAGGCATTTATCGCCTTAAACAACATCTTGCTGGGATTGCTGGGAATGTTTCAAAATGTCCGAATTGTCCAATGGAAGTTAGAAATGAAATAAAAGCATATCTGAAGGGGAAGAAAGCAGAAAAAATATTGACAACTCAGCAGCAACAAGAACTTCAAGATGAGCTTTCTGGGAGACAGATTCGTAGAGATTATGATCTACCAATTCCTGTGGATGATGATGAAGATGATGATGATGATCCTGATCCTGAGTTTACTGTAGCGGCACGTGCTAGTCGCCGTTCTTATGCGGAGGAAGATGAGAGACGAAGGGGTTTAGGGACATCAGGTGCACATGTGTCTAGAGATGACTCTAGGACATCTCTTCCTAGAAGTACACAGGGTCCTATGGATGCATATTTGTATAGATCAAGGTCTGTAAAACAACCAGGAATCAAGCAAGCATTGAAAGGAGTGAAATCCACTGCAAAGGCAGCAAAGGGTGCAATCAAAGGCATTGTCAAATGGTTTTTACATGCAGGTGTCCCAGCACATACGGCAGAGAGCCCATATTTTCAGAGTATGTTGGATGCAATTGCGGAAGCTGGGCCTGGTATTAAGGCTCCTACAAGGAAGTACATTTATGATGCTGGGCTTGATGATGAATATGAGGAGTTGAAAACATGGGTGAGTAGCTTCAAAATATTTGGAAAGAACGTGGTTGCACCATTATGTGTGATGGTTGGACAGGGACCACAAGAAAATCCATGATAAATTTTCTTGTGTATTGCTGCGAAGGGTCTATTTTCTTTAAATCTGTTGATGCATCTAACAAAATCAAGAATGCAGAATATTTGTTTAAACTTATGGATGCAGTTGTGGAGGAAGTGGGTGAAGAGAACGTTGTACAAGTTGTGACTGATAATGACCGAGCTACAAGGCTGCGGGTAGGTTGTTATGGAAAAGAGACACCATCTCTATTGGGTTCCATGTGCAGCACATTGCATTGATTTAATGATGGAGGACATAGGCAAAGATTCTCATATTCATGGTATCATTGATGATGCTCAGATGATAACTTCCTTTATTTATAGTCACAACAGAATTTTGAATATGATGAGGAAGTACACAGATGGGAGAGATCTCCTTCGTGTTGGTCCCACCAGATTTGCATCCATTTTATTTCTTTGGAGAGCCTAATGAAATATAGGCATCAATTGGCCCAATTGATTAATTCTACAGAATTTTTGCAACATGTAGACACTCTGCGGCTTGATAGTAAAGATGTTGCTCTCCAAGTCCAAGACCTGATTAGCAATGCACGATTTTGGGAGAAGGTTTCCTACTACCTCAAAGTAATAGAGCCTTTGGTACTTATCCTTAGAATGGTTGATGGTGACGAAAATGATATGGGATATTTGTACGAGGCAATGGACAAGGCAAAGGAAAAGTTGAGGGAAAGGAATCCTAAAGCCTACAGAAAATGGTGGGCCATCATAGACAAGCGATGGGAGATGACTCTCCACCATGATCTTCATGCTGCAGGTAATTTATTTAATGTAATTACTTGCTGAATTATTTTATGATACCATACTTAAACTTCTTTTATCATATGCAGGGTATTTTTTCAACCCTAGGATTCAATATAAAGATGATGGCACAATGACGGAGAAGTGATGAGAGGCACCATCAATGTCATCACTCGCATTGCAAGGAGCATGAATGAGAGATTAGACGCAGTGGCAGAGGTAGATGAGAGATATTCCATGTATGTATGTATTATATTCATGACATGACATGACATATGCATGTCTTCCATTTTGTAGGTGGAGAGATATAAGATGAAAGTTGGGATATACGGAGGATATGACATGACATATGCAGCTCAAGACTCAGTCCAGGTGGTTTTACATGTTTGGGTGTTTGCCTAAAATCATAAATATAAGATTTCACCATCCTTATAATGATTAATGTTCGCTTATTTTATTGTAACAGCTGAATGGTGGATCCAAGTCAATTATCAGCAAGCTGGAACAATCCCTTAGCGTATGTTGCAGTGAGAGTATTAAGTCAAACCACTTCTTCTAGCCCATGTGAAAGGAATTGGAGTACATTCAGCCTTATTCACACAAAAATCCGCAATAGGCTGGGTGTGGATAGGCTAGAGAAGTTGGTTTACTGTCATTATAATATGCGTTTAAGGGTGAAGCAAAAAGAAGAAAGGCAAAAGATAGAAAGATAGAGATTCATACAGCTAGCTGGTAGACCATTTGAGGAGGTGGTTCCTGAGATAGATATTGATGAGTTGCTAAATGAGGAACACCCTTTACATGCTTGGGTGGAGACGAGAGAGAGGGAGAGCTAGCTGATTTTCATCCTGATGATCGGCTAGTTCAAGCATGTGAAGGAGATGTTTTATTAGAAGAGCATGTACCTGAGAGAGCTGAGAGGCCAGAATTGAGAAGATCTTCCACCGTACATGATACTAGTATTTCTTCATCTCAGCCAGAATTGAGAAGATCTACCTCCCAGTTAGAGCCCAAAAGAAAGAAAGACAAAGGCAAGAAGAAAGCAAAGTCAAACAAAGAAAGAAGAACAGAAGAACCAAGAGAAAATCACAAGAAGGTGAAGAGGACTCTCCTGAGGCAGAGACACATATTGGGCAGCCATTTTCTGAGGCTCCACCCCTGCCATCTCATTTGGCTAGATTATATGAGGCAGAGAAATTACATTATGAACGTCGCAAAAAGAAGAGTACAAAAGAAAAAGAAAAAACAGTGGGGAGTGATGACTCCACCCAATCACTGATGATGATGATGGTGCTGCTGCAGGTATTGGAGCCACGGGAGGTTATGGGCTTGGGGGTATTATGTCAGGATATGAAGATTATTCACAACCACCCCAACAACAACAAGGAAGCCAAGGGGAAGCACAACAGCAGCACGGGGGATATGAAGGCCAACAAAGGCAAGCAGGGCATGATTGGGGATACGGGGCTTCATATCCACCCTTTTTTAGTCCCCCAAAATTGCCATATTCAGACATCAGCTCTAGTAGTGGGCCTAGTTATTTGGGCAATATTCAAACTACTGGATATGGTAGTTTCTTCTCTCCGGGACACTCAGGAGAAAGTTCAAGTCAACAAGCAACAACACCGCGAGGCATCCAAAGAGGATTCCAAGATATTGCAAATTCTTTGTTGGCTTTGGATATACACAGTATGGAGGACATGAGTATGTGCCACCTATTCAATCTCATGAGGTAGAGGATGAGGGTTCAGAAATGTCAAATTGAGAAGGTATTTTTATTTATTTCATGTTATCAACTTGTACATATTTTAATTTTTGCAATGTATGAACATTAATGATTATGTCTTTAGTCATTGTTATTGTTCTTCATGGTACATGAACATGATAAGATTTAAATTTCAATGTGTTTGATTTCAATGAATGTTGTATGTGTCTAGGTAATTTTCTGTAAATTTTAGGGATTTTTCCTGATTTTTTTTCTGATTTTTTCTGATTTTTTTTCATTTTTTAAATAATTTTTTACTCTGGCCGACCCTGGGTCGGCCAGACTCCATTGGAGTCGGCCGGCTCCACCGACCCGACCCGACCCGAGTCGGGGTCGGCTGGGTCCGACTCACCCAGCCGACCCGACCCTGCCATCCATGCTTCGTAGTCTAATGATACATTGAGAAAAGGGCTTCAGATGTTGGCTGTGCTCTATGCTTACATTTTGTTGACAGGAGGTGCATGTATGATGGTTCTGGAATGAGGAAGGGCTATGAATTATGTCCTATGGACAGGTTACATGTGAAATATAGTGGGGAATGATTTAGATATTATCAACAGGCTTGTACATTTTCAACGTGTGTGCACTTCTTTGCTCCCAATTTATAGGACAGCGTACAATTTTTGAAACGACTCTTTTGTTAGATTCCATCTCTTCTGTTTATTGTTGACTGAATCTGTGGGTGGTAGAGCCCAATTACTTATAATGGTCTGTTAAGTGACTAACTTGAATATCTTTGTACTAGCAAGGTATCCAAGAACTTAAAAGACATTTTAATTGGAAGTTAGCCAACACAAGCCTACATAAAACAGTAGCATATGCGCAATTAGAGCTTAGCTGATTGTAGTGGGACATTCAATTTCTGACCAGATATGTATGCCTCAGGTTCTGCATGAATGTCATGATAACTGATGTGTATCCTGGGTCACTGTCAGGTCCACGAGCTTGTGCTGTCTATTAAGGGCAGATCCTTTTAAACAAGATAACTTATAACTGGCACACATTTTGTGGGCATTTGCATTCATCACTCATCTTTTGCATTCATATCTGGTGCTTTTGCGTAATATTTGCAGATGATTTGGTTTTGTCAGGCCTGGAGCCCACTTTTTTTTTCCCTGATAGAAAAATGAGTCTTAATTTGACCTTTTTAAGGTCGAACAAACATGTGATCAGTTTCAAGGAAGTTATTAGTGTAACTTTGAAAGGATAAGCTAGTACCTGGATAGTTTGATATGGCACGGATGACTATGTGCTTGTGGTGCGGCAAAAGACATCTCTTAATGATTCCCTTTCTGGAAGGTGACTGAAGGAGACAATTCATTAGACATGTAAGAAAACAATGCACAATATCAAAAAGGAAAGAAGAGGAAGTTGTATCAGCTGAGACATTCCACACCACCCCAAAGATACCCTCCGCTCCAGTTATAATGTGATCCTCTTCCAGTTACATAACTCAGGATAACGGCACATCTAGAATAAAATCCAAACCGGCTGAAAATGCCCATCCCTGATAAGGTACATGCAAATCCTAGTAACTTGCCTGGATTCTCTTTTGACAATCCTGTTGTTCCTTTCCTTCCATATTGTCCAGAGCAAAGCTGATAAGCACATAGAGCAGGTTCCCTGCCTTAAAGGGATAAGGTCCTCCCAATTTGGTTATATGCAAAACATCTTTCCTTGCATTCCAATTTCCAAGTACCACCCACCAAAATGAAGAACTGCTTGCACACATGCTTAGTATTTCGCCTCGTTAGCCTAATGATTGTTTACAACTTTACAATAGGTTTACTAATTACTATTGGTCCATGTTTCTTGGCACTTCTGATAGATGCTCTGGCTTAAAGTGATTCAGGTTGATGTATCATTACCCATGCTCTTTTTAGATAGTATTGGTAATGGAGCAAAAGGAGTCCCTAGGGGCAATATTTGATGCATGGATACAGGTTAGCTGGAGCAGAACACCATGTGAGCAAATTATATTCAAATTTAGTGGAAATGATCAAAATATGATGCAGTGAACTAACCATGGGCAGCATATGGTTAATCATTAATATGTGTGCAGGAAGATGGCAGTTTTCGTGCAAGTATCTGTGATGGGTATAAATAGTCGATAGTTTGGGTGAAGTGTGGCTTCAGGTGTATGCAGCTCAGAATACAGGTTGCTTTAACATTTGAACAGTAAGGCAGTTGAAGCCAACTTTACTGTATGGTTTTCTTTGGGATGTTGCGCTTGAAGAAGAGACATGACACGAGTTGTGGCTGACATGAAAATCTAAGGTGCATAAATAAATAAGTAAATAGATGCACACACATTTATAGGGTCATGATACAGTATGCTGCCCTGTTTAGGGCCACTGGCAGTGTACAAGGATGGTACTGTGTCTTCGGCACTGAAATGTCATGGTTGGGTAATATGTGTGGGATTTATAGGGCATAGAAATAAATAAGAAAAGGTTTAAAGAAGGATTAATGACTTGTGCAATCAAATGGCCTGGGACACCCCTGCACTCTGCGTCCCACATGAGCACGTGGGGTGCCCCACCTGATGCCCCTGCAGAACATGGATACATCCATGCTCTGTGCAAATGTCTTGTGAAACCATCCTTGTTTTTTTTATTTTTTCTTTTTCATTATCATCAACCTGGTTGTTGAGAGTCCACTGCCAGCAGATGAAAACCTGGCAGCAGACTCTATCATCTCCCTAGATATATGTAATATAATATACATGTAGATATACAACCTTTATTGTGCCAACAGCTGAGAATAGGCAAGGATAATATTAGTTGAGATGGGTGCTTGTGATGTTAGATTCTGAATATTTTGCTGCTGATCCAGAAGTATGTTGAATTAGTCCAATCATGCATAGGGTCATTTAGATGGAGAAACAACATGGTCTTCTGTGTTTTTCAAGAATTTTATGGACTTCAATTAGTTATGGGATTCATCAAGATGTCAGCTGTTTCTTGAATGTGTTTCAACCATTGATGTGCTTTGGAGTAGATGGTCTATTGGGGTTGACTGCTGAGTGTTGACATACTTTTTACTGGCCTAAAATGCCCTCTTTGAGTTTGTGGACTTGAAATACTCATTTTGTAGGGGTATTAATGTTGCATTTGTAAATCTCGCTACTTTGCTTGATGAAGTGTCTTAGCAGCCACTTCAGGACCATGGAATGTGGAGTCGACCATTTTGGACTGGGATCACTGGGTGACAATCCAATTCTGGTCATTAAGACTGACCCCAGTTGCAACAATTAAATATGTATATTAAAGAAACAACTAAAATTGGTCTGACTTTGTCCCAATTGACCTGAATCAAACCATAATCAGCGAGATTACATGTGTGGATCACCTGATACAATCTGGATCAAGCATAGCAAATCCCCCAATCCAATCCTGTGTTCCTTGTTTGGGACATAATTCTTGTGATGCTTAGTTGTGCCCAACATGGAAATGGCAGCCTTGGGAAATATTGTCCATAAAGGTAAGACCTTAGACCATTCAGCTAAAGTGATGATGTTGATGGGCATGCTTGTAGGGAAATCAAAATCAAGGTTGTCTTTTTTTCTTGTGATTCTTTTCTTGTGTGAATGTGGTAACACCATGAATTATTGAGTACCAAATAGGAATGCACCATGCTTAGTATCAGTATGCTGATTATCTTAATTTACACAAATGAAAAATCTACATTGTATTTCTTTGGATATCTTGAATCTTGATGTTCAGTCCCCTCGTCGATAAGCTTCACAGTTTCTATAAGCCTGCCTCTACTCTTTCTTTCCTTTTTTTTTTCCCTTCCTCTCAAAAGAAAGTAGATTACAATCTCTGGAGTGGATTGTGTCTACTCCTAAAATGTCAACATATCTCATTGTAATTCTTCCTACTTGCCAATTAGTTGACTGGCCATTGTGCTGTCTCCATATGCTATATTCATAGGCTGTCACGCCACATGTCAATTTCTGTATGATAGTCTAAAGTCTAAACCATCTTGCACTCCTTGATCTTCTAGCTCCACATCTGGCAAATAAATAAAGCACAAGCTGATCGCAATCATTCCTTATGTTATCTACTGGGGCATATGGAGGGAACAAAATGACATCATCTTGAAGGGCAGTAGTATTTATATTGAAAGTTCTGTTTTTTTTTTTTCCATTTTTTTGTATTCCTGGATCAATTCTTTTTCTTTCATTAGTTTGGAAGAAGTAGAGGAATTTCTCCTTTCCTCTCTTGGTTGTATTACCTCCGATTATTTAATTACATTGGTGGTACAATCCACTACCTTCTTTTGAAAGAAAAAAAAAATTCTGAGACTGCCAGTAGGGACTTGGATTCCTAAATTCCCATTGGACACCAGGGTAGTGGAACAACTATTAATAATCATGATCATCTAGGCACAAATCCTGAAATATTTCAAGCCCATGATTTCTTTACATATTGAATACAATTCATGTCATGTTAATGAGAATTGAGATGTACATTTTTTCTTCTCCTTTCAGTCGTGCATGATGCTTTTCATCAGTTTCCACATACTGAGGTTTACAAATGCGCAATTAGCTTATCCATGGTATCTGTTGTCATCCTTGAACAGAAAGAAAAAATGGTTATGCTGATGCTCTGGTTCCCATTCTTGGTATCCATGTTCCGGAAGCTCTAGATATTAGATTCTCACTACCTTGTGAAATCCTCTTTTCCCCTTGAATTAGTAAGCATATCAATGTATTTTTTCTCCTTTGCAGGTACGTTCTCTGACACTTGATGTGAAAGTATGGGAACCTTCTGTAATCAACTTATTCCAATCACTTGGTAATACATTTGCCAACTCAATCTGGGAGGAACTTTTGCCCTTGACAAGTAAAATATGTCTTGACACTTCACCAAGGTATCCATATTTGGCAAACTGATTGCAAAGTTTCTAGCATAGTTCATTTTCTAACATAATCAACTCTTCCTATACTGCAGTTTCTCCAAGATGGATAAAAAACGTCAGCTGCTTACCAGCAAACCCTGCCATACAGATCCAATTTCTGCTAAAGAGAAGTTCATTCAAGCCAAGGTATGGCCACAATCATCTTGCACACCATTGTAAAAAATTGCCTAGCCGCTATTTACAGCCTAATTAATCAACTAATTTCCTCTGATATTTTACCAGAATGTCTGATAATCGTTATGATAGTCTATTGGTTTGATTTTATACATTCTAATCCAATTTAAAAATTGGAAACTGTCAAAATTTTGGATTATTGAGTCTGTTTGCATCCCAATTGTGTCATTAATAGTTAACTAAATTTCTCTCTCTTTTTGTAATCGAATCACTAGGTACTGCCATTGCAATCACAAAATTATGTGTAATGGAATTATGTAAGATTGTTTTATTATTGTTCCTGATGCCAAAAGCAAGTTGGACTCTCCATTCGCAAGAATGGCAATGTCGGTTTTGGTATCGGGATCGCCCAGGTCCTAAACTGAAACCATCTCGGTTTCGTTTCACCCTGTTTCTGATGTCTCGTGTGGCCTTAAGAAGGGAGCAAACGGTACGACCAAAACCAACTGAAACCCATTAAAAGAAGATTTTTTTAAGGTATTTTTTTAAGTGGATAGTACCACGTGCATAATTGCATATATGTATTGGATGGGCTACAGTAAAATCGGCCGGTTTCGTATCGCCCTGGTCTGAAACCGAAACGTTTCGGTTTCGGACAATACTGCCATCCGGCCATTCGCAGTAGGGATCCTAATACATTGTTACTTCTACCCCTTTTTATGGTTATATGTAAAGAGTAACTTTATATGTCAGATTACAGAATCTAATCCAGAGTCTTATTTTTCCTGTGCACTCAGTATGCAGAAAAGGCTTTTGTTCGGAAGATGGAACCAGATCAGAATACCTGCATTAACCAACAAATGTGGGATAGTGTTCATAAAAATGATAAGAAAGCAGTGTACCACCACATTGTGGCCTCTGGTGCAGATGTTAATGCTGTGTATACTCGGGCATCCTTTGATACATCTTTAACTCTACAAAAGGTAATGCTTCTTCAGGGACAACCAGATACAGTGTTAGATAATGTCTCTTGCCTTTCAGTTGGGGATTCTTTGAATAAAGCATCTGCTACAACCTCATCATGCTCTGTGATAACACGAGAGCACACGAGTGAATCAGATGAACATTTGGAAGGTTTATCCCTTCTTCATCTTGCATGTCACACTGCCGATATAGGTATGATAGAGCTTCTCCTGCAGTATGGGGCCCACACCAATGCCACAGATATGAAAGGCCAGACACCACTTCACCATTGTATCCTCAAGGGTAAAAGTGAGCATGCAAAACTACTACTTTCCAGGTGACCCTCTTATCTTTACCTTCCATTAATTCACCAGTTTAGACATTTTTATTATTTTTCTTCTGAGCCTGTTCCTTTTTGTGAGTGAGAATCTATTAGTTTGTAATGTTACAAAGTGGATTTTCATAACACCAACAACCTTGTGATCATAATTGAGGTCTGGCCACAACGCTTGAGACCAACATTTTACACTATTGACTATATGACATGTCAGAATAATGCTTACTGCAAAATCCTTAAGCTGGATTTTGAAAAAGCTTATGATAGAGTGGGTTGGGGATAACTACTGCATGTCTTGTCTAAAATGGGTTTCCATCGTACCTGGATTTAGTGGATTTGGGAATGTATCACTTCTGCCTCCTTTGCAGTTCTTGTCAATGGTCTTCCTTCTTCTTTCTTCCAGAGTGGTAGGGGTTTCTGCCAGGGGGATCCACTTACGCCTCTCTTATTTGTTAGGGTAGCTCAGTTTTTCAGCAGAATTTGGCTGAGGGTTGAATCTGCAGGTACAATCAGTGGCTGTCAAGTGGGCCAGGCCCCCGTTTCTATCTCTCATCTGCAGTATGCGGATGATACTATCCTTTTTCTTTCAGAGGATGAGCAGCAGATTGTGGATCAATGCTGGAGGTGGTGCAGGATATTTCTGGGCTTAAAAGTCAATTATAGTAAGTGTCTCTTGGCAGGTATCAATTTGGATGATTTGGAGATTAGAAGAGCGGCTCTTCTTTTTGGGTGTAAGGTTGCTTCATTCCCGTTCTCATATTTGGGGCTCCCTCTCCCCAGGTCCGATTAGGAGCAGTGATTGGAAAGGATTGTACATAGTTTTGAGAAGAGGTTGGCAGGGTGGAAGGCAAGGACTCTTTCTTTCGGGGGCCGCTTGGTGTTGTGCAGGGCTGTTTGGATACGTAAGCCCATCTACTGCTTGTCTATCTTTCGTATCCCAAAGTCCATTGCCCAGAGACTGGAATCTATTCAAGCAAGGTTCTTTTGGCATGGAAATGACAGCAGAGTTAGAGGTTGGCATGACATCCCCTGGGCTAGAGTGTGTCAGCCAAAGGAGGCAGGTGGCCTTGGTATCAGGAATATCAGAAGCTTCAATATGGCCCTTCTGTGTAAATGGTGGTGGAGGTTGGGGACTGACAAAGGTGGTCTTTGGCAGGAGCTTATTTTGTTTCGATATTTCAGATCTGCAAGGGTTTGGGATCTGAATCTTTCACTGCAGTACAGAGTTTCCCCAATTTGGAAGGGCATCCTCCAGTGTGTGGATTTTGTTAGAGCCAGTGTCAGGGTCTCATTGGGTGATGGGCATAGGGCTTTGTTTTGGCATGATAGATGGTGTGGGGAGCTTCCATTAGCAAAGTCTTTCCCTGATTTATTTGCTATTGCTTGTCTTGCGGTGGCCTCGGTGGTTAGTACTTTCGAGGAGCATTTATCAGGTGGGATCTGGGCTCCTACTTTCAGAAGGAATCTTTCTAATGAAGAGACATCCCAACTTCCTACCCTTCTGTCTTCCCTTCTCCGCATCAGGCTGACGATCAGTAGGAGAGATGTTTGGACTTGGAGATGGGAGAGGAATGGGAGATTTTCTGTTCGTTTGACTTACCTCCTTATCTTCGATTTGGGGGGGGGGGGGGGGGGTTAGGGGTAAACAGCAGGTCTGTGATCACATCTGGACCCCTAAGAGCCCATTGAAGGCCAAAGTTTTCATGTGGAGGGTCTTCTATGGGAGGTTGCCGATGTGTGACAAGTTAGCTCGGTTTCTACCTCATATTCAGAACTTTTGCTGCCTTTGTGGGGAAAATCAGGAGGATGTGGACCATCATTTTAGTGCTTATTCTTATGCCAAAAAGCTGTGGTCTCTGGTTGGTCAGCATTTGCAGCATCTTATTCCCCATTTTGTACAACTTATTCTACAATGGCACAGGAGATGATGCTCAAGGGGGATGAAGTAGTGTGGTGGCTTACCTTGCATGCTACCCTTTGGTCCATATGGAATGAGAGAAACAACAGAATTTTCAGAAGGGAAGCTCGTTTGGAGGAGTGTCTTTTTGCTTTTTATTAGAGATAGAGTCTCTTTCAGGGCTATACACTTGGGGGTGATTAATTGAGTCAAACTCTCATTTACTGTTGTGGATAAGGGAGATGAGGTGGCTTGTTTTTTGAGTCAGTCTTTTGTGTGGGTGACCGCTGTATAGAGGGTCTTCTTTTTTGGGTGCTTATACCTATACACTTGTAAACTCTTTCCCTTCTTCAATATATATTGTGGTATCATCCACATTTCCAAAAAAAAAAAAAGACACAAGAATCATCTTCTTTCTTTTTTTATTTAATTTTTAAGCATTTTGTTGGCTATAGAATTTTCGTGGTTGTGGAGAAAAGTTAAGTTGGTAGAAGCTTACAGTTGCTTCCTTCCCCAAGTTGAATGGTGGATGCATTTGTGGATAACAATTCATTTTCTGAGAGTTTGATACCTGAAGCAGAACATAGTAGAATATCCGACCTCTGTCCTTTCTCAGCTTCATCAAGGAGCATGGTTTTCAACTGTCATTTGAATGAATGAACTTGTAACCCTACCACCAAGCACCAAGGCTACTATGAGATTGTTCTGCCTTGAATTGCACCTGAAAGGCCTGCAAAGCACTCCATTCTGATGTGTGCATCTATTACATCAAAGGCAAGAATCCTCTATGAGATTGCTCTGCCCTGAATTTCACCTTAAAGGCCTGCAAGGCGAGTATTCTGATGCTTGCCTCTATTACATCAAATGCAAAAATCCTAACAGGATATTGTATACATTTTGCACTTTCTTCTTGTCTTCTCCAGTGAATAGAACTGGTTGACATGAGAATGATGATGTATACATCGTGTAAAATGCAAAATGATTTTCTTCCTAAAGAAATTAAGAAAATGCAGAACAACTTTCTTTCTGTTCTATTTTGTGTATAATTATGTCTGTGATCTGCCAGAAGTTCTTCCTGTCATTGATCTACTAATGAATTCATCTGTCGATTTTTAGTTGTGTCCATCTGAAAATGAAAGAATAGATGAGATGAAAATGTCTGTTATCCTGTCTAAAGCTTGGTTTGGGTGGTTATGGTCCCCAGGGCAGCCTAACTTTTTACGTCCTTTGGAAGCTATTCTTAGGCTCTTGACCTCTCTTACCGAAAGTTTAATGTTTTATTTGGAATCTTGGTCTTCAGGGTATCCCCGTAGGTTATCCGTTATCCCCATGATTGCTTTAGCAGTTTTGTGTTCTGCTGTCTGCTGTTTGCATAGCATCTGGTTAGTTCCTTGTTGATTATAGTTTATTGGTTTTTTTGCATAAATACCCCTCTTTAAGTAAAAAATGTGGAAAGATATCCTAAAGTTGCATTTGTATGTATCCCCTTCTTACATGAATTAAGTGTCATATATATGTGTGTATATATAAATATATATATTCATTACTCTGTTATGGTCAGAATCTCTTGATTGATGTAGAAGAAAAGGGAATATTCGATGGATATTTAGATGGAATTTACCGTAGGGGTTCTCATGGCAATTAATTCACATAAGAACGGTATATATACAAATGCAAAATCGCAAATGTGAGATGGAGTTTTGTCCAGCTTTCACTTTAAGGGCAGTATTTATGCAAGAAAACCTAATTTATAGCTTTCTGGGATTCACTGATTCACTTGCAATTGAATGGTTTGTTCAATTAACAACAGCATTATATTGAATGACAATCATAGTCACACTGTGGACCATTTTATGCAGGGGAGCTGATCCACGTGCTGTGGACATGGGAGGTAAAACTCCGCAACAGTACGCAATGGACATTGACATTGATGATGATGTCCTTGTTCTGTTGGAAGGCATAAACAGATAGCACTGCAAAAACATGTAATCTTGCACGAAGGAAGATGGAACTTGCATAGAACCAAAGGTATTTTTTTCTGTAAAATTTGTAGCTGAGAAACTGCGCAAATCCTGCTGGAGGCATTTCCAGAAGAGGATTTGGCTGAAAGGAACCAGCATTCGACAGCCTCCTATGAAGTGCTGGCCTAGTAGTTTCCGGCAGTTGGCCCCTGTATAATGTCTGTTTTATCTTTGTTTGGTTCTCTTTTGGTTTGAGGCTGCTGTTGTTGCCTGTTTTTTTGTATATAATTATTTTATTTATGTTTTACAACTCTTTTCCCCTTTTGTCCATGTCAATTGAGATCGCCAGGTTCTGGGAGTAACCCCCCACACCACACGTTTATAGTCTTAGAAACTGTAACTTGGTCAGAGGTTAGGTCACATGAAATTCTTGATGTTTCTAATGAAGTTGGGTGACTGCAATTTTTGGAGAAATACCAAACTAAATTACACAGTCATCAATTCGTTTTCATGGTTCTGGTCCGCGTTACTGTTGCTGCAGGTCATCAGGTGATCTCTGTTCTGCTAGGTTGTTTTGGACAGACATTTGATAAAAAAAATTGCGGGTTGAAATTTCAACTTCGTTGAGCAAAGTGGGAGAGGATGTTATCTAATTATGTTTCTTTCCAAGCGAGTGGACACTGACTCATGTTTGATATTGACAACCGCAGATCAGACTGTTGCATGAATTCTGCTGTTTCCTTCTACACTACTCAATATATATATAGTGTACATATGTATATACGCACACATATATACGTATTATACCTGCATAAAGTAATTTATTCTCTCCTTCGCAACCATTTATCTTATTGATGGTGTATTTCTTCACACTGATGAAATGGGTTCTTGTCCTTAGCAGAGAAAAAGGCCAGTGGGTTTAAAATGTATTCGTATACACTACTGCGTAACCCCCCCCCCCCCCCCCCTCTTGTGCAGCATTCAGGATGCAAAGCCATAGTTTTGATGTTTAAGATGTGAAGGACTTCTTTCTGTTTCAAGAATGCATGTCCATGTCAGACGATTGCAACCCCACAGATTCTGGGTTGCGTATATAAACTGCTCAACATTCAAGTGCAGAGTTTTTGTTTCCCTTTTCTTTCCCCGCTCCATACTCAAATCTTTCGTTCCAAGGGTAATATTTTGGTTGTTGCATGCGTAAGAGGGTTATTTTTTCAATTCTTCCTTTCAAATAAACCCAATTTTATTTGTTGTTTTTTGTGTAACAAAGTGTCGATTTCGAAATGCAACGAGGGGATGGACATCTCTTGATGGACTGATCACCTTTGACCTTTCAAAAGGATCATCTTTCTTGACTGTTTAGTTTACCCACATTCCAAAACGGGGACAGGTGTCACCCGTCCGAATATCTAGAGATGTCCGCCCTCCCTTTATCAAAACAGGTCATGTCATGTCATGTGCAGCAAAACTTTCACCAATGTCATCTTGTGTCATGGATCTTTCTCTCGTCCCCAAAATCCGGGTGGTGGTGAGGAGAGTGACTCTCACATATTAACCCTTCTTTTCCTCCGTGGAATTCACATATGGGCTCTTCCATATGCGTTACATCTTGTTTGATATGAACACAAATGGATAGTTCTCATTTCTCTCTCAAAATCAAATTATTGATAAGATCAGTTCAGTCTGTGTATTTCTAAAATAAGAAATGATTAGCGCTCACCGGTGGACAGCTGATACTCTTCATATATAGAGGTACCCACCTCTAGTGGGTATAAAGTCATTCTCTTCCAAAATAGGATAGGTGTTTTCCGTCTTGAATATCCAAAAGTATCCTCTCCTCTCCTGTTTCTTTATCAAAATAAGTCGTATCTTTCGTTCGGACGGACGGTGAAATTTTATATACAAAATTGTGGGCTCTTCAAATTTTGCATCTAAGATGGTTCTCTTTCGGACGGGAGTTTAACATTTTCCATGTGACGCTCTCAAACTTCTTTGAGATGAACTCGAATTGGATCACTCCTATTTCCCTCTCAAAACCAATCATCGATCTGCTGAGCTTCGATGATGTCGACGTCATAAGTTTCAAGTCATTCCATGTATCGCCTGACGTCCGTTAGTTTGAAGACTTTGATATGAGACCGGTCAACAGTCAACTGATTAATTTTTTCTTTAAAAAAGAAATTAACTATTCCCAATTATAAGTTAATTTTAAAAGAGTATAAATAATCGAGACCTTTAAAATTATCAGAGAAAGAAAAAAATATCTGGGGAGAAAGGAAAAAAGAAAGTAGAGATGGCAACAGACCAGAAGAGCGAGCAGAACACGAAACTTCATACCCCCCGCCGTCCAACTCTGACTCATCATCGTCCACGTACCCCCCAATCCTCCCACAGCAAGGCGTTGATTTCCGCGGCGTAGGCGCATACACCCGAGGCAGAAAACGACAGAAATGTTGGGAGGGAGTGGCGCTTCTGATTGGTGCCGGCTCAGTGCGCTCGGGCGTGTGCAGACACTGCCACGTGGAGTTCGGGCCCAGGGGAGGGCGAGAGGAAAAATCTATATATATATTTCATGGGGGTGGCGCATCTGGTCATTTGCTTCGACCCCTCCTTCCTCCCCCAATCTCTTCGCTCTTCTTCGTAGGAAAGGAGGAGACGGGGGGGCAAGGAGGGAGAGGGTAGTCGTCCTCGCAGGCCTCTCTCTCTGTACGCTTTATAGGGTTCCTCCTTTGCAGGAGCCGCTGTGCCTTTCTCCGACGCCGGTAGCCTGCCCCTCCTCTCTCTCTCTCTCTCGCTCGCTGTGTGGTTTCTTCAGTTGCACGCTGCCGTTTTCAGGCGATGGAATTGTGGATACCTGTTTCTGCTGCCTCTTGGGTGTTTTCTCTTCTTGTCTTGGGTCCCGGAGTTCGGGCAACTGCTTCCCTGATTGTCACTGTGTCTCTTTCTCTCTAAAAGGCATGGCTTTTTTTGTTTCCCTTTACGGCTGTCGGTATTGGCGGGAGCTTGCTATGTGTTAATGGGGAAGGATGTTCTGAAAGCTGTAGGGAGTTTATGAATGAAACATGGAGAAGCTGGTTATGAGAGCTTGAGGTTAATAAGCTTGGTTCTTTTATTATTGGAGCTGCGAAAAGAGATTTTTCTCTTGTCCTCTTTTGTTGTCCTTTTTTTTTTAATGTTTCTGTTGCATGTGTGATTTCTTTGGTGATGTTGCTTTTGGTGAGGGTACATGGCATTTTATGTTTTCGTCCTGTCTTCGGGATTATTGAGATTACGAGTTCTTAGTCTGCCTTGTGTTGCTTGGTTGGGTTCGCTTCTGTTGTTTCACCTGTCCTCGATCATTGCTTTAGGAGATTTATTGTTCCAGTTTCCTCTCATAAATTATCGATGAGATGCCTTGCTCTATGACATTGTTGATATTTTGAATTATTTTGTTGGGGGCTTCATATTTGGGTCGCACATCATTATTCATTTGATAGAATCGCATGAATTGTTTTATCTATACTATCCAATCATCTTTTGTCAATCAATCTGTTCATATATGATTATCAAACTGTATAGTGTATAGAAGAAAACTAGTGGATTAGACCTTGAAGGCGTTATATTCATTCTAAGTTCAGTGTAGTTATCTATGATTTGTAAGAGGTTAGTGTCATGACCTTCTGTGGTCAAGTTATTGTAATCTCATCCATTTCTATGTTTGTAACTTCTTTTGCATCGTGGGATTCGTCTTCTTCAAAATCACTGAAGTGTCTGTGACCATGGCCTTCAGAAAATCTCAGTAGGGTGCTGTAGAGACTGGGTGACCATGACATAGTCCCACCAAGACATGCATACCTTTTCATATTCAGGTGCCTCTCAGGTTTTTGTGGAAAATGAGGAACAACAGCTTTTATGAATGAAGCAAGCATTCTGATATGGAGGTTGTGGAAATAATTATGGAAGCAACTCAGAATTTTTGGAATTCCTAGTCCTTTTGGAACAATGGGTGATTCTCATATTCTTTGTCAGACTGGTGTCATACTTTTCTTCATACCTGTTATTATGTTTTCAGTTTGGAAGAAAAAAGATAGGTTATATTGCAGCCTCTTATTGTATAACTAATGGTCTAATGGGACACAATCTGAGATTTTGCTTAAAAAGGAGAAAGGACTGTCTGTCGATTTTATCTTCTCTCTGCAATTCACGGTCCATTGTTCATCAGTCATTTTTTTTTGCTTTGGATTGCATTGACTTATGTGATAAATCATTTTAATTTTGTGTTTTTTAAAACTGTACTACCAATAAAGATATTCCTATTTCTTGCTGCTTTTAGCTTGTCTTTGATCATTTATTATTATTATTTTGTTATTGTTATTATCGTTGTTGTCATCATCATTATTATTGCTGCCACCTACCAAGAAGTAATTGCAACATAAAACGTCTTATGCCTTCTTTCACTAGCATTGAATTCATTTTGCTGTGGATATGATCAGGAACCATATGTTTTGCTGCATTTTTTGTACTCGAACAATTATGACTAAGATTTGTTGTTAGGGCATACATATTTTCGGTTTGGAACTTCTGCTGAGTGGAAATCATGGTGGGGCTCTCATTCAATCAGCTATCCTACCAAGGGCAACTATTAATGGAAGGCACAGGCAGATTCAAGGTTCTGGCAAATATAGGAGGTCTGCTAGAATGTTGTGCCCTATTGGAGCACATTCTCCCCAGATGCAAGGATTCATGGGATTGCGAAGTTCAAATTCTGTTGACTTTTTGTCACGATCTGATCGCTCTTTTCATTCAGCAGTAGCAGCTAGTATCTCTATGCCACAGGGGAGGGCCTCCCGTGGAGTTGCTTTTGCCATGTTTGAGCGTTTCACAGAGAAGGCCATTAAAGTTATTATGCTTGCTCAAGAGGAAGCAAGAAGACTTGGACACAACTTTGTTGGCACTGAACAGATATTACTGGGCCTTATTGGTGAAGGTACTGGAATTGCTGCTAAGGTTTTGAAATCCATGGGAATCAATCTGAAGGATGCCCGTGTGGAAGTGGAAAAAATTATTGGAAGGGGCAGCGGATTTGTTGCTGTTGAGATACCCTTTACACCACGGGCAAAGGGGGTGTTGGAATTATCACTAGAAGAAGCTCGCCAACTCGGTATCTCTTTCTTAATCTCTGTTGTGTGTGATTTCTACAGAAGCTAAGGTTTCTTTGTGTTATCACAGTTTTCTTGGTGTAATCCATTATTCAAGTTCAAACTCCTTGAATTATTTTTCTAGGTCACAACTATATTGGGTCTGAGCATTTGCTTCTTGCATTGCTACGTGAGGGTGAAGGTGTGGCTGCCCGTGTGCTTGAGAGCCTTGGAGCTGATCCAGGCAACATTCGCACTCAGGCAAGTTCCCATTTCCCTATTTCCTCCTTATTTTGCATGAGTTGCTATCAACGCTAATAGCCTAATATTTCTGACACAAGCATAATATGTTGCATGAACAGGTTATTAGAATGGTAGGAGAAAGTTCAGAAACTGTTGGTGCTGGAGTGGGAGGAGGAAACAGCGGCAATAAGATGCCAACACTCGAGGAGTACGGAACCAATTTAACAAAATTAGCAGAGGAGGTAATATACTTTGTTCATCTATGGTCTTTTGATTAAAACCATGGATCCAGTTGGTGAAGAAATACCCTTGTCCTTGTTTTCTTTTTCAGGGTAAATTAGATCCTGTTGTTGGCAGACAGGATCAAATAGAGCGTGTGACTCAAATTTTGGGCAGGCGAACAAAGAATAATCCTTGTCTTATTGGAGAACCTGGTGTTGGAAAGACAGCCATAGCCGAAGGGCTTGCTCAGCGCATTGCAAATGGAGATGTTCCTGAGACAATTGAAGGAAAGAAGGTTAGGTGTTACTTTCTTTCATCCTCTTCCCTGTGTAATAGTGTAACTTGAATTTTTTCAAAAAAAATAGTGTAACTTTGAAGCTTATATATCTAGATGTCATATGTTCTGAATATGGTAGCAAATTGCAGGTGATCACCCTTGATATGGGACTTCTGGTTGCTGGTACAAAATATCGTGGAGAGTTTGAGGAAAGGTTGAAGAAACTGATGGAGGAAATCAAGCAGAGTGATGAAATAATTCTTTTCATTGATGAAGTACATACATTAATAGGAGCTGGAGCAGCTGAAGGTGCAATAGACGCAGCAAACATCTTAAAACCAGCTCTTGCCAGAGGGGAACTGCAGGTGATTTGAGATAGATGATACATGTCTTCCTGAATTACCACTAATTGCTTAAGCAACATACTTTCTTGATTGTTAGAGCAATGCAACTTAAAACTAATTTGATGTGTGGAAAGTCTTGGCTTCATATAATGCCATGGGTTTGAATACCATGAGAATTTAAACCTAAACAGAAGACAGAAATGGGCAGAAACAGAAGCAAGGATGTTAATTGGTTCTTGGATGGTTGTAATACCATGACAATTTAAACCTAAACTTGTAGACTCTGCATGGAGAGCCTTGGTCTAATATAAGCACATAGTCAGCCATGCACAATAAATGTGTGAATCAACAATAAGTCCATTTTGTGCTCATCAGCTTTGTTGCAAGTTGCTGACACTACAACAATAATTACATCTATGCAAGTTGCTGCAACTTCCTTACATCTGTAATGGAGATAATGCAACTGTGTTTGCCATACATCACGATCCTCAGTATGCCAACCGTTAGAGATGAAATGAAAGTGTTGGATGCACGGTCTATAATTATTGATAATGCTGAGTCACCGACAGCTGATTAATGTTTACATGTGTGATAAAACCATGAGTCTAGTTGTCACATGTTTCCTTTTCTTTCATATCTTTCACAAAACATGATATTTACCTTGATGTTGTCATTTCTGCCTCCTTATGTCTCCGATTTTTCCTATGTTCCTTTGCACTGAAATTCTCCATAGGAAATAGTTTCTTCATTTTGATGTCAAAAAAAAAATTATTTGATTTAGTGCATTGGAGCAACAACACTTGATGAATATCGGAAACACATAGAGAAGGATCCAGCATTGGAGAGAAGATTTCAACCAGTAAAAGTTCCGGAGCCAACAGTTGATGAGACGATACAGATCCTGAAAGGGCTACGTGAAAGATATGAGATTCATCATAAACTTCGTTACACAGATGAAGCTTTGGTCGCTGCTGCACAACTGTCGCATCAATATATCAGGTTTGGTGATGTTTTGGATAACCTACTTTGTAAATGTCCATTTGATTTTTAATCTTGATGAACAACATGATCAGGCTTTGCAGCTTCATTTAGATTACATACTGTGTACAATAAGATTTTCTCTGATCAAAGAGTGAATAATGACCTATTGACTCCTTAAATGTATCATCTGATAGCTGAGTTGTTACACTGACTTTGAAATTATTTTGAATATCAAGCAATCTGAATTGTTTATGACTATTCTTCATTGGGCTTCTCACTGTCTTTTGTGATTATTTATTGCCAAGCGTGTGTTGGTTTGTTGTTAATACTCGTTCATCACTTTAAAAAATGTATTGATTTCATTCTGACTTAATTCAAGAAAAAGCTACTTTTTCTAGTATCCTAGCTTCAGGCTGTGGAGATACAGTTTTGATTCACCATCTGGTTGATTGTTGCCTTGGAAGGGACTGTATGTACCTAACCTTTTACTCATATTTCTCTCTCTTTATGTGGATTCTTATGTAAAGTTTGAAGGCATAGTTGAGAATATTGCCACATTGGAAAGGGACAAAAAATACTAATGTGTGTATGATAGTGGAGCCCTCACCACCCATCATCTTAAGGTTTTGAGTTGGAGGGCCAAATCCAAATAAACTTTAACATTATCTAGGCCATGCACACTTTGAGTTTATGGTCCACGTGACAGTCTAAAAATTGGTCTGCACATGAGGGGGTGTGTAAGAATAGTCCCATGTTGAAAATGGACAAAATGCTTGTGTTTATAATAGTGGAGCCCTCTCCACTCATCACTAAGGTTTTTAGTTGGAAGGCCATATCCAATAAAGTTTAACAGTTACCAACTGAAGTAATTTTCTTCCTACCAGCAAGACAAAATGTTTGCCAAATCTTCGGATCCTTTATTGGATATACCCAAAAGGGTTCATTGGAATGTGTGCCTGTGCGCTGTGCCTTGCCCATGGAGAACTGACTTCCTCCCCAGGCAGCCCTCATTGGATCCAGGGGAGCTGAGGCTCCCACCTGGCCCACGGCCCACCTAGGCACTGCCTTGGGGCACCTTTTTGCGCCCCCATAAGGCATGCCTGTGCCTTGCCTGTGGCAACTGTGCTGCCAAGGCAGGCAGCTTGACAACTATGGCAGACAGCATCAATTGAGAGCAATTGCTTCCGTGTTGCACATTATACCTGCAGCAGCTTGGTGGAGCAATATGGAAAGAGAGGAATGCCACAATCTTTAGAGGCATGAGGATTTTTGTGAAAAATGTTGTTTCCAAAATTATTCTTCACTTATCTTCTTGTAGCATGTATTTATCTAAAGCACTGACTAGTACTGTGGTAGCAGAATTACCTTCTCTTAAAGGAATTTAATTTTTATTCTTTTTGAGGTTGAGGATATCAGGATACTCTCCTCATGTCCTGATTGTGCTACCTCTGTTTTGAAATACAAATTGGTTGTGCAGTCTACCTTTCTTTAAAAAAATGCTCTTTATTTTTCAGTTTTTATCTCTAGATCAATCTATGCTAAAAAATCAAACATGTGGGTCACAACAAAGTGGATGTGCAGATATGCAAACACTGGAAAGATAAAGAGTACATCATAAATTTATCAGTTTCTTCCCTCACATTTTTTCTGTCATATCTTATACTTATAGACATGATTTTGTCTGGTTCCAGTGACCGTTTCCTCCCGGACAAAGCAATAGATTTGATTGATGAAGCTGGCTCTCGTGTTAGGCTTCGTCATGCTCAGGTGTGTTCTCCATTCTAGCCTTTACAGGAATTTTCTAACAGCAGAAGTTCAATTATATTAAGACACAAGCAATCAATTGCAGCTTCCTGAGGAAGCCAGGGAACTTGATAAAGAACTCAGGCAGATTACCAAGGAGAAAAACGAGGCTGCCCGTGGCCAGGACTTTGAGAAGGTACAGAACTGGAGTTTCAGATTATTCCCTAGTATCTGACTTTGGTTTCAAACATCGTATTTTTGGAGATGAATTAATACTTTATTCTGTTGTACATCATCATGTAATTGCCTTGAAAATTCCATCTGTAGTAGTGGATGATGTTCGTTTTGGACGACCATATGGATGCATATGCTGTGAATACCTTATGTCCTGAGCATGCCCTGTTTTGTACAGCACCAAAAGGACTTCCTTTTCAAAGTTTACTTTTATCATATGGTTGATGCTTGTTTCCTGATGGTACTTATTATTTCATATGTGGGAAGAACTTTGGTATCCTAATGAAATATCTCACTGACATATGTTGTATGCTTAATGGACCTTGTGCAAGAAAGTCGTCTTTGAATCTCTATGATTTGTTATCTGTTGCCTGCTAGAT
Source organism: Colocasia esculenta (assembly GCA_014218235.1). Lineage (NCBI taxonomy): Eukaryota > Viridiplantae > Streptophyta > Magnoliopsida > Alismatales > Araceae > Colocasia > Colocasia esculenta. Next base: position 24,940,070 of record CM024763.1, on the reverse strand, counting down.
GCGCAAAGTAGCATGTTTCTCTTCTTTATTCTTTGGTTGATTAAGTTGACATGAAGAACCCAAAGTATAATTGTCCAGTGTGATGATGATTTGGGCAACTATCACTAACCATGTCTGTGCATCCAGTACCTCTTAACTCTTCCGTTTTGTAACGGATAATAAAGGTATCATTTTTTTACTTAAAAGTCTAAAAGTCTGACACCTGTTTGCTTCATTCGTAAGTCAGTAATTCTATTATGCTGACAAATGGTCAACCTTTGACAGGCAGGGGAACTTCGAGACAGGGAAATGGAACTGAAAGCTCAGATTTCTGCCCTGATTGACAAAGGCAAGGAAATAAGCAAGGCAGAGATAGAGGCGGGAGACTTAGGCCCTGTTGTTTCTGAGTCTGATATACAACATATTGTCTCTTCATGGACGGGGATACCGGTGGAGAAAGTTTCAAGTGATGAGTCCGACCGTCTTCTTAAAATGGAAGAAACTCTACACACCCGTGTGATTGGCCAGGATGAGGCTGTGAAAGCCATTAGCCGAGCCATCCGGCGTGCACGTGTTGGTCTCAAGAATCCAAACAGGCCAATTGCTAGTTTCATCTTTTCTGGTCCCACTGGTGTTGGAAAATCCGAACTTGCCAAGGCATTGGCTGCTTACTATTTTGGATCCGAGGAAGCAATGATCCGGCTAGACATGAGTGAATTCATGGAGAGACACACAGTCTCCAAGCTCATTGGTTCGCCGCCTGGGTATGTTGGGTACAATGAGGGCGGCCAACTAACAGAAGCCGTGCGCCGACGACCATACACAGTTGTCCTGTTCGATGAGATAGAAAAAGCTCACCCTGATGTTTTCAACATGATGTTACAGATCTTGGAAGATGGGAGACTGACAGACAGTAAAGGACGGACAGTGGATTTCAAGAATACACTCCTAATCATGACATCCAATGTCGGAAGCAGTGTCATTGAGAAGGGAGGACGGAGGATTGGATTTGATCTTGACTATGATGAAAAGGACAGCAGTTATAACCGTATCAAGAGCTTGGTCACTGAAGAGCTAAAACAGTATTTCAGGCCAGAATTTCTCAACAGATTGGATGAGATGATTGTCTTCAGGCAACTGACGAAACTGGAAGTGAAAGAGATAGCCGATATAATGCTGAAAGAAGTATTCGACAGACTAAAAGCAAAGGATATACAACTCCAAGTGACAGAGCGGTTCAGGGAGAGGGTGGTGGAAGAAGGTTACAATCCAAGTTATGGAGCGAGGCCGCTAAGGAGGGCTATCATGCGGCTTTTGGAGGATAGCTTGGCAGAGAAGATGCTGGCTGGGGAGGTAAAAGAGGGAGATTCCGCCATTGTCGATGTCGATTCAGACGGAAATGTGTCCGTCCTTAATGGTGGCAGTGGTGTGCCTGAGCCAGCTACTCCGATCCCCATATAGATGAATACTAGATTGTGACTTGATTTCATGTTAGTTAAGGTGATGATTGTTCTTCCCCAAAATGTGTTGCAGTCATAATACATTCTCCGATGAGTTCCATCATCCTCTTAGGTCTCGCTAATTTGTATTCAGCACTGCCCCTGTAGTCCTGATGCTCATTGACACTGCTACAAGTCGGCGGCATATGAAGTCCAGATGTGTAACTTGTGAACATGGGTAAACAGAAAAGACAAGGGTTAGAGAGAGTCTTTACAGGGTGTCTGTATTCTTGGGATCCTTTTTGCTCGTTTTAAAAGTTGTGAAAATTGTTCTCTCAATTCTTTACGATTTTTGTCTTTACAAAGTCTTTGTACTCATTTATTATTTCATCTAAAGCATATGCGTGACGATTGTTGGCCACCGAGTTGTTTGGTTATTTTTATGGTTCTAGGCCATCACAGCACTGACAAAATTCTATGACCACCCGGGAAGTCCTGATCAGTTGGGGTCTGTAAGCTAAGCAAATCCAGTTGGAGAGGGTGGATCAGGATTATAACCCTTTATCATCCTTTCATGAACAACCCTTTAATTTTGAGAATATCGTAGTCTTCTAATTTTTTCAAAAAAAATATACTTTTAAGATGCTTTTTTTTACGCGCCTTAACTGTAGGGATTTATATTAGAAAGATATTTGTCGTCAAGTTACTTTTGCGAAGATTTCAAGAGTTCGTAACTAGGATAGGCTACAATGCTTATTTATAAAGATCCTACAAAATAAAGTTTTCAAGGCTAACATTTGCATCATTAGGCTAACTCCGCCATAGCTGGTTCCAAGTTCAGGTGGTGAGAAAGGAGGCGGGTTTGGCTAAGTTGATAGTCCATAGTAAAAATAATGTCAAATTTTTATATAAATTCTGATCAAAATATTTGTGCTAGTGCTAGGATGTTTCTTGGAAACGACTTTTATATCAGAACTCATGGAATGATAGGTGAGCAAAGACTAACTAGGGTGTTCTTCATAAGCGACACGTCGCCGTGGCACTTGATTGTGGTGTCAAATAGGCAAGGATTCATGTGTGAGATTAGACGAACACTGTAAAGAAATTTGTCCAAAAATGTGAGATCCGTCTACTTACTTAGAATATAAGAACTTTAACAGGCAAGGGTTTAGAGTTGGTTAAGTTAATGGGAGATAGAACGGTTACCATAATATGTCTACAAAAAACTAGGTGGAAAGGATCTAAGACTAAAGATATTGATGGATATAAAATTTGGTATACAAGAATTAGTAACTCTAGAAATGGTGTAGCTATGATAATAGATAACAACTTAAAAGATGAAGTTGTAGACGTTAAATGACTGAGGGATAGATTTATTTTGATAAAACTTATCTTAGATGATGATACTTATGAATATAGTTAGTGCATATGCACCACAAGTGGGTTTAGAAGAGGGCATTAAAAAATAATTTTGAGAGGCTATTGATAGATTGATCCAAAATATCCCTAGTGAAGAGAAAAAATTTATCGTAGGGATCTTAATGACCATGTGGGTAAAAGTCATATAGAGGATATGAGAGGATTCATGGATGATTTAGTTTTGACGAAAGAAATGACATGGGTATTACTATTCTTGATTTGCTATGGCCTATGATCTAGTAATTGCTAATGCCTTTCTTAAGAATCTTTAAGAAGAGCAATGAACACCTAATAACATACTAAAGTGGAACACATAAGAGTCAAATTGATTATTTTCTTATTAGAAAGGCCGATAGAATTTTGTGTAAAGATTACAAAATTATCGCCACAACATAATGAATGTTCTTATCCCAAAATTTAAAAGAAAAACCATCGTAAATAATTGTTCTAAGATTTAGTGGTGGAATTTGAAAAGTAAAATTTAAAAATATTTAAAAATCATTTCGTAAAAGAAAATATTTAAAATTTAGATCAACAAGTTAATGTAATATAGAATAATGTTACAAATTGTATAAAGAATATAGCAAAACGACTCTTAGATGAATCTAAAGGCAAAAAGAATGTAGAAAGAGAAACTTGGTGGTGGTGGTGGAGTGAAGAAATTCACAATACCATTGGAGCTAAAAAAGACTATTTTAAGGCTTGTCAAACCAACAAAAATAATTAAACTTTAGAAGCTTATAAAATAGTTAAAAAGCGGGCTAAAAGAATAGTTAGTGAAGTTAAATCTAAGGAGTTCGAAGAATTATATAATAAACTAGGAATTCGAGAGGGTGAAAAAGACATATTTAAACTTGTTAAATTAAGAGAGAAAAAGTAGAGTTCTAGATCATATTCGTTGCATTAAAGATGAAAATCAAAGAGTTTTAGTTAAAGATCTAGATGTTAAAGAGAAATGGTGTAGTTATTTTCAGAAATTACTTAATAGAGATTGCTTCAAAGATTTCTCTTTAGAAGAGAATCAAGAGTCAACAAAATTTGATAAATATGAGTATTTCAAATGTATTAAGATATCAGAAGTAAGTGATGCTTTAAGAAAATAAAATTGGATAAGACCTTAGGACCAAATGACATACCTATTGAACTGCGAAAATGCTTAGGAGACATTGATATTAAGTGGTTGTGGAAATGGGAAACTTAACAATTCCTAAGATCACTTTAAGAATGTGGTCTTTTATCATGTTTTCTCATGTTTCTCATGGATGCACACGTATTGCTAATCCAAATCCCGTCGAACGCCACTTGAGCAAGAGTGACGTGAGATGAATCAGCAATTCGCGCAGCGCGGGCGTGCCAGTCACCGAAATGACAACCAAATGGTTTGCCTCCGAGAGTCGAAAGACTTTAAGTCTATTGTGCGCGCCGTTTGACTTCATCAAATGAAAGTGAGGTGTCGGGTCTGGACCAGAATCCCGCCGTTGCCTAAACGCAACGACGTTAATTACATCCCTCTGAGAGGGAAAACCCTTGATTAATCGCCAGAAACTAGAAAGCCTTGTGACCTTGATACGGAGACATCCGATGAAGAGTGCAACTCAAAACTAGGCCAGAATGATAAACAGACACGATGCCTATTCGAGGTTGCCGGGTCTTTTACTTAGATGTGGTTGAGTCATTTTACCCATTTGCCCATTTATTCTTTTCAATAACATGAAAATGATCTTGACTCGGTCTTTTGCTCTTTTGAAAACGTTAGAGAATCTTTTATTTGTTTGGAAAAGTTCAATTTGACGGTTTGTTCTTTTATAAAACATGAGATGGCCTTTTGTCATTTGTTACTTGAGAAATGTTCAATTTGATCTTTTGTTTCTTTTACCATGAAAATGTTCTTCGGTTCTTTTGAAAACATGCAAGTGGCAAAAATGAGTCATTTGCTCCTTTGTCCTTTATGTCAAAAAAAAATGGTTTCAATTTGTTCTTTTGTTCCATTTGAAGCTTGTAAAAAAAAATGTGAGCTGGTCTATTTGCTTACTTTTATTACAAAAAGAGTTTTATTTGATCTTTTGAAAATATAAGGTGGCCCATTTGCTCTTTTGTGTCAAAAAAAAAGATTTTGACTTATTCTTTTATTTCATTTGAGACTTGTGAGAATGAGGGTTGGCCTATTTGCTTATTATTATTATTTTTTATCATGAAAAGACTTTGATTTGATCTCTTGCTCTTTTAAAACATGTGCAACGTAGAATTCTTTGATTTGCCCATCTATTGCCCTCACAATGAAACATTCTTTTAATTGGTCCTCTTATTCTTTTATTCTTCTTTTAAAAGGTGTGCAACGTGGTTCTATTCGCGATTCGGCGCCACTCCATTAGACTTTGGGGGTTTCTTTTAAGAGAGGAAAATGACCCTTTCCGATTCGACCTTCACGGCGAAAATCCGACAGCATCTCCCCTTATCTTGGTCGATAGGGGAGAGCACAGTACACACCCACCAAAATGGAGGCAGTACAAAAAGAGAGGGTGTATGTCAAATAACGACATAACCCAAATGGCACATGGCACCAACCCCCAAGGCAAGCCTTTGGTGGAGGTGGGTATCACCATGACCACACAAGTACCGATCGGTGAACGGGACATGTGCGGGCCCATATGCCCGGGCATAGACATCATATTGTCTAACCCAGGGTTTAAACGGGCTTCTCATAGATCCATTGTCCATTTCCTTGGCTTGAACCACATGAAGTATGGCTTATCTTCCATGGTCCGGCCAAGGGTGGGTGGCTAGCTGCCGAATCGGCAGGCCTGTTCAGGGCTGCCGAATCAGAAGGCCACCCACAGAACCAACAGCTGAAATCCCTCCCTTATGGGAAATGGGCCAACACTCTTGGAGTTGGGCCAACCCTTGTGGAGGGGCGGTTTTGGGCCCAAACAGAGGTCTATTGGGCTACTTTCCATGGATGCTAAGTATGGGGGCATGAACTTTAGTTGTTCAACCCTTGACTTGCAAGGAGGCACACCCTTAAGCACAAAAGTCCCTTAATGGGCTGTTTTGGAGCCATAGAAACCTGAGCTTTAGGGAGGCCAAAACAGGGATCTAATAAGCCTTTTACACAAGATGCTAAGCTTTGGGCATGGACATTGATTGTCCAACCCTTTTGCTAGCACAATGAGGACAATTCTAAGACAAAGATGCACACATATAGGACTGTTTTGAACAGTAAAAACCTGCACTCTTAGGGGGTCAAAACAGAAGATTCCAAGGGTCATTTGCATAGAATGCTAAGCTTTGGGCATGAGCATTAATTGCTCAACCCATTTACTAGCAAAGAAGTTGTGTTCCCAAGGTAGAAAACATGCACATTGGGACTGTTTTAGCAAGAAAAACCTGCACTTTTGGGGGTTCAAAATAGTGAGAAACCCTTCATTTTTGGATGTTTAAAACAGTGAGAAAACTCTCATTCTCTTAGACAAAACATAAAAGGTTATACAAGGCCCAATAAGCTCCATCCACCCTCAAACCTCATTTATTGGGGCATGGGAGTGGAGAGGGGTCTCATTTGTGTCTCTTGGGATGAGAGAAAACCCACCATGTAAAAGGTGGTTTCTCACAATCCCGTAACCTCTCAAAGCACAAAACAAAAGGGGAAGTTTAAGCTTCAAGCACACATGATGGGAGATGGAAGAAGCATTAAATGCAAAGAGGAAAACACTTGCATCAAAGAGAAAGAAGTACACATGGATGAGACATTCTTCCATAAAGAAAAGAGAAAGAGTACAAGAAACAAAACTAAGAAAAGGGAGGGGGAAGAGGACTCCACGCCATCTCTCCATCTCTCTTCTCTCTTCCCTATTCACATGACAAGACCATTCATGAGAATGGTATCCCTCTCATCTCTCTCTTTTCTTCTTCACCTTTGGCTTCTCTTCTTGACTTCTCTTTTCTTCTTCTTGCAGATGCTCACGGGAGGGCTTCTCCAAAGGCAGAAAATGCAGCAGCCACCAGAGATGCTCCTCCTTGGTTGCTTGGAGAGGAAGGCCCTTCTCTTCTCCCCTTTTCTTTTTTGCAAAAAAAAAGGCTCTCCCAGACCTCTGCCCCGTAACCCCCTCTTGGCCTCTCCTAGAGACTTCTAGAAGCCACCCCAAAAAAACATCCATCCAGCCATATGCCGCATGAACACCTTTTCCACATTTGGGGTCACTTTTTGGGAGGTGTTGAGCTCTCTTAGGCTCACCTCCATGCATGGGAGAAATGGGCCTTGGATAATGGGCTTTGCAAGCCTTGTAAATGGACCATCCAAATGGCTGTTTTTTTTTCTGTTCTGATGGGGAGAAACCGGGCCAGCAACAGATGGGCCCATTAGTAATTTTAAGGTGTCAACAGTGGTTAACTAAACTTTTCAATAAAATTTTGAAGGAACAGATGATGCCAGAAGAATGGAGAACAAGTGTTGTGGTTCTTTTCTATAAAAAACAAAGGGGATATTCAAAATTGTAATAATTATCGTGAAATTAAACTTATGAGTCGCACTATGAAACTCTGGGAAAGAGTAATAAAAAATCGAATGCGATGTGTGACTAATATATCAAAAAATTAATTTGATTTTATGCCGAATAGATATACTACAAAATCTATATTTTCTTATTACGCCAATTAATAGAAAAGTAGAGAGAGATAAGAAGAGATTTATATATGAATTTTTTTAATTTGGAGAAGACATGATCGAGTGCCGAGAGATTTGATTTAGTAGACATTAACAAAGAAGAAAGTCTGTCAAGGACTCAAGGATATGTTAATTTAGGATATATACTAGAGTGCTACTACTAATGTAAGAACTATTGCTAGAGAGACTTGTGAATTTTTTATCACTATAAATTTGCATCAAAATTCTACTCTAAGTCTATATCTCTATGCACTGGTAATAAATAAAATAACAAAGTAATTGTATGATGATATCTCTTGATGTATGTTATTTGTGAACGATATTATCTTAATTGATAAGCATATTGATGATTTAAATGTTAAGTTAAAAAAATGGAAACATGTCTTGGAGTCTAAAAGTTTTAAAATCAATAGGAATAAGTTAAAATTTATGCATTATAATTATAGTAATGAGAGGGTGTCATAAGAAGATATAATTCAAATTAATGGACAAAATATTCCTAAAAGCAGTAACGTTCCATACTTAGGGTCTATCATCCAAGAAAATAGGAAGATTTATAACGATGCAGCATACAAAATTAAGATAGACTAGTTAAAATGAAGAAATACATTAAGAGTCCTATGCAATCGTCATATACCAATGAAACTTAAAAAGAAGTTTTATAAAACAACTGTGAAACCTATTTTATTATGACACCGAGTATTGCAATGCGAAAAAAAAATGTGTGTAACAGAGATGAAGATACTGAGATAGATATGTGGTAAGATTAAAAAAGATAAAATTAAGAATGAGCGTTTCCATAAGCACTTGGGGATAGCTTCAATTGACAAAAAAAATGGAAAAAAAATATAGACTCGAGTGGTTTGGACACGTATACCGTCGTCCTAATTCGGTGCCGGTTAAAAGATGCGATCAAATCTTAATAAATGTCATAAAAGAGCCAAGAGAAAGTCTAAAATGAAATGATGCAATGTTAATAGGAAGGACTTGGACTTCTTAAGTTTAAACACGAATATAATACTTGATAGATCAAATAATTGGATAAGGCTTTGGTGATGCTGATGATTTGCATCATTAAGCTGATCAAATATCTTGGTCTTCAAGATCGCTGAAGTTACAGGGCCATAACAAGAGAGGGTGGCAAAACATAGTAAAAGGTTACTGCAAATGCCAAGAACTTGCAAGAACACTTTCCAAATCCACAAGCACATTCTTCTTAACAAAAATGCACGACTATTCACATGAAAAAAAGTTTCAATATACACGGTGACAAACAGTTTCCCTGAGATATGCTTTACCTGAAAGCTGAATGATTACGAATTATAGACCAATACACAGCAGTAAAACGATGTCACGCCCCCACCTCTCTATGCAGAAGATGCAGAGAATTATTCCTGAAAATGATGAGAATTGCTGCTCTGGCATACCACACAAACCTGTAGGGCAAATTGCATCTAGGAAATATGAGAAGTTTTATATTTTGACAGTGACAAAATTGGGTGATACACCGATCAAGAGCATGATTCCGTGTCTGCCTTTGGTTACTCGGCGGTGAGAGATCCTTGATCAATTTCCCTACGTGATGCTTCCCACAGCAGCTTCTCAATCCCAAGTTTCCTCATCTCATTTAGACCTCGCTCCACTGCAATGCAAGTACCAAACAGCATTACAAATGGAGATGATGACGATAACCACTTGACACCATTGAGCAAATCTGGAAAAATGGTTTGCTGGAAAAGTCAAGGAGCAACACCGCACAGAAGTCTGGCATGCAACAATTGAACCATGCAGAGAGACACCGTCCATGTGATAGCATGACCAAAATACAATAAATCAAGCTTTGGTCAGTCTGCCAAAGCGTCAGACGAATTGATCAAGCCCTCCATTAGTTACCAAGCGCTGGGCGTGCTGGGATTGGCACAGCTAGCCGCATGCGTCTCCAGAAATTTTGCAGGGTCCCGAGGCGCGCTGCACAACACGCAGTGGCTGCATGAAGAGAAGGCTGCGTCCCATCCCTTAAAAAAAAAGCCGCTTCCAAAAATACCCTTCCCACCTTTGCCTTCGTCTCGCTTCAACCCCCCCCCCCCCAACCGAAAAAACCCTCCCCTCTTTGTGCAGTGCGATCCCTCACCTTTCTGTGCATAATTATGTCGAAGTTAAAGTATATGATAGCGGGCATTTTCCTTGTTTAGAATATCGAGAGTAAAACCCAAATGGCCCAGTTTATAGCCTGCATCAACAGTAGCCCGAGCTGTAGAGAGGTCAAACCTTTCTCAAGAAGTGGACCCCTTCACACAGTAATGTCTGTGCAGTTGGACCCACGTGAAAGTCGTGTCTACCTTGCATTTATATCCAAGGTAGGAGTTGGAACTGTCCCTCATGGTTGCACATGGAACAGCTTACCCCCCTCTCCCACCCAAGGTTCGACGCATCGGGGAATTGGGGCGAATCGGGTTTTTTTTTGTGTTTTTAGAGATGTTGAGTGGCTCCATGGTTGCACATGGAACAGCTTACCCCCCTCTCCCACCCACGAGAAACATAAGATGGCAGGTCTTCTTTGTGTTTTTTTGGGGCATGGAGCCACTCAACATCTCTAAAAAGGGAAATATTTTACTTGGATCCAAGGTATTGTCTTAATAAATGAGAAAGATTGACTAGAGTACCAACTTTCTGTTGTGGCGTGCAAGGAAAATAGGACCAAATGATCTACAGAATCAGGAATAAAACTTTGAATTCAAAACAATGGGTTGCGAGAAACTTTACCATCAACAGCGTCATGAGAAGTTGATGGTGACCACTCCGTCCAATCCAAAATTCTAGCCGATCCTCAGCGAGTTCCTCTTCGACACCATGGGATTTAGCTCGTCTCCAGAAATATATAAGCCATGCCTGCAGACAGATAAACTGCATATGTATTTCTCTGCAATGCTGGTATCAAAGAAAAATCTAACACCAATAGGAACAGAGATGAAAATTAGGGGAAAAGTAAGTTCCATCACATATAAAGTGGAGATCATGAAAAGTAGGTTCCATCACATGTAAAGTGGAGATCACGAAAACAACATGACGTTTCAAGAACCTCCATTACCTAAATACAGCAAGCATCAAATTGTGATGACAGTATAACTGTCACACATGGAAGCATGAAACCAAAAGAAAGTAACTGGAACTTGAATACATAGTTCAGTATCCGATGGAGCCTAAATGGAGAAACCTTAAAACCTTCTCATGGCAATCAGCAATCACTTTATTCCTCAACCAATGTTCCCCAAAGAAGTGGATAGTGCGGTGCAATGAAACTACAGAGACAACTAAGTGCAATCAATCAAGTTTATTAATAGTATAACAGCCATCTGAAAAGTAGAAAAAACAGGAACTATACCACATGACAATGCTGAAATGAACACTAAATTAGCCAGATAAAATAAGCCATAGCAGTGTCTAAAATGAACATGACATGAAGCATATAAATATGAAAACAGTGAAGTTAGTATTCAAGAAAAAGTCATAGTAACTGGAAAGCATGGATGGCAGAGTCGGGTCGGCTGGGTGAGTCGGACCCAGCCGACCCCGACTCGGGTCGGGTCGGGTCGGTGGAGTCGGCCGACTCCAATGGAGTCTGGCCGACCCTGGGTCGGCCAGAAAAAAAATTTTAAAAATGGAAAAAAACCAGGAAAAATCCAAAAAATCACAAAAAATCAGGAAAAATAAAAAAATCAGTAAAAATTATTTAAAAATATATAGTAATATAACATTTTGGGTATATCTATAGTCTAGTTACCATATGTTCATATTACAATACAGAGCAACGGTAACTATGATGCCTTATTTACCTGAATATCATTTAAGTAAATGTTATAATTTGTTGTTTCATTTACTTAAGATATTACATGTAAATAAGGAAGTACCCCCCATTTGAATCCAATAAAATATCAAAAAAATCATATCTCTTACCAATAAAAAGTCAACTCTCCCATCGAAGAAGAAAATCGCGATTTCGATGATTTTAGCGAAATGCTAACTTTCTAATCTCTCATAATTTGGTCTATCTAAAAATTTGATAATTCAAATAACCATATGGAACACTAAAATTCAAAGTCCGGTAAAAAAAGTCAAACGTGCATATGACTTCTCCAAGGGAGCCACTCTCCTACTGACAACACTTAGTCTGCTTGAGAGCTCTCAAGATTTGGTCAAACCTAAGGTAATATCACCTAAACTCATGAAAATTTTCACTTTCTAATTGAAAAGTCTTAGAAAGTGACAATTCTCATGACTTTGAGTGGTGATAATTTAGGTTTGACCAAATCCTGAGAGGTCTCAAGCAGACTAAGTGCTGTCAGTAGGAGAGTGGCTCCCTTGGAGAAGTCATATGCACGTTTGACTTTTTTTACCGGACTTTGAATTTTTAGTGTTCCATATGGTTTATTTGAATTATCAAATTTTTAGATTGGCCAAATTATGAGAGATTAGAAAGTTAGCATTTCGCTAAAATCATCGAAATCGCGATTTTCTTCTTCGATGGGAGAGTTGACTTTTTATTGGTAAGAGATATGATTTTTTTGATATTTTTATTGGATTCAAATGGGGGGTACTTCCTTATTTACATGTAATATCTTAAGTAAATGAAAACAATTATAACATTTACTTAATGATATTCAGGTAAATAAGGAGATCCTGAACCCCTAACCGAAGAGGATCCTGAAGGTACCTGAGAGAATCGGTTGCACCACATACAGACCACTTGGAGTCGGGTGGAGTCGGTGGAGTCGGCGGAGTCGGGTCGCGGAGTCGCGCGACCCCGGCGGATCCGGCCCGACTACCGGGACTCCGCGGATCCTGGCCAGTTCCCCCGCCAACTCGGGTCGCAGGCCGCCGACCCGACCCCGACTCCGACCCGACCCGCGCGATTTTGCCATCCTTGCTGGAAAGGAAATATGCATGAAGGAACTAACAGTAAATATGACAAGTGTTTCAGAAGGATAACATATCACACTATATAGAAAAAAAAAACTCCACCCATGTGAAGCTATATGAAAAATCCAACCTGCTTGAATAAGATATCTTCTGATTCTTCTTGATTCAATTCTGTGACAAAACACCAGTTCAATTACATATCTGACAATGTAAAAAGGGAGAAAGTGAAATGATAAGTAACAATAGATCCCAGAAAGAAACATCACTTAATAAATTGCAAATTTACTAAAAAAAATTGCAACTGCAAGAGCAGTTCTCAAAGTCCCCAAGAACTTTAATCAGCAGGAGATATTAAATGATTCCTTAGCAAAAACACAAAGCAAACCCTTACCAACTGCCTCCACGAACTTCAGATCTCCAGATGATTTAAGATCTGGAACATGAAATACAACAAAAGATCATGTGCTGCTATGTAGTAAAATGAGAATTGAGGAAACAAAAGGTAATGGGCACCTGAGTAGCAAGTGTCTAAAAGCTTATCAGATAGCATCATCTTATAAAAGGAGTAAGTTAGAACTGTGAATTTTGACTATATGTTAATGAATTAGAAAGCAAAAATAAATGCAAGATTTTTAACTTCAAATTATCAACTGGTTCTGCCTGAAGGCAAGTGTAGAAGAAACCTGAAGTTAAATGCCGAACCAAGTTCAGACGCCGCTGATGAGCCAAAGCAAGCACAACAGCATCTTCAACCTTCAAACAGTGCAAGGCAAAGTTCATGAGAGAAAAGTGACGGTTGATATAAATCGACCTCTTACTCTGTTAAAGCAGACAACCAAAAATGAAAAGATTGGCAGTACATGGATAGCAAATGTGAGAGGACCTTCAAGGAAGATAATTCCCTTAAACCCATCTCCACTGAAAGCATACTCTCTATATTGCCTTCTCCAGTTACATCACTCAAGTCATGTACAAGTTTGTTCTTTCTCTCCGGATCATTGTTGCCTAGTCAATGTCAAATATAAATGAGTTTCCCAAAGTACTATGAAGGAAATCTCTTCAGAAATCATCCAAGAATTTCTGGAGATGCTTTGTACAGAGAGCAATTTTTTTTTTCATAAAAAAACAACTTTACATAACTACATAAGTGCCTAACACCTTCCATGATGTAGGTGCACTCAAAGAGGTTGGAAAGGAACATGACAAGATACCTTGGCTCCAAGAATCCTCCTTCGTTTTTTGTCCTGCAGATATAACTACTTCAAAAGGAAGTGGAGCTAATGATGACCAGTGCTCATGTTTAGAAACGGCAATTTCAGGGTAGATTCCTGGAACAGTTGGAAGATAATCAAGTCACATAGGTAGAAAAGATGAATTCAGAGACACCAGACAGACAACTGACACATAAATATATTATAACAAGGACATAGTTTCTGGTTGTCTCGGATAAAAATGAATAACAGGTAGATTACTGTTCTTCTTGTCCAAATTATGATGGACATGGAAGCAGTATAAAAGTAGGTATAAACGCATGGGTCACTATAAAAGCTATGCTTGTCCACCATTGAATATGCATAGCACTTCAACAAAATGAGGTTTCAGCATGTATGAGCTTGACCAAGGATTCAAAACTGTTCATAATCCTGGCATAAAAGCATCAAAGGTCACCTGTGAAATAAAATCACATAAGGAGATTACCATACTGAGCAGCTAATCCCCAATAACGAGCGAGCCAGCATCTTTTGAGAACAACCTCCTCCTGAAAACAGGAGCAAACAGATGTTAGTTAGCTGAACACACAAGCAACAGATTGTCCAAAGTATTTCATAGGCTATGTACTGTGTACCATCTCTTCCTCCGTCAATATCATTCTTTGAGTCATTGATTGAAGAGCTTTTGCTTCTGATTTTGCTCCTTGGAATTGTTCAATAGCATTTACAGCCTCAGTCTTTGCAGCCTATTTAAAGGGAAAAAAAGGAAAAGAAATAAGATGATCAATAAATCATTAGAATGTCCTACCATCAATGACTCTTCCTATGTATGAAATTTAAAGAAAGTGTCATAATTACCACTATCTCTTGTCGAAGAGCTACAATCTCCTCATCCCTACCTTCACTAGTTTGTTGGACAGCCTTTAAAGCAGCCTGGAATAGAAAGCGAAAAAAAAAATGCAAATAAAGACAAACAGCAAGAACACCTACTTGATTTAAACCAGGTAAATATCCCCCCAAAAACCCTAAGGAATGGGTAACCTGAATCACCAACCAGAGAAATACTAAGCTTGAATTATAAAGGATGTGTGTAAAACTACTGCAATATGAAGGAGTGATACTTCAAAGAAACTACCAGCCCAACATGGAGAAGTATCAAGCTTTCCAAAAGGCTCTATCAGTTATTAATGTGCGGTGTTGAAGTCACAACAACTGCACATCCTATGATGTCTCAATCTGGCTCACTAGGGCCTCACAGTCACAAGTGAAGATCTCAAAGTGAGGGCTCTCTCTTGGCAGTCTTCCTACATGCGATAGGTAGGTGCAATTCTGGAGATACCAAAACCACATGCACCTTGTATGAGGAGACTGTGGACCATATTTGCATTGGTTGCTCTTAACCCTGGGTGATACAGTTGCGGACATCTAAAAGATAGCACACCTACACCAACTCAACAACAAGATGGCCAAGCTTCCTCTGGGTGGAAATCAAAGATCAGTAGTTGACTAATTGTGATGATCAATTCTGCACACAACCCTCTGGATATTGTGGAAGGGGGGAAAGAAAATAGATGGATGTTCAAAAGAAAAAGCAGGCTTCTGAGTTCTGATGGGCATTTCCTTTGTTCGTGATCATATATTGAAATGGGCTAGAAGTCTTTGCAATGATGAGTGTCAGCATCTTACAGTTTGGGCATTTTGGGTAGCTAAGGGGACTTCACCTTCTTGGTGAAGGGCATTTTGGGTCATGGAAGGGAGGATAGGATCAATGTTTGCCATATCGGATCTCGGCTTCGTCTCAGGAGGGTCAAAGAGAAGAGATCTCGGTAAGATCTCGGGAGATCAGGATAACATTTAAGTGTGGATCACATAGGTTCACATACATAATTACATACATTCAACCATAGATGACATAGGTTCACATATATCATACAATAAGAGTGGGAATTGGGATTCGGGATGTGTGTTTTCACTTTTCAATCCATAGGATTTTACTTTAAGCATAAAATTTTTTTAATTCATGACATGGGAACCCATGGTAAAGTATCTTATTTATCTGGATATCACAGTGGACCATGACTAGAACTTTGTTGCTGTCAGTAGGAAAGTGGCTCCCTTAGCGAAGTCATATGTATGTTTGACTTTTTTCACCGGACTTTCTATTTTTAGTGTTTTATTGAGTTTATTTGAATTATAAAATTTTTAGATAGACCAAATTATGAGGGATTAAAAAGATGCTATTTTGATAGAATTATCAAAATCACGATTTTCTTCTTGGATGGGAGAGTTGACTTTTTGTTGATAAGATCATAAGAGATATGATTTTTTTGATATTTTTAGTGGATTCAAACGGAGAATACTTCCTTATTTACATAGAATATCTTAAATAAATGAAACTACAAATACTAACATTTACTTAAATGATATTCAAGTAAATAAGGGGAACCTGACAACCTTGGCTTCTGAGGATCTTAACCCCGAGTCCTTGACTACTCATCTCGGCCTTCTCGTTTCTCAGGAAGGCGCAGAGATCAAGATTCTCGCGAGAATCTCGTGATATTGCTTTCCATGATCATATTGATGAACACTTTATACATTATATATATATATATATATATATGCGTGTGTGTGTGTGTTAATGTACGTACAATCATATATTAATGTAAATATAATAACAATGTGCACATATATATAGTTAAAGCATATATATATATATGACAGATTATATACATATACATAATATATATATATATGTCTATGTGTTTGTGTACTTATATACATAAATATGTAAATTGATGTACACAATCATATTAGACATATTAATTTGTGTGTACATATACATAGGCATTAGTTTAAATATGTGAAATGATGGTTTAATACATGTATTAATTAATGCATATAATAAAAAAATGTGTAGCAGAATTGGTCTGGATCAGCCGGGATCGATTTAATACATGTATTAATTCATGTATATAATAAACAAAAGTGTGTGGCAGAATGGGATCGGCCGATCCAACCTGATCCAGCCCGATTCCGGCTGATTCAGCAGGAATTTAAACGATCCAGGGGGCCACCCCCTGGAATTGGACCGCCCTAGGCTGATCCAATATAGAATCTGCTGATCGATCTGAATTGGCCGATTCTCCATTCTATGTTTTGGGTAGGTAGTGATTCATCAGAGCACTTAGTAGATTCCCTTCTCATTCAGTAGTCAATGAATTTGGTGGTATCATCCAGTAGCAGGGGTGAAAAAAGAGTCACTATCCCACATTACCTCCCTCTGACGTAATGCTGCCTCTTTCCTGTAAAAGAATACCACAGGTATCAAAAGGTGGACATAAATAACAGGCTGTCATAACAAATGTCTCCAAGAATGGAAGGTACCTGCTCAATAGACGAGCTTCTAGAGACACCCCTTCGCCAAGATTAGCAACCTGTGAAAAAAATGTCAGGAAAAAGGATGAAAACAATCAAAAGGAAAAGATATATAGTGAGATTAAGCACATATACTTCTCATATTTCATAACTATACAATACATGCAATCAATTTTCATTAGACAAAGGAAAAGGAAAATTCTATAAGAGTAGTGTTTCCACGTCTCTCTCTCCAAAGTAGGACATCAAGGTAATATTAACAATGAAGTACCACTTCATACTTTGTCTGCACATATCACATCTTCCAGAACAATGAGGATACTACTTTTGAAAGTCTCCAAGTTTGACAAGCAAACAGTCTCTAGAAGGCCAACAATGCCATAAAGCTATCCCATGTACCTTACATGAAAAATCTAACTCATTCGAATGTAACAGAAAAAAAAAATCATGAGGACGAGAGAGGACTCCCCATCTGAAATTTGACTTATCTCTTCGTTTCAATTAGACGAGCCAAAGGGTAACTTCAACATTAGACATTGTCACCTAGTACAGCCAATTCTAGGTCAGTGACTGACCAAAATGTTGATCACATACCAGATCTCATGTTTAAGTGCAATTGCCAGTTAATGAATAAGCTCCACACCAAGGTTTGATGGATCAGCGATTCGGACCGAATCGGGTTCTCCCTGATTCGGTTCGATTCGCATGGAATCGGACCGATTTGCATAGGATTATTATATATATTATATTTATGTATGTGTGTGTATATTACCCATAGGGGAACATGGTTTCCTCTTCATACCTTATTTACATTCCATATCATTTAAGTAAATTTATAACATTTACTTAAGATATTACATGTAAATAAGGAAATACCCCCATTTGAATCCAATAAAAATATCAAAAAAATTATATCTCTTACCAATAAAAAGTCAACTCTCCATCGAAGAAGAAAATCGTGATTTCGGTGATTTTAGCGAAATGCTAACTTTCTAATCTCTCATAATTTGGTCTATCTAAAAATTTGATAATTCAAATAAACCATATGGAACACTAAAAATCTAAAGTCCGGTAAAAAAAATCAAACATGCATGTGACTTCTCCAAGGGAGCCGCTTTCCTACTGACAACACTTAGTCTGCTTGAGACACCTCAAGATTTGGTCAAACTTAGTGATGATAGCTTAAGTTTGATCAAATCTTGAGATGTCTCAAGCAGACTAAGTGTTGTCAGTAGGAGAGCGGCTCCTTGGAGAAGTCACATGCACGTTTGACTTTTTTTACCGGACTTTGAATTTTTAGTGTTCCATATGGTTTATTTGAATTATCAAATTTTTAGATAGACCAAATTATGAGAGATTAGAAAGTTAGCATTTCACTAAAATCATCGAAATCACGATTTTCTTCTTCGATGGGAGAGTTGACTTTTTATTGGTAAGAGATATGATTTTTTTGATATTTTTATTGAATTCAAATGGGGGGTACTTCCTTATTTACATGTAATATCTTAAGTAAATGAAACAACAAATTATAACATTTACTTAATTGATATGGAATGTAAATAAGGTATGAGTTTCATGTCATACCATGTGAATCCCTCAGCCCATTCTCATATCTGACATACATATGTTACATATATGCATGTATATATGTCTTACATACATATATATGTAATATATATTCATTATATACATATATTATATTATATATATATATACATGCGAATCGGACCGAATCAGGCGAATCGTGAATCGGGTTTCCCCTTATCCGCTCCGATTCGCTCGAATCGGCCCGATCCGATTCGCCATGACAAACCATGCTCCACACTAATAATGAACAATTACGTTACCATGCAACGCAGAATTGGCCGATGCAGATCGGAATCAGCTGATTTAGATCAGAATCACTGGAAGCAATCTCATTTTATGGGGAAATAGATACCAAGGTAAAAAATTCAAGTGGGGTGAAAGGAATCAGCTTGGAATCACCTGGTTCAGCCAATACAGACTGGATTCTGGCTGATATATCCAATTGTATAATTTTTTTACTAAAGACCCGAACTCTAACCCAAAACCTAGGCATTGAGTGGAGAAAATCCTCTACATATATAGAGGTGAAACTCCCACGAATTTCTAACATGGGACAAAACCCCCTCATGCCGAATCAACTGGTTTGGAGCGCTACACGGGTAGGGGAAAGTGTCCACATATGGAGATAGGATCCAATAGGTGATCTGCTCTGATAATATGTTAAAGGCCTGAACTCTAACTCAAAACCTAGGCTTTGAGTTGAGGGAATCCTGAAACTCCCACAGATTTCCAATATGGGACTAAACCACCACATTTTTAATGTTTTCTCACAATTTCATTTTGAAATAAATTCATTTTGCATGTGTATCTTGGGATAATTAGGCAACAAACTTCAAAATCAGTGCTTATAGGATCAATTGACCTTTTCCTATTTAAAAATCAGACTTTTGAGATAATTTAACTGATTTCTCACACATTCCACTTCGTCTATATGGAATTCAATATATGTTATAAATGGGTAAACTAGTGTAAGCATCATTATAAAATCGTATTTAAATATACATAGGTAAGTCATCAGATTTCTTATTGGTAATTAGACTTTTAATATTTAAATACACTGTCTTTAAATTATCCTATAATTCACATGATGTATGTTTCTCAGTGTAACCTATATAAATGTATTTTAATGGCATTACTTATACCTAAATTTCTATAGATGTCTAGATTAACCCCCCCCCCCACCCGATTTTCTTTCTGATTTTCCCTTATTTTTCATGGTCTTTATGGCTTTTATTTATTTTTAAACCATCTACATTATTTTAACTAGGCCAAGCCAGGATCAGCCTTCCTTCCTTTGGATTGACCAGGTCAGCTGATCCAATCTGGATCACATCAGGTTTGGCCATGGCCAATCCTGCATCCAATCTGGATCAGAATCCCCATGTCGGTTAGGGACACTTGGGAAATGACCAATGCAAAAGTTGTTCCTCAGAATCCTCACGCCACTTTCCTGTACATATGGAGGATGCTGTGCTGTCCTGGGGAAAGCCACTTGTAAGGAAGAAAAGAACAGAGAAAAAAAATTAAGACATTAAGAAAGAAGGAAAAGGGTTTATAGAATGTCTTTTAACAGGGAAAACCAACACTAAAGATGCAGCAATATGCTTATAGGAGGAGGCATGTTCCTTGCATTGTTTTGACTGGTCATGAGAAAGTAATTCAATGATAATAATCGTATCATCATGCTCTTAAATTAACCTGTTTCTCAAGCTCCCTAGCCCTAGCCTCTGCTTCCTTGTATCTTTCTTCTGCAAGACGAAGCTGGGCAGAAAAGTCAAAACTAATAAATTTCTCTCTATGTTCAGAGGATGAATATAAAATCCTACTTCTACAGTTAAAAATAACCTTACCCTGTCAAGAAGATTCTCATTCTCTTCTAGAAGCATATCCAGCTGCAAATTCACCAACCATTCAGATCATAGCTCTCAAAAATAAGGTTCATAATTCAAGAAACATAATTCCTTTCAGTTCCCTTGTTCTTTCTGATCCAAGGAGACCATAAAGGCCAAGAAAATGCTTAAAGATGGTAATGGGTCAAATTAACAAAAAGATACATGGTAGATGGCCATGACCCAAAAACCAACCTGGCATTGGTTAGAAGTCAGCAGCCCATATTGGCCTCAGGTTGATGGTAGTCAATGTGGTTCAGTTATACCTAAACAACAAATGTATGTGCAAGTCATTTCTGGAAATCTTTTTGGGCAACTGTCTTATAGTGCCAAACCTCACTCTTTCTGGGCCAATTAAGATAGCTCAATGTTTTGGGCTAGAAATTGCCAAACCATGACATGCTTAGGTTCTCCAGAGCCCACATATGTCCCCATAATTCTTTTTCCTCATTTCATAAGTCTCAAGGGAAATTTTACATATGGGTATAAACCTCATCTTGTAGTGCAGGTGCCTCCCGATGATTTCCTGTTTCTTTCGCATTCATATACCCTTGCCCAAAGTCCGTTAAAAACCTGTAACATGTGTTAGAAAGTGCAAATGAGTTCCAAAACTACATCAGAATTTCATACCATAGCATCTTGGCCAGTAGGCTTTAAGAGACAGACATGTAGGAGAAGACCAATAAAGATGAATATTCTGCCATACATGCAGGTTTTGGTTTAGATCAAGTTGGGAGTTTTACAAGTTCTAAATGTGTAGGAACAGGAATTATGCAAATTATGAACAGAGTCCTAACCAACCCAAGAGCAAACTTTACACCATTTTGAATCTTCCTTCTGGTCTCCCCATAAGTATTTTTGTGATGTTAGTGAAGCTATTCTTGAAAGAAAATGTGAATACCATTTATATTTATCCTTCCAAAATAAAAATCACCTAAATGAAACTATGCCTTATCCTCAATAAATGTCAAAGGTCGGTCGGTTGCCCACCTTCCATCGGGCCAGCAACCCCCCTACTGAGTAGGTCTAAAAAAAAGGTAAGATGATCAAGATAGGGAAGCAAGTAAGTGTTTGTATATCTGTGTTTCTTTTTCACAAGAGAACTGTGTGTACTAGGGCAACTCCAGTGATTCATTCAATACATATGATGATTATTAGCCCAAATGCAACGAAAAGGAATTGGCAGACTATCCCAAATTCATTTGATGGATATTATGGGTCTCCATTTCTCTGTATCCAATTCAATTAAATCATAAGCAACCTGCTCTTTTCTTTTCTTTTCTTTTCTTTTCTTTTTTTCTTTCTACTGCAAAAGATTTTTGGGAAATTGACTCCTAGAAACTTGGGAGCTCTAATTATTTTTCCAATCCAGTACAAAAGACTTCGGAATATAAGGCCCAAAAAGAGAGTCAAAACTAATCTCCAGTCCAAAGTTAACGGGAGGCATATGTTGGGCTGAGAGAAGTCTTAATGCTCATATTAATGCCAGGTTTATCTACACAAATTGTATAAAGTATTAATGTCTCGTCGTTTAGAATTACTTCTTAGTCTATGGTCCTTCAGTTTTTTTAGTCTATTTTCAATTTGCAGCATATTCTACTCAAGATTTCTTCAATATTTTATTTGAGGAAGCCCATGATTCCAATCTTGCCAGTGTACAGACTGTTGTCCAAATCTACAAACATGTGCAATTTTTTCAGGCATATATATATATTATTTCTAGAGAGAGTCGGAGAGTAAAAGGACTTAAACCCTAATGGCCATGTAGGCCAGCAGTGATCTGAATGTCAGCAGGGGAAAGAGAGGTCAGGAGGAGGATGAAAGGTGGAGATCTTGCAGGTGGCCTTCATCCTTCTTCTCACTGGGCAATGGAGAGAGGAAAAGGGAGTGGCAAGGGAGAGGGTGTGGAGGAGCAAAAGAGGTTGACAACACTGTGGCTGCCAGCAATCTGTCCAGCGGCACTCTGGGGCCAGGGGGATGAGATTGTGCTGGGAATAGCTTATGCATGGTTGTCGGGAGGCTAGATATATTTTGGGGTGTTAGAACACTAACAGAGCAACTAACAAAATTGACCTAAAGTTAATATTTTAACAGTCAATGACCTAAAATTAGGTTTTTCTCTAGTCATTGGACCTCAAATCAAATGGGTCCAGCTTTTGCACTGATAATTAATTATCCCAAAGGTTTTAACCATTTTTCTCTATGTTGCACAAGCCATTATCTAGACCCTAGAAGGTGCACATAGAATGTGGTCACTCGTGGTAAGCCAACAAGAAGCTATACAAGGGTAATGAAGAAGCACTTGTAATGAAATCTGATAATGGAGAATTATTCAAACCCTTAGGAAATAATGACCCTGCAAAATAAGCCTCTGGTAACAAAAAGTGGAGTTCTTATATAGAGTAGTAAGTCAAACCCACATGAAACTGAAAGCTGGCAGAATTACAAAAGGGGAAGGAACTAGTTTTAGAATATCACCATGTTGTTCACAAGAATCACAACTGTATATCTCTTTATGTAAGCTTTCAAGCTTTTTTCCTTTTATCTAATTAAGTCATTTTTCAAAAAGAAATCTGTAAACAATGGAGCATTTAGAATCCAGCTTGAGATTAAAATGTGTATCTATACTATGAAACAATATGGAGAGATGTAACTGAATTAGAATTGGATTATTAGCATCTCATATTTGTGTCATTGTGTGATTCTCTTCTAACTTTGCTATTCTGTTGGAGTGATGTTGCAAATGAAAATTAACCCTAATGTTTAGAAGTGCTTTGCATAAGCTGAGACAAAAGCATTAAGGAGAGACTACTAGTCAATTTGGTCCAGTTAATCACACGGTCATGAAAGTTGACAATATTTCAGCTATTCAACTTTTATAATTTGTAAAATACACTGAAACACAAAGCAAAGACATATGCATTCTGGTACCTCTTGTCTCTATATTTTTCAACTGGTGGCTCCAGGATTGGAATGGGAGATGGAGTCCTAACTGATGTTCGACTTGGTGGCACCACTGTTGTTGGACGTGCAGAAACTGATGGCCTTCCAGCAGATGTTGTGCGAACAGGTGGAATATGTTCCATGAAGTTCTGACCTAACTAGTCAAAATGAGATAAAGTTAATGTTAATCAACTGCTTGAATGACAGAATATCATAATTTCTTTTTCAACAGTTACAGCAAACAGCCAAAATGTCTTAAGAAAAGGAAAACATTCAAAATAACATAAATTTTGTTGTTCACTTTCAAACCCAAAAAAAAAAACAGAAGTTTTGATTTGTGCCATTTAAATCACCATATAGAATATAGCATGACTTCTGTCATTTTTAACAGAAATGCAATAATACAGGGGATAGCCTGATAAAGCATGCCTCTCACTATGTAACACTTAACATTCCTAACAAACTAACACTAGGAATGGGAGTCCTGCTTGCCACATTCAACAGCTACATAGTTTCATATTTCTCTCGTGATCTTATCATTGGTTTGTGAACCAGAATCAGCAATAGGGAAACATCTCGTATGAATTTCTGATAAATGATGGATCAAACATAACAGAATGAATCATGCACTAGATGACTTATAAGAGTCAAATATCAATCAAATATTCCCTGAAACAATGCAAATTGCAACTACGGGTAAATCTACTTATGACATTATGGATAAAGTAGACAATTTGGTCAACCAAAGCCAAGGATGTCATTCATCAGATGCCTAATACAATTGCAGAGAAATGACCTTTCTTAGAACAATGTAACGAGCACATGTGATTTAACTACCATTGAAACGAATCTGATGAGACTGATCATGCATGATGCATAAAGAAAGTAGAAAAACTAGACGATAGGGCATGCCAAAGATCTACTAATATAATCTAAGATGTCTTTCCACCAAATAACAAATACTTGACGATAATGGAGACAGAGACACACGCAAAGACCACAAATAAAAAAAAAAAGCAAAGGAAAATAGGTAAACCAGGACTTAGTGGAGGATAGAATGTACGAGTTCTTACGCCCACTATCTCACCAGCCAACAAATATAAGTGAGAAACAATCAGATAACAGATGTTATCCATGTTAGATATGCCCTCACTCAAACAGCTTCAACCAAGCATGGATCTTATCTTGGACATCCAAGACTAATATCACCAGAGTAGAGAAAAATAATTTCGGCAAAGCAATTTTAACCATTCCAGAAGGTAGAAAAATAGTCTTAGCAAGATATCCAGATTATTTGACTTGCGTATTCAACATTCCAGACAAACATGAAAACAAGCTCCGAGTTACAATATTTACAGCAGGAGACGGAGATCTGGCAGCCTTCCCCGATGCAGCACCAGCGGCACCACCACCGTCATTACTGCTCAACCTCAGGGTACCAAGACGCGATCGAGGGGTATTGCTGGGCAGGACATCGTCCTCCTCCTCGTCATCGTCGTCGTCCACCGCCGTCTGGGACGCCATGACCTGCGCCAGGCGGGCGGCGGCCGCCTTGGCGGCCACGTTCTGGGTCCTCCTTATGGTGGACATCCCCCCGGCCGCAGAGTAGGCCCGGTGGTGCGCCGGGGACATCACCGGCGAGGACGACCCCGTGCTGCTGGAACCACCGCTTACCTGCCGCGAGTACACAGGGCTCCCCGCCCTCCTCCGCTCCATAGGATGTCCCCCAGGGATGCCCGCGCAGGTTCCGACGACGACTACGCCTTCATGCAGAAACGCAGATCTGGAACGCCCTCGTCCCGTTGCGCCACGGCTTAAAAAGGGCACCAGGGAGTCGGAAAACGGAAGCCAGGCGTGGGGGATGGTGGTGGAATATTAAATTGCTCGATCTCCCCATGTCCCACCCCCCACCGTCCGCGGAGACCGGTCTTGATTGACGCAATCACTGTCCTAATCACCACGGCCATCACCGGATTTCCCCGGAGTAAAAAAGGAGAGGAGCAAACCAAGGAGAAGACAACGGAGACTGGGGAGGACGGCGACATGAGCTGCGATGTGGACCACGGGCGCTCCCCGTGGCCCCATTGCCGGGGGTCTTGGCGAGCAGCAGCAGCTGCGTCGGCCGGAGTAGCGGGGAGAAGAAGCGAGCAGGTGAAGGCGGCCTCCCATGGCGCAGCCTTACGCGACGGTAGGCGACTTCTGCTGCGAGGAACTGCAGCGGGGAAGGCGACGGGACGGAACAGGCCGTCGCAATGTGAGGAGTGCACTGGTTTCGCTGCAGAAAAGGTTGTGGGCCGCGCGGCCGTAAACAGGACTTTGCCTGCTTACGCTTGGTGCACCGCCTAGTGCGCCTCCCCCGTGCTGCCGTGCACCTAATTTTCTTTTAATTTTAGAATAATTAGTATTTATAAATAAATAGTGATTTTATATTAATTTTTAAATAAAGTATTTAAAAATAAATTAATTAAAAGTCCCTATTAAATATTTGATTTTTTTAAAATTTTAAAAGAGCTAAAATTTATTACAATAAATGTTATCTCCTATTATAATATATGTTAAATCTTGTAATATTAAAAATTTTATATTATAATTAAATTATCAAATATTTAATTATATATCTTTATTTAAAGTTAAAATATACATTAGATAGCGTTAGATAAATATTAAATAGATAAGCTGTCAGGAGACATTGACAAGCTACTACGACACATCAAATTTTGTCAACATGTGTTTGTACCGGGAAAAAGACCAAAAATATTTTTTGGACGTGCGCACAACTAAGATAGAGAGAGAGAGAGAGAGAGAGAGGCGCGTTTAGGCTAGTCGGTGGGTTCCATCATTTTCTCCATTTCCTTACAGTCTTACATCATTTATACTTTATTTTCATCTCGGTCATTTGTGTAACATCTCATTTTCTTTGCATGATGTAAGTTAAAATTTTGAAATTTAAAATATTTGATTGAGATGAAATAGAATATGGAGAAAATAACCCCTATTAAAGACTTGAACTTCGTGAATCCTAACCAATTAGAGAAATGCTAGCCGACCTCTTGACCGGGTAAATGATTTACCCGGTCAAACATTTCATTGGTCAATTGATTATTTTTATTTTTATTAGGCCGACTAATTAAAATGTTCGACTGAATAAATCATTATCCGGCAAGAGATCGGTTAACATTTCTCAACCAACTATGCTCGATTTTCTATCAACAAAAGAATCCTATGTTTGTCATCGACAGACCAAAGACGGGACTTGCTCCCAACCCTTGCAAAAGAAAGTATATCACCCAAACGATGAACAGTACCATAGGCGCGCGGAGCCAAGGGGGCAATTACCCCCCCCCCCCCATTATTTTTTTGTATAAATTTTTTTCTTATTAATTTTTTTACATAAAATTTTTCTTTATGATGAACATGTGAAGATTTTTTTAACTTTATTAATTGCCCCATTTGCGTTGAGTACTCATGAACAATTATCTTATCAATTGCCCCCTTTCTAAATATTTTTGGCTCCGCCATTGAACATTACCCATAAATATATTATTCTTTGTGGACAGATTTGTCACTAGATCATTGTGGATATTTCTCACATTTGAGAATGTTTTTTCATATGTTATATGTTTGCTCTCCTAATTTAGAGATTTGACTAGATGTTGTCCCTATAGTCATGGGCATGGGCCCATTGGTGATAAATTATTCGCATCCAATCTCCTACCTACTATCTCCCATTCAACAAAGATGGTGATTTCAATGATAAGAGTTATATTTGTCAATCAGACTTGTTATTTTCCAATCCAAATTGTAATTATTTGTCAGTTAAGCTAGTTCTTTCAAGAGAAGCCTGCTTTATATTTTTTTCATTAATCTTACATATTTTCACTGAATCCATTATTTTCAATAAAAAATTACAGTAAATTGTCATTATGAAATTTATCACTTTGCAAAATCCCACATTTCAAAGGAGATATTATGGACATTGAATATGTCATCTCATGGTGGACAAAATCTAGCCAATTACCAACCCTCGTGTTCCACCGTGCATGTTGTGTATGTTAACATGTCTAGCTCAACCGTGACATGACCCGATTTTTTTTTCTGACAACGAAATAAGATATCTTATCATTACTTAGGAAATAGAAGTATAGATCTAGCCATGAGTCATAGATAAAGAGAGGGGAATGGGAGGAGGGACCCAAGTTATTTGTAAGAGAAATGCTTTGTGCACGTATAGACGGTCAAAAACGCCACGTTGGATTCGCCGGGTGGCTTCTCATTCGCCCACGTTGCAAGGGAGCCACGTCATACGCCATTAATGCTCGTCGCCTGCGTTGCGGCTTCTCGAGGCGTTTCATCATGAAACCGTCGGCGTCACGAAACCGCGATTGCGCTTCTGAAATTTTTAAACCCAATTTTGTCCTTCCCGCCTTTTGTGTAAAAAATCTGAGAGAAGAGTCTCCTCCATTGCAACATCCCCACGAAATTTGCAACCTTCCTCTCCCACGAAACATCTACCATCCTCTCTGCAAATCCAGTGATCATCTCTCTGCAAATCCAGTGATCTTCCTCGTGCTGTCTTCTTCATCCATGGCTACTGGCAAGAGTAACGCCATGCAGGGTACATGTCAGTCCAGCTCTGGGGAGAATTTGAAGATGCAGTGTACCGTGCCGGCGGGAGTGATGCCACCACCATTTATGCCACCTTATCAGATAAGTAGGCCATTAGGTATACCATTTATACCACCTTATCAGATGATAAATAGGCCATTGTTATACCCCTTCATGACGCCATACACAACGTCGTTCATGCATTACGTCCCGATGGCACATGGTCAACTTCATGCAAGTAACGATGACAAGAGAACAAAAGTACTCTATCAGAGCCCAGAAGTACCTCTCGAACAAAATGTAGAAGCACAACAGACTCTTAGAGGACCTTCTGAAGAAGCAGTCAGATCTGTTATACATGACATTATTGACGATGTTAACGAAATAAGATCAGTGCCTGCAAGCCCTGATTTAGAGAACAATGATGTTGGACATGAGAGAAATGACGAAGTTAACGAACTAGTGCTGGGATGCCCTGATTTAGAGAACAAGGATGTTGCACGTCTGCAATTGTAAGTGGATATGTATCTGTTTGTGACTGTCATTTGTACTTCTTCTATTATTTTTTGAAATATTTATATTGTCACTGAAAGAATGTATTTGTCACTAGTCTGTATGTATTTGTCAGTGGAATGTTTCTATTTGTCACTGCAATTCTTGAGTCTGTCACAGGAATCTTTCTATTTGTCACTGGTCTGCATGTATTTGTCACTGGTCCGGTCCTATTTATCACTGGTATGGTCTTATTTGTCACTGTAATTCTTGAGTCCGTCACAGGAATCTTTCTATTTGTCACTGGTCTGGTCCTATTTATCACTGCAATTCCTGAGTCTTTGTCACATGAATCTTTCTATTTGTCACTGAAAGAATGTATTTGTCACTGATCATATGTATTTGTCAGTGGAATGTTCTATTTGTCACTGCAATTCTTGAGTCTGTCACAGGAATCTTTTTATTTGTCACTGGTTTGCATGTATTTGTCACTGGTCTGGTCCTATTTATCACTGGTCTGATCTTATTTGTCACTGCAATTCTTGAGTCTTTGTCACATGAATCTTTCTATTTGTCACTGGTCTGCATGTATTTGTCACTGGTCTGGTCCTATTTGTCACTGCAATTCTTGAGTCTGTCTCAGGAATCTTTCTATTTGTCACTGGAATCTTTGTATTTGTCACTGGGATCTTTTTATTTGTCACTGAAAGAAATGTAGTTGTCACTGGAATCTTTCTATTTGTCACTGAATTCTTTCTAATTGTCACTAGAATCGTTGTATTGGTCACTCAAAGTAATGTATTTGTCACTCAAAATCATTCTATTTGTCACTGATGTTAACCTATTTGTCACTGGAATATTTCTAAACTTGTTTTATTATTCTTTCAATGTATTGGCAGCACCTGAAGTAGAGATGATTTAAAAATGATAAGGGAGAATCAGAAAATTTGGAACCTTTTGAGGGCATGATTTTCCAAACTATTTTAGATGCACAGAAATTCTACAATGCCTATGCTAAACGAGTAGGATTTGGCATGACAATCATTGACGGTAGAAGAAAGAATGATGTGTTTATTTACAAGAGGTTCAGTTGTCATCGTGGTGGTCAATCTAGAAGGGCAAAGAAACGATAAGCCACAGAGATTCTTCTAAGTTTGGATGTAAGGCATCAGTGAGGGTTAGACATGACAAAGACACAAACATACATAATGTATGATGTAATTTTGGAGCATAATCACATTCTTCATCCTACAGCTGCTATGTATTTGAGATCACATCGTAAAATTTGCACCCGGAGAAAGCTGAGATTCTGAACATGCGTAGTGTTGGTATTTCCACATCCAATATTGTTTTGGCCATGGCAAAAAGAAAGGGGGGAATCCGACAGTTGGAGTGGACAGAGAAGGACTGTAGAAACTTTCTTGATAAAGAAAGGCAAACACAATTGAAGGAGGGTGATGCAAAGACAATGATAAACCATTTTCAGGCAATGCAAGTTAGGGATCCAACATTCTTTTACACTATAGCAGTTAATGACAATGGTACATTAAGGAATGTGTTTTGGATTGATGGTAGGTCTAGAACATCTTGTACATACTTTGCTGATGTCATCTGTTTCGATACAACATACTTGACAAACACATATCAAATGTCATTTGCACCATTTGTGGGAGTCAATCATCATGGCCAGTCTATTCTTTTAGGATGTGCACTACTAAGCAATGAGAAAATTGAAAGTTTTGTATGGCTTTTTAATTGTTGGCTAGAAGCGAATGGTGGCATTCACCCCAAGGCAATCATCACAGATCAAGACAAGGCTATGGAGGCTGCAGTAGCTGAAGTATTTCCAACGGCACGGCATCGTTTTTGTCTTTGGCATATAATGAAGAAGGTACCGGAAAAAATTGGCCACATATGCGTCTCCAATCCACATTTCATGAATGACTTTCAAAGTTGCATTTATGACACATCATCCACCTTTGAATTTGAAGAAAAGTGGGATGAATTGATAACAAAGTATGAAATTGCTATGCAAAATGAATGGCTGAAAAGTTTGTACGAATGTCGTAGAAAGTGGGCACCAATTTTTTTGAAGGACACATTCTTTGCTGGTAAGTTATTATTCACTAGTATTGTCTATTTTTATTTGCTTTATCTGTTATATTTACATTGTTTTATGATTGTAGGTATGTCTACCTCTCAAGGAAGTGAGAGTATAAATCATTTTTTTGATGGAAGCGAAAACTATCTTATCTGAGTTCATTGTGAAATACACAGTGGCACTTGACAGCAGGTTTGATGCAGAAAACAAAGCAGATTTGAAGTCCATGGATACAGAAGCATATCTGAAAACTTGTTCCCCATTTGAGAAACAAGCAGCCACAATATATACTAGGTCTATATTTTAGAAATTCCAGCAAGAATTGATAGAGATTGATGCTTGTCACACCCACAGCGTATTTTTGAAGATGAAAGTAAGTTGACGTTGAGAGTAAAGTCATTTGAACGTGTTAAATTGAAAGGTATATGTAAGGAGACGCAAAAAGAGTACACTGTCAATTGCCAAAAATAGGAAAAAGAAGTGGAATGCTCTTGTAAATCCTTTGAATTTAAGGGTTTCTTATGCCGACATGCCTTACTAGCATTGCAATATGTAGGAATTGACAGCATACCAAAGAAGTACTTCTTGCAGAGATGGTGCAAAGATATGAGGTATAGACATGCATGTCAGTCATTTGATGTTCAAAAGGAAGACAAGAAATGTTCATCATCACGGTACACCAACTTGATATTCAAATTCATGAAGGTGGCTGAAGCAGCTTCTTGCTAAGAGGAAGCTTATGATATTGTTGTAGCTGAAATACCAAAAATTCTTGGGAAAGTAATCGAGTCCATGAATGGGTTGTCTATGCAATCGAACACAAGAATAGATTCTACATCGAATTGTCATATACAAGATCCACCAAAAGCATCAACAAAAGCGAAAACGTGAGAAACAGATACCATCTGCCCTTGAAAAATCAGAAAACTAAGCAAAGCTTCCAAGAAGTGCATTCAAACACCCACTGCTGTAAACTATGACCAAGTTGGTGAAGTATCATTCTTTGCAACACAATGACTTCTAAACTTCTTTGTCAAAGAACCATTTTCTGTTATGTACTTCTTACATTTGTCACTGTATTTATTGTACATGATACTATTTGAACCATCATGTGTTATACAAATCGTGCATTTGTCCATGTAATGCATGGTTATGTTTGAACCATTAATATTATGTTACAACTAGAAACTGAAATAAAAAAAATAACATCCGAATTGTTAGTCATGTCACTCTCATCATCCCCATCCACAATGTTCAAAACTGAAAATGCCTCTGGTAAAACCTTTACAACCATTTTAGTTTTGTTTACAATGCAATTTAAATCTCTGCGCTCATCCTCCAATCTGGCAACTCGATTTTCTAGAGACAAGACGTTCTCATCTTTCCAGCAAGTTATTTGTGAATCCACAAAATTTTGGACTTCATCACACCACATGAAAAAATCACATTTCGCATCCTATAAAAGACCACAAGAAATATTATGTCATGTAATACCATGTCATGTAATACATTAAAAACTGATAATCTTACCCTGCATGTGTAGAACTTTCTGTTTGGATTTATTTCTGTTTTGCTAGTTCTCACAATGCAATAACCATGTCCTCTCATACATCTCATTGTTGGAGGTGAAATGGGAGACTGGCTTGGACTCCCCATTTTGCCAGAAGATTGCTCTCCAAATGCTCTGCAAATAAATTTGATACCACATAAATATGGCATTTGTTAAAACATAAATATCTACAACATTTCAAAAGTTCAAAGATTTGCTGACCTGAATGTTACAATCTTCTCCGAGCCGAACACATTAACATTGATGTTAATCAATTTTTGTCCAAGGATTTCATGCATGTCAATTATTCTATCAATATCATCTCTAGTTAACAATTTCATGAATGAGTTACTCATCTCCGGAATGTGGCATTTTAATTCCACTTCATCTTTCACAAGTGTCCATCTTCTGCAAACATCATTAACTACGCTACAAAGTTCCATACCTCTATGCATAGGAATTACATACGCATCATTCTTGAATGTAAAAATTCCAGGAATACGATCCATATCTTTGAGTCTACCCTGCCACCCACCATAGGAAAAAAACAAAATAGCTGACTCAGAGAACGAAACTTACATCGCAGAAGCATCCATCGCAGAAGCATCAGGATGTGCCACCAAGGGGGTAGCACGAAGTGGGAACGGGAGCAGGGGGAAATGGGAGCAGAATGATTACCTGAGCAGGACAGCCAAAGGAGGTGCAGCAAAGGCTCCCAAGCCACCGGAGCAAGTTTCCCGGACAAGGTTCACTGAAAACCTAGATGGTGAAGGGGGCGGGGCTAAGGGGGGCGACGATGTGTGAAACGTAAAGGGGTGTTGGGGCTTAGGGTTTACGTACGGGTAGAAAGGGATATTTTTATAATAAAATTATAATTTAATTTCTTCGACTTTGCATAGGCTCCAAGTGACAAATAGATGAAGACCAGTGACAAATAGGTCCCTTTCAGTGACAAATAAAAGATTCCAGTGACAAATAGATAGATTCCTTTTTTGACAAAGAGACAAGGCTTCCAATGACAAATAGATGAAAACAAGTGACAAATAGATGAAGACCAGTGACAAATAGGTCCCTTTCAGTGACAAATAAAAGATTCCAGTGACAAATAGATAGATTCCTTTTTAACAAAGAGACAAGACTTCCAATGACAAATAGATGAAAAGAAGTGACAAATATATGAAGACCAGTGACAAATAGGTCCATTTCAGTGACAAATAGAAGCTTCCAGTGACAAATAGCAAGATTCCTTGTGACAAAGACACACAACAACCAGTGACAAATACATGAAGACAGTGACAAACATGAAGACCAGTGACAAATGCGTCCTCTCAGTGACAAATAGAAGATTCCAGTGACAAATAGCAAGATTCCTTGTGACAAAGACACCAACAACCAGTGACAAATACATGAAGACCAGTGACAAATGCATCCCTCTCAGTGACAAATAAAAGATTCCAGTGACAAATAGATAGATTCTTTTTTTGACAAAGAGACGAGACTTCCAATGACAAATAGATGAAAACAGTGACAAATAGATGAAGACCAGTGACAAATAGAAGATTCCAGTGACAAATAGCAAGATCCCTTGTGAGAAAGACACCACAACCAGTGACAAATACATGAAGACCAGTGACAAATGCGTCCCTCTCAGTGACAAATAAAAGATTCCAGTGACAAATAGATAGATTCCTTTTTTGACAAAGAGACGAGACTTCCAATGACAAATAGATGAAAACAAGTGACAAATAGATGAAGACCAGTGACAAATAGGTCCCTTTCAGTGACAAATAGAAGATTCCAATGACAAATAGCAAGATTCCTTGTGACAAAGACACCAACAACCAGTGACAAATACATGAAGACCAGTGACAAATGCGTCCCTCTCAGTGACAAATAAAAGATTCCAGTGACAAATAGATAGATTCCTTTTTTGACAAAGAGACAAGACTTCCAATGACAAATAGATGAAAACAAGTGACAAATAGATGAAGACCAGTGACAAATAGGTCCCTTTCAGTGATAAATAGAAGATTCCAGTGACAAATAGCAAGATCCCTTGTGACAAAGACACAACAACAACCAATGACAAATACATGAACACCAGTGACAAATGCATCCCTCTCAATGACAAATAGAAGATTCCAGTGACAAAGACACAACAACAACCAGTGACAAATACATAAAGAATGGTGACAAATACATGAAGACCCCAATCACAGATAGAAACATTAAACTGTACAGGTACTTTACAAGAGTTTCTCAACAAATACTTTGCATCACATAAGAGGAAAAATGTAGAAAAATATATAAACAATAACTGTTCATTTATTCTTTAGTTCTAACAACAATGCTGCAAATCTCGCCCTGAAGAGATTACAATCATCCTCATTAAAGATCCATCCGAGAAATTTGCTCCTAATCAAGGCTTCAATGTATTTCACCACAAAAAATCGTGCAATTGAGGCTACCAGATGCTTGTTGAGGACATGTAGTGTCAAACCGTAGGTCCCATTTAGCAGCATCAGGAAATGCCCCATACTCCTTCAACATGCGCCTGACAGTTGTGGCCTGCAACAAAAAAAATAATTGAACAGTATTTCTCTTGAAAGAAATTGATTTAGAAACTTACCCATTTTTTGCAGATGCCTTGTGGATAGGCCCACTTTTCAATGAATTATATGATACGAATATTTGATTCTCCGTGTCCACTGCAAATAAATGTCAGTGATTTCGTGAGTGTAACACGAAAAATAGCCACTTATTCTGCTGGAGGGTTTCCAAGTCCTTGTTCTCATAACAACATTCCAACAACTTTGCTGCCTTCTCTTCCGTTGAGCATGACATTCCGTGGATATGATTTACCACGATAGTTGGAAAACAAACCCACTTGTGAAATGTATTTCCAGTGTTCATTTTAAGTAGGAAAATCAATCCATCAATAACCTGCATATGGTCCATACTCAGTACAATGAACCTGGCTTTCAAGGGACTTTATCTATAAAAATATAAGTGAAACACATACCGTGTCCTCTGTCATGCATCCGTAAAGGAGGTTTAGAATGTGTGACTTCCGGATGACCAGGCCATTTGCAAATTCAAAAATTTCAAAACTATAGAGGTTGAAAACATGCAAATAAGTTAAATCAGGAATAAATATGAAATCATACAACTTCAATCAACTTACTCAGGTTCACTGCCGACACTTCCACACGTTTCAAGGAAGCTTTCGACAATGGCATTGTGCTTCCCCTTCAACTGCCCCTTACACACCCACTTTGCTGCACCTGGCTCCTCTGTTGCCTACGTTTTGTGTTGACATTTCAGATCAATAGAATAATAGATTATGCAGTAACATAATAGATTAGAGACTTACCACTACTTTTTCTTTATCAGGAATTGTAACGGGTTTCTCCCGTACATAAGGGGATTGATCATACAAACCAGGACGCCGGTCCTCACGCTCCTTGATGGCCCGAACCATTGAGTTAGGATCTTCGGTATGAACATCCTCAGCAGCAGTTGTTATATCCTCCTCAAAATGACCTATTGGTGGAGCCTGTTCGTCATTCGTCATTGGAGGCTGGACATCGATAACATCGGGAATGTGTTGCGAATATGTAGGGGGCCAAGCTGCCCATTCTTGTTGGGTGACCGGATCTTCATGCATCATTGGAGGCTGGGCATGGACATGTTCAGAAAATGTAGAGGTTGGCCCAGCTGCCCCTTCTTTATGACTCACCGGATCATCCCTTCTATGAATGTAACGCATGATTTCCTCAATTTGTCTCATTTGATCATTAAGGTGAGTGTTCAACTGATCAAATTTCAATTCTTGAGACTTTATTGATGCTGCGATTTCATGTAGAAGAGAGAGGGAAGCAGCTGGACGAATAGTGGATGTGTCCACTGGGAGGGAAGCAGTTTCCATTTCATTCCTCTCAACCGTCAAATTTTTTATTACCTGCAAAAGCAAATCATACAGCAATAAACATCAAATTACACAGTTCATTACTGAATAATAATTTCATTGTCAAAGAGACTCCAAAAACCTGTTGGCCGGTGAGGGATGCTATAGGAAATGGTGATGTTTTCCTGGCGAATGTTCCCCACCTGAAGAGGCGGGGATATGCCATCCGATTTATTGGCTGCCTCCCCCTGGTGTGCTCAAGAAACCAAACTTGAAATACCAAACATAACTAGTTAAACCCAAAACCCAAACAAGGATAGATGATATGTATACATAGAGTTTGTTAAAGGAACTTACAGTAAGGGCGGCAGCACAACCATACATGAAATAATGAGCTTGGGATTGATTCCCACTTCTTCTCTTTGCGGGGCAAGTTGCCCCACTCCTTTGATTATTTACAAATGTAACTAAATTATCAATATTGTGCAGTGTTACTTCCTGCACTGCGGCTGCCCAATTATACTCTCTTATTCTTTGTATGTCATCCAAGCAGGAGAGCATCTTCTGTGGACAAGAATGCGCTGATCTCAGAGCAAGAAAGGTGCATAGGAGAAGCACAATCCACAACCTAACTGTGTCCTCTACATCTGCTTCATCATCTGATTTTACCAATTCCTGGATGAGCGAATGCACCTTCGTCTGATCAAAATTTGTGGTCATCCCAAACCGCTCATGGAGCCTGGACTTTTTCTTCGTGCTGCCATAATGGCGGACGGGATGTCCACAGCTGGGCAATCCCAAGATAATGCCCACATCTTCAACACTAAATAATACCTCCTTCTTGCCCAGCAAGAAGATGTTCCCACCAACATGGGTGCTTATTATGTCCTCTAACATCCTTATGCTAAAGGCACAACTAGAAGTATTGTCCACGTAAACTGAAAATGGGGTGCTCCTCATTAAAATTTTATGACATTCCCGGAAAGCCTTGTGTTCTCTATCCTTATATATATCATCATTGAAGAGCGGGCTTTCATAATTGGAGGATTACCTAAAATCAAATAAAAATATGAAAACAGAAGAATGAGACAACAATATACTATTTCTCACTGGAAACCATTTGTCAACAGTATAATGAGACAACAAAATAATGAGACAACAAAATATGAAATAGTATATGACAACAAAGCTATTTGTCACTGGTAGAGCTTCTATTTGTCACTACAACTAGCTATTTGTCACTGGGAATGCTGTATTTATCACTAAGAATGAGCTATTTGTCACTGGATCAGCAGACTTCTATTTGTCACTACAAATGGCTATTTGTCACTGGGAAGGCCCTCTTTATCACTGGTAAGTAGTTATTTGTCACTGAAAACAGAAAAATTATATTTGTCACTTGAAGAATTTCTATTTGTCACTACAAATAGTTGTTTGTCACTAGGAATGCCCTATTTATAACTGGTATGTAGCTATTTGTCACTTGAATAGAAGGATTCTATTTGCCACTTGAAGAATTTTATTTGTCACTACAACTAGCTATTTGTCACTGGGAATGATGTATTTATCACTAAGGAGCTATTTGTCACTGGATCAGCAAACTTCTATTTGTCACTACAACTAGCTATTTGTCACTGGGAATGATGTATTTATCACTAAGGAGCTATTTGTCACTGGATCAGCAGACTTCTATTTGTCACTACAACTAGCTATTTGTCACTGAGAATGATATATTTATGACTAAGGAGCTATTTGTCACTGGATCAGCAGACTTCTATTTGTCACTACAACTAGCTATTTGTGTAATGCCCTCAAATTTTAAATACCATGATTTACTTAGAAATTCTTGTTTATGCAAACCGATTAGGTTTAAATTGTGATATTTAGGATTAAGGGTATGTTTAAGACATTTTATCATACCCAGGTACTACTTTCGGTCGTGCGCACCCCGACGGGGCGACACCGGAAAACTGTAACGAAAATAAAATCTGAGAATACCATAATTCTTAGAAAATTGTGGAGATATCAAATATGTAATTATCCGGAATTTTTGACGACCAGATTTTGAGATTAAGTCGACGCAACTATTTTCCGGGCGATTTTTCACCCAGTAGAAAATAATTTTCAAAATTAAATAAAAATCATGACAATTAGTAAAACCTTCCTATTAGTCTATGTTTGAAATTTCAAGTTAAACGGATATCATTAGGACACCTAAACATGAAGATCTTTGGCCCAACTGATTTATGGGCTATTTACGGCAGGGATTTTTGGGTTTTTCTTGGAGCTACGTGTGAGGCTTAGGAGAAGCCAACACACATTAGGATAAGGCTTAGCAAGGGTTGGGCTATCATTACGGTTACTTGCGTGTAACCAAAGAGTGTGTTGCATGAGATAGGTGGCCTCACATGGTTTAAGGGGGTTTACACCATGACACGTCCATAGCCAACGTGCCCAGTTTGCAAGGGAACTGGGGAGCTTATATAAACCTCCCAACACCCATCGTATACATCTTTCCAACACTTATGTTCTTCCTAGTCCTATTGTTGCTGAGGTTACAAGCCTGGTGTTGGTAAATTGTTGTTGGGGTTGTATGCGTTGGAGCCACTTTTTGCTGGAGGTGTAGCTGCTGAAGTCCCTGTTTCAGCAGTCTTCTTACTTCCTCATCTTGTTGCTGTGTTGATCTATATATAAAGAAGAAGAAGAGGAACTTTTGTTCTCTTTCAGATCAAGTAGGTGTCATACCATGAATCCTTCTCAGTTTCCTATGTACATGCTCATGGTTTCCTCATTCGTAGAAACCATGTCTCTTGTTTATGCCATGATCTGTAGAGTTCTTCTTGTTTTGGTTCACTTTTGATTATAGGTATTCAAGGATTTTGTTTACCTTGAGAAAAAGTAGATTCCTATCTTCTCCTCATACTTCTATCCACTGCTCTAGTTAGAAAGATCATAACCTTACATGAGTTGCCTTCAAGCTCATTAACCAGTCTTGGTTAAGTCTGTGTACGAGATTGTACTTTCAGAATCTTTCGTTTGATTTTCCCTATTACCTCTGGAATCATATAATTATCAAGGAGTTTCTTCACTCCCCTTTACAATTTAAGTAGATTTCAAACCTCTTGTCCCACCCATGATCCAAGTTTGTGTTATAGAGTTTTGCTAGAAATTTCGATATCCTAGAATATTGTGATTTCTTTCCTTTCAGATGTTTGTACCTCAAGCCTTGATTTGGAACATTAAATATCTTGTGTTTTAGTGTTCATTTTGTAAGAATCTCCCAATAATCCATTGCTATCAAGACCACACTTCCAACAATATACTATGTCTAGTTTCTAGCTAGACAAGCTTGAATTGCAAATCTCTTGTTTCATCTCGCTAGTTCGGTTTATAACCACTATGAGAACTATAATTAGTCTCTTCTATTTGATATACATCATGTCTTGATTCATAGGTTCCATGGTTAGCATGTTTAGAGTGCATTTCATAGTCCCTTATGAGTGAAGAACAGGCGGCTGTCGACAGGCAGCTCATAGCTGTCGACAGGCCAGCCTGCCAGAACTCTGGTTAACTGGGACTGTGTGCATCTGTCGACAACCATCTTGTTGCTGTCGACAGATACATACAGTCCAGCAAGCTAATGTTCTGTCTGCAGCCATCTGTCGACAGGCCCTTCTTGGTTGTCGACAGGTACAACCCTGAATTGGATTTCTGCACTCTTTCATGTCTGAATCCATGTTAGAACTTCATCCTAAAAGCCATGTAAGTTACCCTCTCATTTACCTTGGTATTTATTGTCATACTACCTCAAAGTTTACCCACATTATGTACCTTAACCTCCCTTGAGTTATTCTTAAAGTTGGCAATTACGAATAATACTCCGATTGAGTCTATTCTTCGGTATTCGGTAACTGAGGTTATACAACTTGACCACTTGAGAGTTCATATGTTTGAACACCTCATGAGATGTGAATATTTGTGATGACCATTATGGATCTTCATTTTCTTTTGGATTCTTATATGATTCAAATCTTCTGAAGTTATTGACTTGAGTCATAACCCTGTCTCAGCCAATTGTCTTTCTTATACTCTTGAACTCTGAGCTACTTTGTCACTAAGATATGTGTACTAATTCTCAACCAAAGCTACCTTTGGATTTCCCATTTCCTTTATGCTCATGAAAAGAAATTTATGATTTGAAGACAGTGCTCTCTTCAAAGAGGGTTTAGGATCACTTGTGGTAGCACCAGCCACTTGTGATCAGCTGAGGGCAACAGTTTGTAGGTAAATCCAAGTCAATGGACTGACGATGGTGGGTAATAAACCCCGTTCTTGCACAATGAACAAGATCTAAGGTGCTGGAATCGCCTAGGCACTGAGGATGGTATATTACGTCTATATAGTAACCTCTTGAGAGCAGTGATGCCTGTCAAGTTTGTTCCGAAATCAAATTATGATATGAATTTTGAAAGACAAATATGACTTTGTTCTGATATTCATTTGAGCTCGTCATGAAATTAATTTGGGCTATATGTTTATGTTAAGTATGAAGATTCATGAGCAATTATGTTTGTTCCATATATGCACTTTCTGAATACTCTTGAAGCTCTAAAATTTGAAACTCCTATCTTTATGTTTACTATCATCTACTGAGTCCTTCCGACTCACGCCTTTGTTTCCTCCAACCCTTTCAGATTGAAGGTGTGTATAATCTCAACTACATGTGAATCCTAATTCCGCTGCGGACGATGAAGAGATGAAGAAAAATAATGTAGTTTTAGTAGTTTCTTTTAGTTGATAATGTATTAAGTTAGAGAGAGAGAGAGAAACTTAGCTTTTGTAAATAATGAGTGTTGCTATTTTGTCACTTTGTATATTATAATGTGTTCGAAGATACCTTTGTGGAATGGTTTGCCAGATTTGTGCATTGCACGGATATATCTACCCATAACGAAAGTTTGTCAGCGTAACCCCTCTTCCAATCAAAGGTTACGTATGTGTTTGTGTGAAGTCGGAGGAGGGTGTTACAATTTGTCAATGGGAATGTTGTATTTATCACTAAGAAGACTGGATCAACAGACTTCTATTTGTCACTACAAATGGCTATTTGTCACTGGGAAGGCCCTCTTTATCACTGGTAAGTAGCTATTTGTCACTGAAAACAGAAAAATTCTATTTGTCACTTGAAGAATTTCTATTTG
This sequence comes from Colocasia esculenta, assembly GCA_014218235.1. Taxonomy (NCBI): domain Eukaryota; kingdom Viridiplantae; phylum Streptophyta; class Magnoliopsida; order Alismatales; family Araceae; genus Colocasia; species Colocasia esculenta. The sequence goes on along the minus strand of CM024763.1, from coordinate 24,898,796 downwards.
TCACTACAAATAGATGTTTGTCACTAGGAATGCCCTATTTATAACTGGTATGTAGCTATTTGTCACTTGAATAGAAGAATTCTATTTGTCACTTGAAGAATTTTATTTGTCACTACAACTAGCTATTTGTCACTGGGAATGATGTATTTATCACTAAGAAGGAGCTATTTGTCACTGGATCAGCAGACTTCTATTTGTCACTAGCAGAGTTTCTATTTGTCACTGGGAAGGCCCTCTTTATCACTGGTAAGTAGCTATTTGTCACTGAAAATAGAAAAATTCTATTTGTCACTTGAAGAATTTCTATTTGTCACTACAAATGACTATTTGTAATCAAGAGGGCCCTATTTATCACTGGTAAGATATTATTTCTATTTGTCACTTGAAGAATTTCTGTTTGTCACTATAAATAGGTATTTGTCATCAGAAAAGGTCCTATTTGTCACCCTAACAGACCTATTTGTCACTAGGAAACATATTACAACACTAAGAAACATATTACAACACTAGGAAACATACCTCTCACTCGGGATGCCCCCCTTCGTCTTGTGTCTTCTTGTATCTGGTTCTGCCACTGAAACATTTTCCTCCTCTGCATCAGGTTGGAGCATCGTCGGTTGCTCCGCAGTCTCTTCTGCCTCCTCAGAAATGCGGCGACGGAAGCGCTCTAGCAGAGTCTTCTTAGGCGCCATGGAATGAGAAAGACAGCAACAACAAAGAAGTTGCAGAAATTGCAGAGAGATGCCCGGCGGAAGACAGCACGATGAAGAAGTTGCAAAGAGATGCGCCGGCGGAAGACAGCACGAGCAAGATGGATGGTTGCAAAATTCGTGGGGTGGGTGAATCGTGGCCTCTTCTCTCAGATTTTTCACACAAAAGGCGGGAAGGGCAAAATTGGGTTTAAAATTTTCAGAAGCGCAATCGCGGTTTCGTGACGCCGGCAGTTTCATGATGAAACGCCTCGTGAAGCCGCAACGCAGGCGACGAGCATTAATGGCGTATGACGTGGCTCCCTTGTAACGTGGGCGAATGAGAAGCCACCCGGCAAATCCAACGTGGCGTTTTTGACCGTCTATACGTGCACAAAGTATTTCTCTATTTGTAATCTAGTTAGAAAAGTTTTTTGAGCTACAGTATAAGTTTTTTTTATATAGATTTTTTACTTCCGATCTAAAAAATACATTCAAAATTAATTTTAGGACCAACGTTTAAAATTTTAATTTTAAATTATAAGTCTATTAAGTGTTAAATTTTTGTTCCTCTTGATTATCTCTCGATCTCTTATTTTTTTTTAAAAAATCTATTCTAACTCTGGTTTGACAGTGAACCAAATCCCCCACTCCGTGGGAAATACAGGTCCCAATTAAGTTTTTTTCTCTGACCCTCTCTCTATACGTCTAACTCCTCACGACGCAATTTTGAAGTTATGCTGCACCACACCTAAAACATCAATCAACACATCCAAACAGCAAGATGTCATTTTGTAGATACAAATGTCAAGAAAATAGCCATCTACCCCATATATAGAATACCAAAAAAATACAAAAAAGCACCCCAAAAAAGCCAATATAAACACCCCAAAAAACACCACCAAAAACCAATCAACAAATCCCAACAACAGAACATTTGAGACATTTTGCATCCCAACCGTTGCAAACTAATGGTAGTTCTCACTTTTGGATCGAAAATTAAGAGTTTTAATATCAGTGGACCTAAAATTAAATTTGACCGGTCAATAGATCAGAAATTAAATATGAGCTTTGAATTTGACTCGGATGTTGATTTCACTTTTTTTTTAATTATATAGCTCACTGGATGATCAACAACTCCGCCCGAGATCGAGACCGGAGACCCACCCTGTCCTGACCTTTTAAATCTTAGAAAATGGGTTTGTTTTGAGTTCTATTGAAAGCACTTGAAATATCCCTAAACGTCTCCCAGACGAGTCTTATGTAGGGGTGTTCATGATTTGATTTGGTTTGATTTATATAAGATTTTTAAGAAATCAAATCAAATTAAATTCGGACCTAACTCGAACCAAATCAAACCAAACCGAAGTCCCTTGAAACCAAACCAAACGTCAGTTTAACTTGAAAATAAATGGGATTTTAGATTCTCTTAGTCTTAAATAAGATTTTTGTAACGACCCAGAATCCGTATTACCAGTAAGCAACTAGTAACCCGAATTTTGACTCGCTAACCCACGAGATAAGCTCGGAAGGGTAGGAAGTGAACGTCCGAGGAGACTATATGTAAGAAGATACACACCATGCAAAGCTGTAAAATTCCACTATACATGAACATAACATGTACAACTCAGAGTCCGAGCTAAGTACAAAGTACAGATGTACAACAAAAAGTACTACTCACTGCAGCTAGGGCGCACCAACACCGAAGTGGCTAGACTCGCCTGGAACGGGAGTCGACGACGACCCACCTGAAAGGGAGGGGAGTGAGTCTCAAGAAAAGAGACCCAGTAGGGAAAAGTAACCCCACCGGTAACAGTACTAAGGTGCGGAAAGTAAAAACAGAAAGTAAACACATCGCACCACAACACAAAACTGTAAACCTCGCGGCTCAGTAACACACACTCACACACACACAGTAAGTAGGACTCAGCTAGGGTCTGTGGCTCGGCGTCCCGTCACCACAGAGGCTCTCAACCCCAGCCACGTGTGCACACTACAGACGCTCTCTCTCGCGTCTGGTCCACGACCGGTTTTCCCCCTACGCCTGACCCTAGCGGTAGAGAAGGGGCTCCACGGAGACCGGCTCAAAACCACCACAAGGAGTACGCACAGGACAGAGTCGCACTCGGCGTCCTGGCTCACTAGCGGAGGACAACCACACGCTAGTCATCTAGACGGAGTCGCACCCACGCCTAGGAAACACAACAGAAACGGGCACGCGGTAACGCAACGCGCGTACAACAGACGGAACACACTCAACGCCTGAAACTCCGTACAGTAAGTGAACACCTCGTGTCACAACTTAATTACTCATATGCACAGGCGAAGTCACACTCTAAGCCTGGCAGAATGTGTAACAGGGCGGACATCACATGTCAACACCTTGAACACAAAACAGGACTTAAGCCTGCTGGGACACAGATATATTAACGGCAGCATCGATTGTCGCTAATATGATGTAGACGACACTCACCATGCCGCTAACCCTAACTCAACGGCAATCGACCTTGTCGTTTATATCACCTTGAAGATCTCAACGTCAACAGATGTGGACGTTAAGTTCTCCAGTCCCCTAGACCCAGAACAGCACCGGGTCAGTCCAATTGGGTAAAATCACCCAACAGAACGCTTACTGATGGAGGGAAATGCCTCCTCACATCATCTAACACTACCAGAACTTCGGAATATGATCCAACGCTTGATCATCCCAAAACCCCAAATCCCGGCATGGTATAACCCAACCCTAAAATGCAATTAGCATACTAATCCACACAAATGAGCATGCTGATTTGCTAAGGAGGGTTAAAGGAGTTAAGTCCCTACCTCAGAACGCCTTAAAACTCCCAAACAGCCAATCGCACCGGAACCCTCGAAGTCTCCGCGCGAATTACACCAAATCTTCGCGTTTCCCGCCCGATCAAGCACCGCCACGCATACCAGCCTTCCCACGATCTCCCATCAACCATCAGAAGCAGTGGAAAAGACAAAGGCAGAAGTGGAGGGAAAGGAAGGAAAAGAGAAGAAAGGTTTCTGCTCTCGGCTGCCCTATTTCTACAGGCGCGACCAATAGGCGTCCACATCCCTAGCCGCCTACTGAACCGCCTAAGACTTGACGTCCAAACCGCTTGTCGTCGAGTTCAACAACAAACGTCCACATCGCTGGACGCTAACTCCAGTCAACGGCTAGCCCCTGGTCGTCAACCCCAAGTCAACGACAATGGACCTTGTCGTCAACCACACCGAACCTCTACAAGACCCAATAAGGATCCGCTAAGACCCGAGACCTTACAGCCCTCCCCCTTAAGGAATTTTGCCCTCAAAATTCAAACAACATAAAGAAAGAAGACTCACCAAAGAGGTACGGAACTGCTGCTCGCACATTTCTCCTCTCGCTCCCATGTCGACTCACCACCTGAGTGCCGCTGCCACGCAACACGAACTAAGGGATTGCCTTGTTCCTCAACCTCTGAACTCGGCGATCCTCAATATGCAACGGAAACTCTGGTACAGTCAACACTGGAGTCACCTCAGACCACTCTGTACTCTGGAGAACGTGAGACTCGTCAGAAAGGTACCTCCGAAGCATCGACACGTGGAACACATCGTGGACTGCTGCCAACTCTGACGGAAGCTCAAGTCTGTACGCCAACCTCCGACACGCTCAGAAATGGTGAAAGGTCCAATAAAGCGAGGACTCAACTTTCCACGCTTACCAAACCTCACCACTCCCTTCATAGGAGACACACGACAAACACCTGGTCCCCTACCTGAAACTCGAGCGGTCGTCTGCGCTGATCTGCATAACTCTTCTGCCGACTCTGAGCTGACTGAAGCCTCTGCCTCACAAGCTGAACTACCTCAACTGCCTGCTGTACTAACTCTGGCCCTGTGACAATCCGTTCGCCAACCTCGAACCAGTCAAGAGGAGTGCGACACGGTCGTCCGTACAAAGCCTCATATGGTGCCAAACCGATACTGGAGTGATAGCTATTATTATATGCGACTCGACCAACGGCAAACGAGCTGTCCACGACCCCTGCCACTCCAGACAACAAGCTCTAAGCATGTCCTCTAAAGTCTGGATAGTCCGCTCTGACTGACCGTCTGACTGAGGGTGGTAGGCGGAACTAAAAGCCAACTCTGTCCCCAAAGCTCTCTGGAAACTGCGCCAGAACCAGAAGTGAAGCGAGGATCCCTATCTGACACAATAGAGATCGGCACTCCGTGCAAAGGAACAATCCGCTCTACGTACAACGCGGCCAACCTACTCACACCCCAACTAGTCCTGACAGGCAAGAATCTGGCAGTCTTCGTCAATCTGTCCACAAGAACCCAAATGCTGTCAAAACCTCCAGCTGTCCTCGGCAAACCACAAACAAAGTCAGTCGTCACATGGTCCCACTTCCACATCGGAATCTCTAACGGCTGCACAAGTCCTCCTGGACGCTGATGTTCGGCCTTCACCTGCTGACAGACCAACACCTAGCAACAAAAGCGCTATGTCTCTCTTCATCCCAGGCCACCAAAACTGACGTCTCAACCTGTGATACATCTTGGTCGACCCTGGATGAATCGAGTACCTGGAACCATGTGCCTCCTGCAACACAACTCTCCTGACAGACTCCTCAACAGGAACATAGAGTCTATCTCGGAACCTAACAGTCCCGTCCTCGCAAAGCTCAACCTCTGGGAGAAGCAACACACTGTGCAACTCGGGATCTGCCTGCTGAGCCTCAGCAACCTGTCTCACAACGGCGGGAGCCGCCAACAAACTGCCCAACACACACTGTCGACGACTGGACGAAACTCTGAAAGACCCTTCTGTCGCAGACTGCCACAACTGCCACTCTCTAAGCATTAGATGACTCATCTGTGCTTTCCTACTCAAGCATCTGCAACTACATTCGCCTTTCCAGGCTTATACTCAATGCTAAAATCATAGTCTTTCAGATATTCCATCCATCGACGCTGCCTCATATTCAGATCCCTCTGAGAAAACACATACCTCAAACTCTGGTGGTCGGTACGGACTACAAAACTCACTCCGTACAGGTAAAGACGCCAAATCCTCAAAGCAAACACCACAGCTGCAAGCTCTAGGTCATGGGTCGGGTAACTCTCCTCGTGGGGCTTAAGCTGGCGAGACGCATAAGCCACCACCCGGCCTTGCTGCATCAAAACCGCACCCAGACCAACACCTGAAGCGTCTGTGCAAACCTCAAAACCTCCTCACCTGAAGGTAAGGCAAGGACTGGCGCTGACGTAAGCAGTCGCTTCAACTCTATGAAGCTCTGCTCACACTGCTCCGACCACACAAACGGAACTCCCTTTCTCGTCAACCGAGTCAAGGGTGCAGCAACCTGAGAAAAGTCTCGAACAAACCTGCGGTAGTAACCTGCCAAACCCAGAAAGCTACGAATCTCAGACACAGATCTGGACTCTCCCACTGCAAAACTGCCTCGACCTTCGCTGGATCCACAGAAACTCCCTCACCTGAGATCACGTGCCCCAAAAAGTGAACCTGTTGTAGCCAAAACTCACACTTACTAAGTTTGGCATACAACTGGTGCTCTCGCAAAGTCTGCAACACGATCCTCAGGTGCTCGGCGTGCTCCTCCTCCGAAGCGGAGTACACCAGAATGTCGTCAACAACACTACGACAAACCGGTCCAAGAACTGGTGGAACACCCGGTGCATCAGATCCATGAAGGCCGCTGGAGCATTGGTGAGCCCAAACGGCATCACCAAAAACTCAAAGTGTCCATATCTGGTCCGAAAAGCAGTCCTCTCAATGTCAGAATCTCTAATCCGCAACTGATAGTAGCCCGACCTCAGTCATCTTCGAAAAGACATGAGCAGACTGAAGCTGATCAAAGAGATCGTCAATCCTAGGCAAAGGATACCTATTCTTGATGGTCACTTGATTTAGCTTCCTATAATCAATACACAATCTCAGGCTACCATCCTTCTTCCGACAAACAAAACAGGTGACCCCCAAGGAGAAAAGCTAGGACGAATATAGCCCTTCTCCAACAACTCCTCAAGCTGCCTCTTCAACTCCCTCAACTCTGCTGGTGCCATACGGTACGGTGCCTGTGCAAAAGGTACAGTGCCAGGAACCAACTCACAGTAAACTCAATCTCTCTCTCTGGCGGTAGACCAGGCAACTCTTCCGGAAAACATCCGAAACTCACACACTACGGAATGTCCCCCACTCCCGAGGCAACCTGGTCAAGGGTAATAGCAGAAACTAGGAAACCCTGACAACCAGAGGCAAGCAACCTCCCTGCCCTCAAAGCAGAAACTAAAAAGCGAGAAGTAAGAGGTACGATACCCTGGAAGTAGAACGCCGCTTCCCCAGGTATCCGCAAGTGCACCCTCTTCTTCTGGCAATCCACTGCACCATACCGCTCTAACCAGTCCATACCCAAAATCACATCATGTCCTGCAACTGCAGTACCTCCTCGAGACAGTAGGACGTAAGGACAAAGTCCCCTGTCGGCAACTCTACTGCTAGCTCAACAGACTCTCCGAACTCAACTCTCCAAGGGAGTCTAAAAACTCCTCAGACACAAAGAGTGAGAGGCACCGGAATCAAACAAAACTCTAGCTGTATAACCAAAAACTGTAACAGTACCTTCCACTAGCTGAGCTGCCTCCGCGTCTGCACGGGTCAAGTGAGTAACACGACCTCTACCTCTCGACCCACCAGAACCTCCGGTCTGCTGACGCTGCTGCACGGTGCCTGCTGCTGCTGCTGCTGCTGCACTCGGGGCTGTGACTGGGTCTGCTGCTGCGGCACACGAGGTAGCAAAGGACAATCTCGCGCCATGTGACCCATCTGGTCACACCGTAACACTGACCAGCAAAAGAACGTGTACCTGCTGCAAGGCTGCCCTACCGGCTGCTGAACACTCCCAACAGACTGCTGTCTCTGCTCTGCCTGCCTCTATCACGCCGAAACTTCCTCCGAGATCCTGACTTCGCCGTCGTCCCAGTAGAAGTGGACGCGTAGGAAGTCGCAGTCCTCGGGTCGTCTGCACACTACCCTGCTGCTGTCGAGGCTGAGTAGGAACTACCTGCGTCTGAACCTCTGCGCTCCGAGCACGGGTCCGTAAAGTGTCTGCCTCCAACGCTGCCGCTGTCTGATAGGCCGCGTCCAAGTCTGTGACACGAGCAACTATCAGCGCCTGCCTGAGCTCTGGCCTCAAGCCCCTCACAAACTGCTGAGTCCTCAGACCCTCATCTGCCATAATCTGCGGAGCATAACGCCCTAGCTCTACAAATCTGGCCCTGTACTGCACTACAGTAAAGTCCCTCTGCTGCAAGTCCAGAAACTGGTACAACCTCTCCGTCCGGACGTAAGTAGGACAGAAGGCTCTCTCAAAAGAAACGACAAACTCCTGCCACGGAATCTGTCTAAGTGGGCGAGACTGAAAAGTAGTCTCCCACTCAGAGGACCACCAAGTCAACGCCTGCGCCTGCAACTGGTAACTAGCTAGCAACACTCGCTCCTCGGGAACACACTCCATGGAACGGAAAGTCCGCTCCACTGCATCCAACCACGCCCGCGCTACATCTGGATCAGGCTGGCCCAAAAACTGGGGAGGCTGAAACTGCAAGAACTCCCTCAACACCTTCCCAGTACCACCCTGGGGTACCGGCGCATCACGGTGCTGAGCTACAAACTGAGCCATCCCCTCAAGAAATCGAGTCATGTCTAATCCCTGAGCTACCTGAGGAGGAGGTGGCGGCGGAACAATACCACTGTGTGCGTCCTGTGGCAAAGGCTGCGTCTGCTGAGGTGTGGAGCGTCTCCACCTCCTCCTGACGAGTCGCCCTCAGCCACTCCCTCTCTAGGACGTCGCCTAGGTGCCATAGTACTATACACAGAGCAAAAATACACATGAATACACTAACTCCGGGTTAAATAGCTGCAACTGTACTCTTTATACTCTGAGTTAACATGATGGGTATTTCCTTATATATATCTCATCAGACCAGCTCTGATACCAAACTGTAACGACCCAGAATCCGCATTACCAGTAAGCACCAGTAACCCGAATTCTGACCCGCTAACCCACGAGACAAGCTCGAAGGGTAGGAAGTGAACGTCCGAGGAGACTATATGTAAGAAGATACACACCATGCAAAGCTGTAAAATTCCACTATACATGAACATAACATGTACAACTCAGAGTCCGAGCTAAGTACAGTACAGAAGTACAACAAAAAGTACTACTCACTGCAGCTAGGGCGCACAACACCGGAGTGGCTAGACTCGCCTGGAACGGAGTCGACGACGACCCACCTGAAAGGGAGGGGAGTGAGTCTCAAGAAAAGACCCAGTAGGGAAAAGTAACCCCACCGGTAACAGTACTAAGGTGCGGAAAGTAAAACAGAAAGTAACACATCGCACCACAACACAAAACTGTAAACCTCGCGGCTCAGTAACACACACTCACACACACACAGTAAGTAGGACTCAGCTAGGGTCTGTGGCTTGGCGTCCCGTCACCACAGAGGCTCTCAACCCCAGCCACGTGTGCAACTACTACAGACCCTCCTCTCGCGTCTGGTCCACGACCGTTTTTTCCCCTACGCCTGACCCTAGCGGTAGAGAAGGGGCTCCACGGAGACCGGCTCAAAACCACCACAAGGAGTACGCACAGGACAGAGTCGCACTCGGCGTCCTGGATCACTAGCGGAGGACAACCACACGCTAGTCATCTAGACGAAGTCGCACCCACGCCTAGGAAACACACAGAAACGGGCACGCGGTAACGCAACGCCGTACAACAACGGAACACACTCAACACCTGAAACTCCGTACAGTAAGTGAACACCTCGTGTCACAATTAATTACTCATATGCACAGGCGAAGTCACACTCTAAGCCTGGCAGAATGTGTTAACAGGGCGGACATCACATGTCAACCCTTTTGAACACAAAACAGACTTAAGCCTGCTGGGACACAGATATATACGGCAGCATCGATTGTCGCTATATGATGTAGACGACACTCACCATGCCGCTAATCCTAACTCAACGGCAATCGACCTTGTCGTTTATATCAACCTTGAAGATCTCAACGTCAACAGATGTGGATGTTAAGTCTCCAGTCCCCTAGACCCAGAACAGCACCGGGTCAGTCCAATTGGGTAAAATCACCCAACAGAACGCTTACTGATGGAGGGAAATGCCTCCTCACATCCTCTAATACTACCAGAACTTCGGAAATATGATCCAGCGCTTGGATCATCCAAAACACCCAAAATCCCGGCATGGTATAACCCAACCCAATATGCAATGCAATATCCCATGAGCATATATCAACAATGAAAATGATCATGCTGTTTGCTAAGGAGGATTAAAGGAGTAAGTCCCTACCTCAGAACGCCTTAAAACTCCCAAACAGCCACTAATCGCACCGGAATCCCTCGAAGTCTCCCGCGAATTACACCAAATCTTCGCGTTCCCCCGCCGATCAAGCACCGCCACGCATACCAGAGCCTTCCCACGATCTTCCATCAACCATCAGAAGCAGTGGAAACAGACAAAGGCAGAAGTGGAGGGAAAGGAAGGAAAAGAGAAAAAGGTTTCTGCTCTCGCTCTCTCCTTTCTACAGGCGCGACCAATAGGCGTCCACATCCCTAGCCGCCTACTGAACCGCCTAAGACTTGACGTCCAAACCGCTTGTCGTTGAGTTCAACAACAAACGTCCACATCGTTGGACGCTAACTCACAGTCAACGGCTAGCCCCTGTTGTCAACCCCAAGTCAACGACCACGGACCTTGTCGTCAACCACACCCGAACCTTACAGACCCAATAAGGATCCGCTAAGACCCGAGACCTTACAGCCCCTCCCCCCTGAAGGAATTTTGCCCTCAAATTTCAAACAACATAAAGAAAGAAGACTCACCAAAGAGGTACGGAAACTGCTCGCGCATTTCGTCCTCTCGCTCCCATGTCGACTCACCACCTGATGCGCTGCCACGCAACACGACTAAAGGGATTGCCTTGTTCCTCAACCTCTGAACTCGGCGATCCTCAATATGCACGGAAACTCTGGTACAGTCAACACTGGAGTCACCTCAGACCACTCTGTACTCTGGAGAATGTGAGACTCGTCAGAAAGGTACCTCCGAAGCATCGACACGTGGAACACATCGTGGACTATTGCCAACTCTGACGGAAGCTCAAGTCTGTACGTCAAACCTCCGACACGCTTAGAAATGGTGAAAGGTCCAATAAAGCGAGGACTCAACTTTCCACGCTTACCAAACCTCACCACTCCCTTCATAGGAGACACACGGACAAACACCTAGTCCCCTACCTGAAACTCGAGCGGTCGTCTGCGCTGATCTGCATAACTCTTCTGCCGACTCTGAGCTGACTGAAGCCTCTGCCTCACAAGCTGAACTACCTCAACTGCCTGCTGTACTAACTCTGGTCCTGTGACAATCCGTTCGCCAACCTCGAACCAGTCTAGAGGAGTGCGACACGGTCGTCCGTACAAAGCCTCATATGGTGCCAAACCGATACTGGAGTGATAGCTATTATTATATGCGAACTCAGCCAATGGCAAGTGAGCTGTCCACGATCCCTGCCACTCCAGACAACAAGCTCTAAGCATGTCCTCTAAAGTCTGGATAGTACACTCTGATTGACCGTCTGACTGAGGGTGGTAGGCAGAACTAAAAGCCAACTCTATCCACAAAGCTCTCTGGAAACTGCGCCAGAACCCAGAAGTGAAGCGAGGATCCCTATCTGACACAAGAGATCGGCACTCCGTGCAAAGGAACAATCCGCTCTACGTACAACGCGGCCAACCTACTCACACCCCAACTAGTCCTGACAGGCAAGAATCTAGCAGTCTTCGCCAATCTGTCCACAAGAACCCAAATGCTGTTAAAACCTCCAGCTGTCCTCGGCAAACCACAAACAAAGTCAGTCGTCACATGGCCCCACTTCCACGTCGGAATCTCTAACGGCTGCACAAGTCCTCCTGGACGCTGATGTTCGGCCTTCACCTGCTGACAGACCAAACATCTAGCAACAAAAGTCGCTATGTCTCTCTTCATCCCAGGCCACCAAAACTGACGTCTCAACCTGTGATACATCTTGGTCGACCTTGGATGAATCGAGTACCTGGAACCATGTGCCTCCTGCAACACAACTCTCCTGACAGACTCCTCAACAGAAACATAGAGTCTATCTTGGAACCTAACAGTCTTGTCCTCGCAAAGCTCAACCTCTGGGAGAAGCAACACACTGTGCAACTCGGGATCTGCCTGCTGAGCCTCAGTAACCTGTCTCACAACGGCGGGAGCCGCCAACAAACTGCCCAACACACACTGTCGACGACTGACGAAACTCTGAAAGACCCTTCTGTCGCAGACTGCCACAACTGCCACTCTCTAAGCATCAGATGACTCATCTGTACTTTCCTACTCAAGGCATCTGCAACTACATTCGCCTTTCCAGGCTTATACTCAATGCTAAAATCATAGTCTTTCAGATATTCCATCCATCGACGCTGCCTCATATTCAGATCCCTCTGAGAAAACACATACCTCAAACTCTGGTGGTCGGTACGGACTACAAAACTCACTCCGTACAGGTAAAGACGCCAAATCCTCAAAGCAAACACCACAGCTGCAAGCTCTAGGTCATGGGTTGGGTAACTCTCCTCGTGGGGCTTAAGCTGGCGAGACGCATAAGCCACCACCCGGCCTTGTTGCATCAAAACCGCACCCAGACCAACACCTGAAGCGTCTGTGCAAACCTCAAAACCCTCCTCACCTGAAGGTAAGGCAAGGACTGGCGCTGACGTAAGCAGTCGCTTCAACTCTATGAAGCTCTGCTCACACTGCTCCGACAACAAAAACGAAACCCCCTTTCTCGTCAGTCGAGTCAAGGGTGCAGTAACCTGAGAAAAGTCTCGAACAAATCTGTGGTAGTAACCTGCTAAACCCAGAAAGCTACGAATCTCAGACACAGATCTGGGACTCTCCCACTGCAAAACTGCCTCGACCTTTGCTGGATCCACAGAAACTCCCTCACCTGAGATCACGTGCCCCAAAAAGTGAACCTGTTGTAGCCAAAACTCACACTTACTAAGTTTGGCATACAACTGGTGCTCTCACAAAGTCTGCAACACGATCCTCAGGTGCTCGGCGTGCTCCTCCTCCGAAGCGGAGTACACCAGAATGTTGTCAAAAACACTACGACAAACCGGTCCAATAACTGGTGGAACACCCGGTGCATCAGATCCATGAAGGCCGCTGGTGCATTGGTGAGCCCAAACGGCATCACCAAAAACTCAAAGTGTCCATATCTGGTCCGAAAAGCAGTCTTCTCAATGTCAGAATCTCTAATCCGCAACTGATAGTAGCCCGACCTCAGGTCGATCTTCGAAAAGACACGAGCAGACTGAAGCTGATCAAGAGATCGTCAATCCTAGGCAAAGGATACCTATTCTTGATGGTCACTTGATTTAGCTTCCTATAATCGATACACAATCTCAGGCTACCATCCTTCTTCCGGACAAACAAAACAGGTGACCCCCAAGGAGAAAAGCTAGGACGAATATAGCCCTTCTCCAACAACTCCTCAAGCTACCTCTTCAACTCCCTCAACTCTGCTGGTGCCATACGGTACGTGCCTGTGCAAAAGGTACAGTGTCAGGAACCAACTCCACAGTAAACTCAATCTCTCTCTCTGGCGGTAGACCAGGCAACTCTTCCGGAAAACATCCGAAAACTCACACACTACGGGAATGTCCCCCACTCCCGAGGCAACCTGGTTAAGGGTAATAGCAGAAACTAGGAAACCCTGACAACTAGAGGCAAGCAACCTCCCTGCCCTCAAAGCAGAAACTAAAATGCGAGAAGTAAGAGGTACGATACCCTGGAAGTAGAACGCCACTTCCCCAGGTATCCGCAAGTGCACCCTCTTCTTCTGGCAATCCATCACTGCACCATACCGCTCTAACCAGTCCATACCCAAAATCACATCATAGTCCTGCAACTCAGGTACCTCCTCGAGACAGTAGGACGTAAGGACAAGTCCCATGTCGGCAACTCTACTGCTAGCTCAACAGACTCTCCGAACTCAACTCTCCAAGGAGTCTAAATCCTCAGACACAAAAGAGTGAGAGGCACCGGAATCAAACAAAACTCTAGCTGTATAACAAAAACTATAACATACCTTCCACTAGCTGAGCTGCCTCCGCGTCTGCACGGGTCAAGTGAGTAACACGACCTCTACCTCTCGACCCACCAGAACCTCCGGTCTGCTGACGCTGCTGCACGGGTGCCTGCTGCTGCTCCTGCTGCACTCGGGGCTGTGACTGGTCTGCTGTTGCGGCACACGACGAGGTAGCAAAGGACAATCTCGCACCATGTGACCCATCTGGTCACACCGGTAACACTGACCAGCAAAAGAACGTGGTACCTGCTGCAAAGGCTGCCCTACCGGCTGCTGAACACTCCCAACAGATTGCTGTCTCTGCTCTGCCTGCCTCTTATCATGCCGAAACTTCCTCCGAGATCCTGACTTCGTCGTCGTCCCAGTAGAAGTGGACGCGTAGGAAGTCGCAGTCCTCGCGGTCGTCTGCACACTACCCTGCTGCTGTCGAGGCTGAGTAGGAACTACCTGCGTCTGAACCTCTGCGCTCCGAGCACGGGTCCGTAAAGTGTCTGCCCCAACACTGCCGCTGTCTGATAGGCCGCATCCAAGTCTGTGACACGAGCAACTATCACGCCTGCCTAAGCTCTGGCCTCAAGCCCCTCACAAACTGCTGAGTCCTCAGACTCTCATCTGCCATAATCTGCGAGCATACGCCCTAGCTCTACAAATCTGGCCTGTACTGCACTACAGTAAAGTCCCTCTGCTGCAAGTCCAGAACTAGTACAACCTCTCCGTCCGGACGTAAGTAGGACAGAAGGCTCTCTCAAAAGAAACGACAAACTCCTGCCACGGAATCTGTCTAAGTGGGCGAGACTGAAAAGTAGTCTCCCACTCAGAGGACCACCAAGTCAACGCCTACGCCTGCAATTGGTAACTAGCTAGCAACACTCGCTCCTCGGAAACACACTCCATGGAACGAAAAGTCCGCTCCACTGCATCCAACCACGCCCCGCTACATCTGGATCAGGCTGGCCCAAAAACTGGGGAGGCTGAAACTGCAAGAACTCCCTCAACACCTTCCCAGTACCGCCCTGGGGTACGGCGCATCACGGTGCTGAGCTACAAACTGAGCCATCCCCTCAAGAAATCGAGTCATGTCTAATCCCTGAGCTACCTGAGGAGGAGGTGGCGGCGGCGGAACAATACCACTGTGTGCGTCCTGTGGCAAAGGCTGGTCTGCTGAAGTGGCGGAGCGTCTTCAGCCTCCTGACGAGTCGCCTGCTCAGCCACTCCCTCTCTAGGACGTCGCCTAGGTGCCATAATACTATACACAGAGCAAAAATACACACATGAATACACTAACTCCGGGTTAATAGCTACAACTGTACTCTTTATACTCTGAGTTAACATGATGGTATTTCCTTATATATATATCTCATCAGACCAGGCTCTGATACCAAGCTGTAACGACTCAGAATCCGCATTACCAGTAAGCAACCAGTAACCCGAATTCTGACCCGCTAACCCACGAGACAAGCTCGGAAGGGTAGGAAGTGAACGTCCGAGGAGACTATACGTAAGAAGATACACACCATGCAAAGCTGTAAATTTCACTATACATGAACATAACATGTACAACTCAGAGTCCGAGCTAAGTACAAAGTACAGAAGTACAACAAAAAGTACTACTCACTGCAGCTAGGGCGCACCAACACTGGAGTGGCTAGACTCGCCTGGAACAGGAGTCGACGATGACCCACCTGAAAGGGAGGGGAGTGAGTCTCAAGAAAAGAGACCCAGTAGGGAAAAGTAACCCCACCGGTAACAATACTAAGGTGCGGAAGTAAAAACAGAAATAAACACATCGCACCACAACACAAAACTGTAAACCTCGCGGCTCATAACACACACTCACACACACACAGTAAGTAGGACTCAGCTAGGGTCTGTGGCTCGGCGTCCCGTCACCACAGAGGCTCCAACCCCAGCCACGTGACACACTACAGACGCTCTCTCTCGCGTCTGGTCCACGACCGTTTTCCCCTACGCCTGACCCTAGCGGTAGAGAAGGGGCTCCATGGAGACCGGCTCAAAACCACCACAAGGAGTATGCACAGGATAGAGTCGCACTCGGCATCCTGGCTCACTAGCGGAGGACAACCACACGCTAGTCATCTAGACGAAGTCGCACCCACGCCTAGGAAACACAACAGAAACGGGCACGCGGTAACGCAACGCGCGTACAACAGACGGAACACACTCAACACCTGAAACTCCGTACAGTAAGTGAACACCTCGTGTCACAATTAATTACTCATATGCACAAGTGAAGTCACACTCTAAGCCTGGCAGAATGTGTTAACAGGCGGACATCACATGTCAACACTTTGAACACAAAACAGGACTTAAGCCTGCTGGGACACAGGATATTAACGGCAGCATCGATTGTCGCTAATATGATGTAGACGGCACTCACCATGCCGCTAACCCTAACTCAACGACAATCGACCTTGTTGTTTATATCACCTTGAAGATCTCAACGTCAACAGATGTGGACGTTAAGTTCTCCAGTCCCCTAGACCCAGAACAGCACCGGTCAGTCCAATTGGGTAAAATCACCCAAGCAGAACGCTTACTGATGGAGGGAAATGCCTCCTCACATCCTCTAATACTACCAGAACTTCGGAAATATATGATCCAGCGCTTGGATCATCCAAAACACCCAAAATCCCGGCATGGTATAACCCAACCCTAAAATGCAATAGCATACTAATCCACACAATGAGCATGCTAATTTGCTAAGGAGGATTAAAGGAGTTAAGTCCCTACCTCAGAACGCCTTAAAAACTCCCAAACAGCCACTAATCGCACCGGAATCCCTCGAAGTCTCCGCGCGAATTACACCAAATCTTCGCGCGTTTCCGCCCGATCAAGCACCGCCACGCATACCAGAGCCTTCCCACGATCTTCCATCAACCATCAGAAGCAGTGGAAATAGACAAAGGCAGAAGTGGAGGGAAAGGAAGGAAAAGAGAAGAAATGTTTCTGCTCTCGGGCTGCCCTATTTCTACAGGCGCGACCAATAGGCGTCCACATCCCTAGCCGCCTACTGAACCGCCTAAGACTTGACGTCCAAACCGCTTGTCGTTGAGTTCAACAACAAACGTCCACATCGTTGGACGCTAACTCACAGTCAACGGCTAGCCCCTGGTCGTCAACCCCAAGTCAACGACCACGGACCTTGTCGTCAACCACACCCGAACCTTTACAAGACCCAATAAGGATCCGCTAAGACCCGAGACCTTACAATTTTAATCATTTATTTCTATAACAAATCACTATCAATAAGATTTGAAATGAGTATTAAATGTTGTAACCATATTACCCTCAATAATATGTATTTTTACGTAAATATATTGAATAAACTTGATAGATATATATAAATTAAAATTTATTATTGTAATTTGGTTTAATCGGTTTGGTTTGCTTTATAGAGTTTAGAAACCTAACCAAATCGAATTTTCTTTTTCGATTTGGTTCGGAACCAAATCAATTTTTTTTCATATTTAAACCGAACCAAATCAAACCGAATCGTTCAATTTTTCAGTTTGAACCGAATAATGAACACCCCTAGTCTTATGCAGATATCGATCCTACATACTTTGGTGTGCAAACGGGGTTAACCATCGAGCTATCCCTGCACGCACAGTTAGAGTACGAGTTGCTTGAGTATGTTTCTTAGACATGAAAATGAGATATATGTTAATAAACTGATCCAAATAAGATTTACAAACCATAGTCAAAATGCTGGATATCCATGGAACTGGAGCAAAGCCATTGACTGTATTGATCATCACTTGTAAGCATGAGATTACGATAGTGAATAAAAATGATAGAGTAGCCCAAGCAAAGTAGATCTAATTGCAAAGCTTTCAATCTCAAGTGCTGAGGAGCCAGATAAGAGAAGGCTTTTACAAGCCAAAACATTGTTAGAATTGTTTACCATCATTGGGTCAACAGCACCTTAGGGCTGTAAACGAAATTCAAAAATCTAATTTTCTGACCCGATACCGATAAAAATTAATGGATTCGGAATTAAAAAATGATATCGATTTCTTATCGAAATCGGTATCGGGTTTTCCATTAAGATATCGGTATCGGACTCGAAACCACCTATTTTCGAAATCGATTTCCAATTTTTGATTAATTAAAAATTAATAAAAACAGAAGAAAACCCTTAACCCTTCCTCCCCACTCCCCAGTCCCCTCGGTCCTCACCCACCACGACGCCCAGACAGCAGACGTCGTTCCCTTCCTCCCCCTTCCTGTCTTCCCACTTCTAGGGTTTGTAGCGGGCCGCGGCTGTCGCCCTTGATCGCCGCCGTCAACTCCACCGGCAACATCTCCGGCCTACACAACTGGCGCTTCTCCCCTCAGGTATGTACAGAACACACGCCGTCACACACTCTGTCTCTCCCTTTCTCTCTTTCTCTCTCTCTCGCTTGGCTGGGGGGAGGTCGAGGGGGCTATTGAGGATGTAACGTAGCTCTCACAAGGGGGGGGGGGTGGAAGTGCCCTGGCGGCGGACTGGAGATGGGCATCCCCTTCCTTGTAGATCTCACAAAAGGGGGTGGGCGGCGGATTGGAGATGGGCATCCCTCTGCAGATCTCACAAGGGGGGGGGACTGCAGATCTCACAGGGGGGCGAGGGAGAAGCAGAGGAGAGAGAGGAGGTGCTGGATGGGGGGGGGCGGCGGACTGCAGATCTCACGAAGAAGAGGCTGCCGGCGCGACACCATCCCAGCAGCCGCACCAGGTTCTTTTGGTTCAGCTTCCCTATGGTCTTCACCTCCGCCTTGAAGGATTTCTCGCCGTCTCCCTCGCGGACGATCCTCTTGATGGCTACCTCGATGTCCCGGAGGACCCCGCGGTAGACGGCGCTGAACCCTCCCTGCCCAAGCTTCCGGCGGGTGTCAAAGTTGTTTGTGGCCCACATCAGCTCCACGTAGGGGAACCTCGTCGGCCCCACTCCGTCGTCATCCACCGGAGAGCATGGGGAGGTCGGAGACGGAGAGCTTGAGCTCTCCCATGGTGCAGCAAGCCTGGATGTGGAGTAAGTTTTTATTCTGGTTTGACATTTTCAAATTATGAGAAAATAATATTTGCTTTTGCTATCACTGTGCAGTATCTTTGACGATTGAATGAGTTGTATCAGATGAATAATACCCAGTTGGGATATACCAGAATAAGAGACTATTTAATGTGAGCCACTGTGTGATTGTTCAGGCCCACAGTAGGAAGCATTTCTGATTTTTTGTGTTGGCTTCGTTATCAATTTTTTGTACAGTCTATTATTTCTAATGTGAGCCGATGTGTTCTATTGCCTTTTGTTATCAATTGTTAATATTTTATGATTAAGGTGCATTTTATATTTTTTTTGTAACATTCTTAGAAATTATTTGATTACACTTCATATCTTAATGTCTCATAGAACAACCTTCAACAGAAATTTATTTTTGTGCTGCCACCTTCTTCAATACTAGAAAATACACCTTACATCTAATGTACATTTTTAGTAATTTATTTTCTATAGAATGATTTTTTTATCAAGAGATTTTTTTTACAGCCAATCTTAAAAAATATGCCCTATTAGCTTAAAAAATGAATTCATTCACCTATGTTTCCCAGAACTATGGATTCTGAAATTTTAATTGAAATCAGATTCGGTAATCAGAATTGGATTTCGGTAATCAGTAATCGGAATCGGTAATCGGAATCAGAAAATTTTCGAAAAGAAAAATGGCACCGATTCCAATTTCGATTCCGATAACGTAATCAGAATCGGATCGGAATCGAAAATGACTATTCCGACTATGTCGGAATCGGAATCGGAAACATTAACGGTTATCGGAATCGGTATCGAAATCTCATGATTCCGCCACCGAACCCGACCCGTTTGCAGCCCTAACCTTCACCCTCTTTATAGGCACTATCAACAAATAGTAAGATATTTGCATTTGGCATCCAATGAGTTGAAAAGTGACTAACATTTGTTAAACTTCGATTGCTAGAAAGATATTTATCCCACTCAGCAATTTCTTGATAAGCTTTGATGAGAATATATCGGGGGTTGGCTTTTTTGGCTTCAACAACCCACTTCTATATTGCCTTCCAAATATTCCACATAATGGTCATTGCCATCTTCAAAGTAGACCATTTTTTGCTTTGTAGATATGTTCCTTCACTTACCCATACCATAATTCTTTCTTCAAAAAACATGAGATTTTGGTGAGATTTATATGATAGTTGAGATGAAAACCATGTAGCTCGGGCGAAATTGCAAAGAAAAAAAATAGATGCTCAATGATTTCCTCAGCCTCATTACACAACGGACAACAGAGTGTTCCTTGTATTGTATGAGAATCTAACTAGCTTTGAGTAAGTTGGTAATGCATTTGATAGTGTCTTCCAGATGAAGTATTGTACTTTTGGTGGCACCATGGCACTAAGTTTGGGATGCCATATGATTCTCAAAACTTGAGGGTTGGTTGATGGTGATGAAACCACTGCTTCATTTCATATATAGTTTTTTGGTACTTCAATGTGATGGTTTTTAACCACCACCCTATTATAGAACAATTTGGGTTCCAAACTCAAAAAAATCCCAAACTTATTTTACCAGAAGTATCTCAACCGCCGAAGCGAAGCTTTGAAACCTGCCTTCCTTGAATGTGTCTCGCGGCGCCCAGCCACTGGGCTATCCTGCTTGCACTCATTCCATATATAGTTGCATGCATGTAGATTTTGAGTTAAGCTCACCATTATGGGTTTTACACTAGACCATCTTGTCAATCACATTTATAGATGTTGCGGTCCTCGTCGTTCAAACCAGTTAACCTAATAACGGGTCTGACCTGACTCCGCCTCCGCGATCGAGCCATAGCCTCGCAAGGGATAAACTTCACAAGTTCGTAGAAATATAAAGGAAACAGCTCATATATATATAAGATTGTCATCTCACAAATATTTACATGAAATATACATAGCTATTTCTCAATAGTAACCAGACACTAGTACAAGAAAACCTGGGGCATACCCGATGTGTACAAAGAAAGGAAATTACACTGCTAGTGGTACAGACCCAACTCCGCTATGATGCGGCTCTGAACTAGATGAAGGGCGAGAAGCCTCTTGCTCTCCCACACCTGAAAGGAGTAGGGGTGAGCCTCGCAAGTCACTGGCTTAGTAGGGAAACTCCCCCAGAAATCGAGCAAAACAAAACTCACAAGTAGCAAAGCAAGAAGCTACGCTAGCAATTTATAGACTAACTAAGCAAGATATTAAAACGTAAATGTCACTTACCACATGCTATTAACTGAATCAACTTTAAAAAATAAACGGCAAAGCACAATTAGGTGTACGTGCTAAAGTAGGAAAATGCCACACTTGGCCCATGAAGACTGGTTCGCGACACCAGCTACCAACCCGGACAAATCATACAGGACTACCTCTCAATCTCACAGCCACGGACTAAAGGTCCAGTTGTCGCTCCACTAGAACAAGCTAAAAAACTGTGGAGACCAACTAACACCACTCCTGTGGACCACACTGCCACAAGCCCATGCCTGGCACCTTTAAGGACTCTGGCGCGAGCTCCCTAAAGTGAGGCACTGGAAAACAGGACTAGCTGGGGCCTAGTATGTCTACTGGTGTCTGTAACCCCCAACCACGAGTGCGCTACAAGCGACAAACACAAACTCTCGCAAGTCATTGTCCCACTGCTGTCTTTCGCTCAGCCGAACACACAACTCTACACAAGAGTGAGGGTGTTCAGGAAGACAACATAGACCTCGATGGTTCAACAAGTACCGGGACAAGCCCCGAGCACTCATGTGCCTGGCTCACACAAAACCTAGAGCTCCCAACTGAAGAGGTAACCATGATAAGCATTGTACTACTCGCCACGCACACATAAACCACGTGCACACCACTCAAACCACGTGAACACTACGTCAATCGCGTGAACAACACGCACCTCGAGCTCTAAAGGTGCCAATGCACCACTTACCATTGCCACACAAAACACATACCGATAATCCGATAACGACATAACCATGCACAAGCATACAGCCCTCGGGACCCTTAAGCGACAGGGTCCTCTGTCGCCTTCTGAACGTGACACCACGATAGGTCGCGTTCAGAAGTAGAACGCGACGAGTCGAGCTATCGCGTTCAGAACGTGACACCCTGGTCCGTCGCCTTCTCAGATGAAACCCTAATCCGAGAACCCATCTCCGGATCTCCCACACAAACCATGTTAAACGATATAAAAACCCATTATTCATGCTCTACTTGTTGTCCTATCATGGTATCTACCATTTATGAAGCGATTAACAATCTAAACATGCATCTCATGCAATCCACAATGTAAAACGGGTTAGAATCTCCCTACCTTCATGAAGAACACGAAGAACGACCACGACCCGGCATTTCCCCTGCTCCGTGCCATGTCCCCGCGGTGAGACCTCGCTGAAAACGACCTCGAATCGCCAAATCGACTAGAAAACCTGTGAAATCTCCTTTTCCTGGCCGAGCAGAGCTTTCTGAACTTTGTCCGACCGACCTTAGTTAAAAACATCTCACGGATGAGAACGCGGTGCTCTCTGTCGTCGCGACCTGAACGCGACGGGGAAGCCCGTTGCCTTCTCATGGCCGACGTCAGCAGGTCGCCCAGTACGCGACACGCGGCGGCCATGTAGATGAAGACCGCTTCGCGGTGGTGACCAGAACGTAACACCAGGGCCGTCGTGTTTAGAACGCGACGCCCAGCCCTGTCGCATTCACAGACAGTGAATCAGCGGGTGCTTTGGGCCTGAACTGCCGGCCCACAAAGTCCCGAAAACCTGTGTAAACACCTGTAACACACACTAATGAGCCACACATTAGCCTCCACAACCACTAAGCCACGATATGAACGGTCAATTCGCTACATTACTATCACCTAAAAGAAATTTATCCTCTAAATTTAAGAAGAAAACTCGACACTAAAAATTTCAATCAAACAAGCATGGTACTATCACCTAAAAGAATTAAAAGCTTACTCAAACAAATATGGATACGCTTTCATCATTTCCTCTGCTAATTCCCACGTATCCTCTCCGCCCTGTCTGTTCTCCCATATGACTTTACTAGTTCAAGTTCCTTATTTCTGAGCTTCTGGGTTCTGCGACCTGTAATCTGTACTAGATATTTCTGGCATTGTCATGTCTGGCTTCAGATCATCTCTCTAGTAACTAACCACCTGGGAAGGATCTCTGATGTACCTTCTGAGCATTGAAACATAAAAACACGTCATGAGTATCTGTGAAATCTGCTGGCAGGTCCAATCTGTAAGCTGTTTCACAAATTCTTTCTATTATCTGGAATGGGCCAACATATCTTAGACTCAATTTACCTTTCTTACTAAACCTAAGTACACCTTAGTAGGAGAAACCTTCAAAAAGACATATTCTCCAACTTCAAACTGCAAAGGCCTGCGTCTGGTGTCTGCATAACTCTTCTGATGACTCTGCACTGTCTGAAGCTTTTCCTTAATAAACTTAACCATTTCTGCACATTGCTGAATTAATTCCGGACCCATAACTTTTCTCTCGCCTACCTCATGCTAATTTAGTGGTGTCCTGCACGGTCTACCATACAATGCTTCATAAGACGCCATTCCGATACTCGTATGATGACTATTATTATATGCAAATTCTACCATATCTAAGTGATGCTCCCATGTACCTCACCATACTAGACAGCAAGCTCTCAACATGTCTTCAATAGTCTGAATGGTTCTTTCTGTTTGCCCATTTGTCTGTGGATGTTAAGCTGAACTGTACTTCAATTTTGTATCAACCACTCTTTGCAAACTCCTCCAGAAGCCTGAAGTGAATCTGGGATCTCGATCTGAAATAATGGTGATTGGAATCCCATGCAATGGTACTATTTGTGGACGATCCGCTTCCCGTGCCGTACCCCGGTCGACTGTAGAGTTCTCCGGCGGCTCGCGAACGTCACTGATCTCTCGTTGGCGACGATGGATTACTGGTTGACTTTGTTGACTTTTCAGTTGACTAGGTTGACTAGAGAGGAAACAAAGAAAACCAGCAAAGAGGAAGGGAGTTTGTGATCGCCAGGGCCTTACCTGTGCCCAAGGAGTGATGTGATCACGTCGGTGCAGCAACCTCACGCAGCGGACAGAGATGGGGCTTCTACTTCTCCTCCTTCGGCCGGCCAAAGAAGAAGAGCTCCGCGGTCTTCTGCAAATCGTTCCTGCCATAAAAAGACACTCTATTAGTCTAAAGAAAGCGTGGTAAATGCTCAGAAAAGGAAAGAAATGGCCCAAAAGGAGAGTCCTGTACCGGATGTGGACTTGAGAAGAGGGGTGGCCAAGTGCTATGACCACCCCTTCCCTCCATTTTTTGGTTGGAAACCCTTTTCTAGGTGTGTAGGGAAGTGGCCTACGTGCTAGAGGTGTGGGAAGGTGTGTGCAACATGCAAATACTAAAGAAAGTAGAAAGGGAAGAGAGGAAGAGGGGGAGTTGATCCTCGTTTGTAGGTGTTGTAGACTCCTTGCAAGGCTCCTCCAGCTCCACAAGAATCCTCCTAGACGTCCCAAGTGTTGAGAGAAGCAAGGGGATGAGTGATGGAAGGTAGGGTGTAAATTTCTCTCTCCTCTCTCAAAAGGGCAGCATGTGGACGTCCAGCCTCCCCCCCCCCTCTTAGAAGGCCAGAGAGGGAGTTAAATAGGTAGTGGGGTCGGAGCTTGGGAGCTCTGGATGCTTAGTGTGAAGAAACACACTTCACACACTTGGCAATCCATGCATAAAGGCTCCAACCAATGGGGAGAGGCCAAGTAGGATTTTTACTGGGTCAAGAGGGTGCCAAGGTGGGCCATATGCCCGTTGGGAATGGCCCCATGCGCTGCATGGGGGAGAGAATGGCGCAAGTGGGCTAGATTCTCGGGGTGGTTGCGCAGACCAAGTAAACCAGGTTGACGTCAACCTATCCTCCCGCCAACAACATGCAAACGTCTAGAGATGTGGACGTCAGGATGGGTCAACGTCCAGGGGGATTGCCATCAATATGTAGTCGGCGGCAGTCGATGCTGCCGTCTACATGGCATCCGAGGCAAGTCAACAAACGGTCAAACGGGCTTTATTGGGCCAAAGAGCCATGCGGGGATGGGTCAAACTAGACTTTTTGTACAGAATGCCACCTATGATCTTGTAACGCTCCGAGATGCGGCGAATGGCCCGTCTATCGATGGAGGTGGCATAATCGGGGAAGGATCCATCTTTGAGAAAGTTCTCGATGTCAAATACCAAGGATGGCCATCTTCGAGGTCAATTTCTGGCTCTTTCGAGAGCGCATGGACCCGAAGGGATGGAGAAGGAGACGTGAGTTGAGAAAACAAGGATCTACATGGGAAGGGACTCTCAACCTTTGGACAGAGACGATTTCAGAAGATCTTCCCAAAGGGATGGGAATGGAAGAAGCTAAGGAAGCGAGTGAATCTGCTAGGATATTCTGAGCCCTAGGAGTGTGAACTAGGGTGAGCTTCCCAAACTGCCAGACTACTTTCCCTACCAACTCTTGGTTGTTGCCCAGTTAACGAGCCCAGAGGGGGGGTGAATGGGTCTTAAAAAATTAATCTAGAAGATACCTGTAACCAAAAACATTCACACAAATGTTCTTCGAAGTAGGTTAGTGACTGTTAGTTTAAATACCAAACACACAAAGAAGACTATCACACAACACAAGGTTTATCCTGGTTCGAACCTCCTTTCCTTAGGAGTCCTACGTCCAGTCCCTGAGCAACAACTC